>BPTQ01000005.1:285139179-285562054 GCA_019973895.1 Chrysanthemum seticuspe
ACTGGGTTAGATTGTTAAACTGAACAAAACAGTTTTTCTCAACAAAACTTTCTACTTCGTTTATACCAAGCATCAAATCCATAATATTTTGGGACAAAAGTTTCAGCTGCTATACATAAGTTAGTTAAGAATTTTGATACAATCTTAAAGTTAAGGCAACCCATGATTATATGTTTTTTTTATTAGAAATAAGTCAAGTAACCATGGATTTATTTAGTTTATTTCTTCAAAGTTTCTAATTTAATTCTAAATTTTATTACATAAACAATAGGGAGAGAATAATAACTCTCCATGAGCGAGATTATCCAAATTTAAAAATGGAACGGTCTATTATAATAATGCAATCCTCGTCATATTTGAAAATGAAACACGACATGATTCTTTCGATTCCATAGAATAGCATGAATATGGCTCACCACTCGTTAATTTATTTAGAATCATAACTATCCAACTATGGTGGTAAAACAGTAGTAATTCTTTATATTAATTGTCTCTTTTAAGCAAAAAAGTGTTTTAACCACTTTTTCATCCGCATCAGTTTATGTGTCACTTGTATCTAAAAGCGTTTCTTAACGGTATCTTTTATTTTGTGAGAAGCTCCAAAATCAAAATTGTTGTGAGTTTAAATTCTACTTAATACATATGAGATATTTTGTAGTGTGTATATTATAGGATAGTTAGTTGTCGTTCTAAAAAAAAGTTTATGTGTCACTTGTGTCACATTAACGCCACATTCACATTTTTCAAACTGACACACAAAGCGACACACTTAATGATGACGTGTCCTTTTCCTTATAATTTTTCTTTCTAATTAACACAATAATTAAAAAACTCACATTTATAATAAAAAGCATTCATTAATTAAAACAAACATTAAATTAATTAAAAAAACATTACATCAATAGAAAAAAATGCTAAACATAGTAGACTACTCCTCATCTTCGTCTTTGTCTTGGCCCGACCCCGAACCAAACACATCACAATACTCTCGCCACATATTTTCGCGTGCTTTTTCGAACCTTTTTCTTTCTTTTTTACTCAAACCATCAGGAATGGTATTAAGAGAAACTTAAAGATTTGAACGCTAGCTTTTTCTTTGACGTCTCCTGAATAATCTTCAAGGTTTCTTGTTGAATTGCCACAATTTTCACAAGCTGCTCATAGGTTTCACCGCTCGAATATTGTGACGAAGTCACATTCGATGAACTTGCACTCCTTTGACTTTTTCGGCTAGAGTCACGACATGGTAGTCAACGAATTAGGTCTTCTCATAAAAGCGTTTTTATATTCAGGTTCAGGTTTGGGTTGAGGTTGGAGTTTGGGTTGATTGGAGCCTCGTCTTTATCAAGATTTATTGGGGCCTAGATGTCGTCAAAAAATGGTTTCTGGCTCATGAAACTGACCTCAAACCAAAACTTCGGGTAATCTTTGAGTACATGCCAACATACTTCGTAAATGAAGTTTGTTTTGACCTGTTGCTTGAAATGCCGCTTAGCAGCGGCGTAAACGGCTCTGTCATCGACATCGCTTTGTCACGGGTTATCATACTTTTTATAGACGGCCCTGAATGTCTTGCCGTCTTTTTGTATTTTGTTCCATTTTCCAATTAGTTGATTTTTGCTACATTTTTCATCAACTAATTTGTTGTAAGCCGCAGCTACGGTACCTTAAAAACATTCGTCCGTTTGTGAATTTCCTTAGACTAAGTTTTCGGAAGTGCCTACCCACCGTTTCGACAATATCTTGCACTCTTCATCTATCCATCTAGTTTGCTCTCTTTATTTCTTCAGGTTGGCCTGGACCTCGCCCTCGCCTTCTTCTTCGACTTCGACATCAGATGGTGTTTCGGCAATTTGGTATTGAGATTGGATTTGGGGGTGTTGTTGTTGGTTTTGAGAGTATGGTGACGGGTATTGGGAGTATTGTTACGGAATGGACAATATTGGTTTTGTTGATAAAATGGCTGTGAAAAAGAGGATTGACAAGTGGTACGAACGCGGCGAACCCAGGAGCCATATTGCTTGACGAGGGGTTGCTCGATTGAGGAGCGGACAAGGAGTTGGCCGGTGAAGGCATGTGATTGTTGAGTAAATTATGGAAGAAATCGTTAGATTCTGATTTAGAGAGGTTATGTTTTCTGGCCATTGTCGTAAATAATTATTGAAAAATTGAGGGAATTGTACATAAAAAGTTGTTTTATGTAGTTGTGGAAGTTTTGAAGAAAAAAATGTATAATATATGTATTTATAGGGGAAAATGTATAAGAGAAAAAAAAAGTATATAAAACGGTAACATAACCGTTAAATAACGGTCAAATGGGTCTGCCTTCTCGTCTCTTGCTCGTCGCCAAACCAAAGAAGCTCCAACCGATCGAAGCACAAGTGACATGCCCTTATCATTGGTGTCAATTGATCGACATGTGTCGGTTGGACAATCGACACGCCCGTTAGGAATGGTCCTAAGATGACAATTGTTCTATCATTAGTACAGTAGTGTTAAGTTACCTCTTATTTATCATTATTCATATTTACTACATGTTTCTACAGTGATCGCTAGCTATTAGTATATATACTAAAGATCAGGGAAGAGAGAGAATAACAACCATGCATTAAATGCAAACTTTGCCAAATTGGCAAAAATGACCCCTGAGGTTCAAGTGACGCTGCAAAATAAGTTCTTTATCATTAATTGCAATCTATAGCAATCTGGCAAAAATAGTCCCTGAGGTTTAAGTGTCGTTGCGAAGTAAGTCCTGTAGAATTAATAACTATCTATAGCAACCTGGAAAAATTGGTCCCTAAGGTTTAAGTGCCGCTACAAAGTAAGTCCTTTTAAGCCAATCCCGCTTCATCGCGCGGATTTCTACACTCGTTTTGTTCTAAACTATGCCATTACACACATTAGCTTTCCGAAATAAGAAAAACTTGTCCGTGGTTAAAACCAGAGACTTCTCCGCAATACACATCAGTTGACCGATTGTATCGACAACCAACAACAACCAATGATCCCCACAACATACCTTATGCAATAAAATCAGTTAAGTGGTGGATAATTTGAACATAAATGTTATTCACATAATTACTACGTAGTTATATTACCATTTAAAGGACAATAAATTCCTTTACCTTTGAGAAGAAAAAACAAGCATTTCAAGCAATATTACTGGGGCACTCAATTGCTCTCGTATAATCATCATCCAAATTCTTTGAATGTATATCTATTTATATCTTGATATGGCTCATAAATTCAGTTGTCACTTAGAAATTAAACGAGTAAGTTGCTGCCGCGCTTTGCGACAAAGTCAATTTAAGTCTAATATTCGTGTCAAACAATTTTTAGCATAACACGTAATGAAGTATTTTTCATTTTTTATACGTCTAATGGTTAGTGGTAGAAAGTTGTGTATAATGCACAAATCAAGTATAATATGCAATATATGCTAATAATTAGAAAATCATTATCCCACTTTTCTCGACATTACAAAGAAATATACTATCAAAATCCATACACAGATAAAAAAATATCAATTTTACGTTTAACATACTCACCTAAAATGTACAACATCGCAACTAATCCTATTTCATTTATTCTGCATAAATGATTATACCTTGAAATTGTTCCAAAGAGATGTATGATCGGCTCCCAAACAGTCAAGTTTTATCACGCAAGCTAGCCACTTGTGAATGGCTAACCGTAACAAACTTAAAACAGTCTGGAAACAAGTGCAATGAAGATCAGGAGAGTATAGTGTTTCCCCAGGTCGTTATGTCCCAACGAGCTGTGCGAGAATAGTCAAACGTATAGTGATCGAGAGGATATGAACGGAAAAGAGTTTTGATTTATTATAACTACAGAAAAAGTATACAAATTACAGGGGCTTAAATGCAAATTAAAGAAAATTAAAAAGATAAACTATATTAAATAAATGCTATTACTATATTTAAAATGATGTTTTTGATTTTTCTTTTATAAAACTTAAATTAAAAACTACGTGACGTACAAAGGAAAATGTGAAACTGAAGCAATATTAATTCTAAAAATATGAAAATAACATTTTTACAAACCTAATGATAAAAGAAAATTTATAGAAAAAGAAAATTATTTTTATAACTATTAAATTAATTATTATTAATTAAAAACTAATTTTACTTATTAAATATTAACCTAAGATACAAGAAAATATAAAATAAAGCTAGAAAAATAAAATTTTGATTTGAAAAAATCTAAAATAACAAAAGAGAATTTTCAAAACTATTTTTGTATTTTTATGATTATTTTTGTATTTTCTATGAATTAAAAACTATTTAAAACTACTTAAATTGCTAAAAATTACAAATTTAACTATGAAAAATCTGGAAAAATATTTTTTTTACTTTTTATATTTATCTTAACCTAGGAAAAATGAAAAATTATTTTTTTGAACTTTTTCTGATTTAATTGTATTAAATGCTAATTAAAATGACTTAAAAACTGTTTTAAATTAAGAAAAATAGCAAACTGACCTAGAAAAATCTGAAAAATTCAAGATAAGTCTAAAATAATATTTAGAATCTGAGAAAAATATGAAAACAGGGGCTTGTGTGTAGAAAAAT
Organism: Chrysanthemum seticuspe; assembly: GCA_019973895.1. Taxonomy (NCBI): domain Eukaryota; kingdom Viridiplantae; phylum Streptophyta; class Magnoliopsida; order Asterales; family Asteraceae; genus Chrysanthemum; species Chrysanthemum seticuspe. The sequence goes on from BPTQ01000005.1 coordinate 285,143,772, forward strand.
GAAACTGCAATGCAAGTGCTTATGTAATAAGCACTTGGAATAAGCCAAAAGGACACAATAAGCTACCAAACTAAAACAGAAGCTACAATATGTTAAAAATACTCAAATGAAACAAGTATCAACTAGCTTTAACCTCTATTGAGCTGATTACACAGATTTGATAATAAGAGCTTATGAGCTAAAAACAGGTTGAGGCTACCACTTTTAAGCTTAATAATAAGCCACCTAATAAGCTAGAAATCAAAGACCAGATATTGGAACTTAAAGAAGACCTGGCCAGGTGCTTATAAACCAAAAACAAGACCTAGACAAGCTCTTGTGAGCTTGTGACAAGCCTGCATAAACCCTGTGCAGACTCAGTGAACACTGACTCAGTTGCACAGGGCATTTATACCCATCTTGACAAGCTAATTTGAGGCTTGTGAAAAATTACTAAAAATCTACTAAAATCATAATAAGAATCTAGACCAGTTTAATTTTATAAACCCAAAGTTTCTTTTGATTTGGCTCAGAAATGAATCCAAGAAAAATCATCCAAGTTGGGCTCAAAACTGATTTTACACTATTGACTTTTTGACAGAATTGATATGTTGACTAAATTGAGATTTGATTCAAATTCTTGAACTGAAAATGATATGTTAAGCTGTATTAAGACTACATTAAGCTACTCTAATGCATTCTACACCCAAATGCTAATCATAGCAATCCTACTGCTAACTGTCTTGATCACAAGAACAGATTCCATGCAATTTTGACTAAGAGCTATTTCAGCAGATACATATGAACTAAAATGACTTTAACATGACTATATAAGACTGAATAGACAAGATGGAAACACAAACAAGAGCTCAAGCTCTTAACAAGCAGCTGATCCAAACACCATTTTAACAACTGATTTGTAAATTAAACTAACCAAATTCAGATTTAACCAATGATTCCCACACATTTAGTTCCTATTATCATTAAAATACTTAAATTATGCAAGTATATAAACTATAACTTAAGATTTATACAGCACACTGATTATGCAGATTCAAGAAAAATATAAGAGGCAAAGAAATTTGAAACTCACAACATGTCCAGCCAAAATGCAGCTTATACAGAACCAAATAACTACTAATCTAATCAATATCAAATCCAATGCAGCTCTGCATCAACCCAACTCCATATCCAAACCTGTTTGAACCAAAATCTTCTCACAGTTGACTTTTGTTGACCATACATCAATATTAATTGCACCTGCTTTTTAAGCTTACTAAAAGCTATAATGAGCTCAAGTAAGCTTATTGGAACTTAGATATAAGCTAGTAGAAGCTTGGATATTAGAGTTTGAAATTGAAATTTTGAAACAGTGAACCTCAAAGCATGAAATATAAATGGAACCTTAAATTAAGACTGGAAATGAATTACAATGACTAAGTTGCTTAGTTTGAATACAATAAAACTTAGGATTACATTTTTAAAACACTAATTAAGCTAATTTAATAAAAACGACATACATTTGAAAATGAAAACTAACTACTTATTTTTCTTGCTTCTTCTTCCTTCTCTTTTATACCCAAAAAGCTCCCACGTGTCCTCTGTGGACTCTGAAACTGCAACTACGGGGGGTGGATAGGTGTGATGATGAGGAGGGTTGAGGTGAAGAGATAAGGTGATGGGAGATGGGTGAGATGTTGGGAGAAGGGAGTTGCAGGGCAAGTGGTGGGGAAACCCAGTTGGGAGGGAAAGAGGTGTTTGTTTGACTGGATTTGACCAGGGGGTCAAAAAGGAGAGGGGTCAAAGGTTTAAAGGCAGGGGTCCAAAATGAAAAAGGGTCAAAGGATAGTTTTTAATATCAAGGACTTGTTTTGCAATTCTGCCAAACTAGAGGGACCAAACATGTAATTTCTCCAAAGTTGTCACAAGGACCAAAATTGACAAGTTCCAATAGTACAAGGACTAGTTTTGACATTTTCAAATTTCCAAGGACTAAACTTGACATTTTTCAAAGTTTAGGGACTTAAATTGTAATTTTGCAATTTTAAATCTCAAGGACCAATTTTGACAACTTAAGAATCCCTAGGGACTTAAAATGATATTTTTCTTTATTTAGATTTACCAGGGACTGTTTTTGACAACTTTTGAAACTTGGGGGACTAAAACTGCCAATTATGCAAACTTGATACGTTTTTCACCAGATTATGATATTTTTGCATTTAAAACACATAAAACACTTATTTGTGATATTTTTATCATTTTGATGCATTTCTGAGTGTTTTCAGATGTTTTTGCAGTTTAAATGGTACAAAAATGATGAGTATTTACTATTTAGACACTCATCAATCCCCCACACTAAGATATTGCTAGTCCCTAGCAATGTTTTGAGAAAAATTAATGGATTTCATCTCTTTACCAAAAGCCATTACTTCTGGAGTAGCCAAATGTTTCAGTTCAAGTAAGAACCTTGGTACACCGATAACCAAGTGATTTTGAGCAAATCACCAGCTTCCAACGGATTTGATTTGTCTTTACCAGAAGCCGTTTGCTTCTGGACTAGCCAACTCTTAGATAAATTATCAATATTATCTTTGGTGAGTCGATTACCAATTATGGTTTTTCAACTGCCTTTACCACAAGCCATAAACTTGCGGGCTAGCCAATTCTTCACTTTTAAGGATATGGTGAGCTGAATACCATACAATTTTGGGCAAATTGCAAGCCGTCAACGGATTTGATATATCTTTACCAAGAGCCGTTTGCTCCTGGATTAGCCAATCCTTATGTGGGTTAGACATGGTGGACTGATTACCATTTGTTGTGTTTAGTACATAGTACTTCCACTAAATTTTTTTTTTAATTTGGCCATTTTGGGGGAAAAAGGGACTAAAATGGTACATTTATGATCAAATTCGCCAGAATTTCCCCCCCACACTTAGAAATGAATATTGTCCTCAATATTCAAAGTACCGGTTGTTATGTCGAAACTTAGAACGTAAAAAGATAACATTACTAGCTAAGTGTAGAAACACAACAATTATTCTCTTTTTTAATATTTACAATTTTCATTCAATTTTTAGATCTATATACAACATGTGGGGCATCTCCCCCACACTAGAGTGGTACACATGGGTGAAAACCCATGTTTAACTACTGTTTTTGATTACCGAGTCGCTAGCTTGACTCGACCCCGAATTAATTTGTTCATGGGGAAGTAAGTGGAAGAGACAATCTCCATCGGACTTTCATTCAAGATGTTTGGATAAACATTGAAGTACGTGAAAGTTCCACACCGATGAGATATATTCAGACAGACCCGGCTCACAAATGATAAATGAAAATGCCGGGGTCAAAGATAATGTCTTCATTCCCTAAGGAGTGAAGAACAGGAGAAGCCACGGGATATATGAAGAAAAGAAAGAAAATCATGATAAAAATCATGACTAACTCTTCATCCTCAATAGGAGAATTCATAGTTTCATGAATCTCCTCAGTTAAGCTCACTTGATCAAGACATATTATGAGTGTGTCTAGATCAAAGTAGAAATTATCATACTCCGGCGGAGATATGATATGAGTAAGTTCACAGGAGAACTCCTCGAAGGTGAATGAATCATATTCAGAATTGATATGAGTGGGTTCACTGGTGAACTCCTCCAATGTAAATGATTCATAATCGGGGAGAGAATTATGAAAATGAGAAGTGGTATTACCACTAATTTTCTCTCCCATCTGATCAAAACAGAAGGCTTCCATTTCCGGAATAGAATCATCGGAAAAAATGTCACTATCCTTTATGGGGATAGGAGATGAAATGGGTTTTTCTTTGAAAGCCTCGATTTTAGAAATGAGAAGACTGACATTTAATAATGTTGCTCGAAGAGCTTCATCTTTGATTTCAGTGTCAGTAACTTCATCATTCTCTTCTTCTAAGCTGACTAGCTCAGAAGGTAATTCCTCCATATAACTGATGTCTCCACAAGATAACGAATCGTCATCATTAGAATCGGAGCACATCTCAACATGATTACTTGGAAAGACAAGAGGAGGAGGGATATCACACACATGATCGATAATTCCCTGTGACTCTCTTGGGATTGGGACAAGGTCCTCAACACTAGACTTTATGAATTCGTCCGATTCCTTTTCAGGAACAGTGTCAAGATGCTCGTCTCCCATGTTTAGAGAGTGAGTGGGAATATCGGGTGTGATAACAACAGACTGAGGGAGCTGAGAAGGACTAGCATACATATGTTTTATACTTTCCATTTGTTCTTCTGCTAGTAATTCCATCATAGTCTTTTCTCCCTGATTTTTCATGGAAGGAATTTCAACTGATGAACTTGATGAACCTGTACAAAATTGACGAATATCAAGGGTAACTTCATCATCATCGTCATCAGGAATGAAACGGAATCGAGAGCTAGATCTGGCTGCTTTTTCTTTTGCAATAGATTCCCTAATAGATTTTTCAAAGGCAATTTGGGAATTTAATTTAGCAGCCCGCTCTTCGGCTAACAATTCTTCCATGGATTTCTCATGTGAATTTTGAATGACAGGACATTGTAGGAGTGGAGATTTGTCAAAACCGGAAGGTTGACATTGATAATCATCGTGAGGACCCCCACAATATACACAAGAAAAACTGGGAACATTATGAAATGCTGTTTTACTCAATTCCTCAGTTCTTTTCACTGACTCCAGAAGCTCTAGAAAAGTGTCTTGTTGGGTTTGCTGAGGAGTTTGAGTCATTTGGCACTGTGGAGGTTGGTCGTGATATGGATAGTCGTAATTGTTACAAGGAAATGGATTCCCTGTTTGACAATCAGAGCTGAAATGGGGACCTCCACAGTTCTCACAACAGTAAAACTGTTGAGCCTGGATTGGTGAATCATATGGATGTTGGTCATAACCAAGGTTCTGAGCATCACCGGAAAACTGTTCATTGACAAACGTGTTTCCGGATTGACACTCAAATCCTTGGTGAGGACCTCCACAAAATTCACAGCAGTTATGTTGGTTATATGAAGATAGGTCGGGCTGTGGTGGGTAATTGGAAAAATTTGAGGGGTCGTTAAATGAGTTCTGATTAGGATCACAATCAAATGAATTCCTCGAACCACAAAACAAACAACTCCCGTTACGAATATCATTACCACATTGTACACACGTACACCAACGACAGGGTGAACCAAAAAGAGGCTCACCACAACCGACACAAGGAATAAACGATTTCATTTGAGAGTTATGAGAAGGAATCGGTTTATTCAAAGAATCAACAAAACCAACATGGTGATCTGAATGACTATCAAGTCTCGAAGAACATTTTGAAAAATCCGGAGGAGGGACAAGTGGTGTGCTCTGAGAGCTAGCAATTTCCACCACTTCCGTTATGGTTTCCGGTTCTGGTTCTTGAGAAATGTGAAGATTAGGCAAGTCATTCTTGCTAGTCACCGGTCTAAATTCTGCAAGTTTGCTTTTAACCGTAAATCGTGAAAGTTTAGGATCAATTCTAGACGGCTTAGGAGCAATCGAGGGGTTAGATCTTTGGATAACCGTAGGTTGGACGTATTTAGCACTTCCATTATTAGAGGGAAGTACCTGGTCCTTTGTCACCCCGGTTTCTCGTTCCATTTCCCTACGCAGAATTAATGGATCATCACGAACAACACGAATTCTTGACATTTGCGATAAAGTCTGAAGTTTTTCAACTTCGTCCCAGAATTCGTCGTAGTCGAGAGATTCCATGAGAATAGAAGAAGTTAGAATCAAATGGATAGAGGGTAAAGGGATAAAGAATCAAAAAGGGTAAGAGGGTAAAGATGAATATTTTTGGTATTTTTGAAAAACATTTTGCAAAAATAAGAAAGAAAATCTTTTTGGGTTTTTTTTGTGTTTGTTGAAAACTGATTTTAAAATGTTTTTGGGTTTTTGGATTTTTATAAGAAAATATAAATATATAGATGGTATAAACAAGGAGTGAATATTCAAATCACTAATCTGCTAAACGTAATACTATTAGCACTGCTCCCCGGCAGCGGCGCCAAAATTTGATCGGCTCCCAAACAGTCAAGTTTTATCACGCAAGCTAGCTACTTGTGAATGGCTAACCGTAACAAACTTAAAACAGTCTGGAAACAAATGCAATGAAGATCGGGAGAGTATAGTGTTTCCCCAGGTCGTTATGTCCCAACGAGCTGTGCGAGAATAGTCAAACGTATAGTGATCGAGAGGATATGAACGGAAAAGAGTTTTGATTTATTATAACTACAGAAAAAGTATACAAATTACAGGGGCTTAAATGCAAATTAAAGAAAATTAAAAAGATAAACTATATTAAATAAATGCTATCACTATATTTAAAATGATGTTTTTGATTTTTCTTTTATAAAACTTAAATTAAAAACTACGTGACGTACAAAGGAAAATGTGAAACTGAAGCAATATTAATTCTAAAAATATGAAAATGACATTTTTACAAACCTAATGATAAAAGAAAATTTATAGAAAAAGAAAATTATTTTTATAACTATTAAATTAATTATTATTAATTAAAAACTAATTTTACTTATTAAATATTAACCTAAGATACAAGAAAATATAAAATAAAGCTAGAAAAATAAAATTTTGACTTGGAAAAATCTAAAATAACAAAATAGAATTTTCAAAACTATTTTTGTATTTTTCTGATTATTTTTGTATTTTCTATGAATTAAAAACTATTTAAAACTACTTAAATTGCTAAAAATTACAAATTTAACTATGAAAAATCTGGAAAAATATTTTTTTTACTTTTTATATTTATCTTAACCTAGGAAAAATGAAAAATTATTTTTTTGAACTTTTTCTGATTTAATTGTATTAAATGCTAATTAAAATGACTTAAAAACTGTTTTAAATTAAGAAAAATAGCAAACTGACCTAGAAAAATCTGAAAAATTAAAGATAATTCTAAAATAATATTTAGAATCTGAGAAAAATATGAAAACAGGGGCTTGTGTGTAGAAAAATGAAACTGCAATGCAAGTGCTTATGTAATAAGCACTTGGAATAAGCCAAAAGGACACAATAAGCTACCAAACTAAAACAGAAGCTACAATATGTTATAACTACTCAAATGAAACAAGTATCAACTAGCTTTAACCTCTATTGAGCTGATTACACAGATTTGATAATAAGAGCTTATGAGCTAAAAACAGGTTGAGGCTACCACTTTTAAGCTTAATAATAAGCCACATAATAAGCTAGAAATCAAAGACCAGATATTGGAACTTAAAGAAGACCTGGCCAGGTGCTTATAAACCAAAAACAAGACCTAGACAAGCTCTTGTGAGCTTGTGACAAGCCTGCATAAATGATGCGTGCAAAACCGTCAAGTTTTCTCACTCAAGCCGGCCACTTGTGAATAGCCGACCGTAAGAAACTTAAAACGGTTCAGAAACGAACTCAATGAAGATTTGGGGAGTGTAGTGTTTACCCGGGTCGTTATGTCCAAGCGAGCTATGCAATGGATTACCAAACGTAAAGTGATCGAGGAATTTGAACGGAAAAAGGGATTGTGATAAGATTATAACAACAGGAAAAGCCAACAAATTACAACGGCTTAAATGCAAATTAAAGGAAATTTAAAAGATAAAAACTATTAAATAAACGCTATCACTATATTTAAAATGATGTTTTTGTTTTTATGTTTTTATAAAACTTAATTAAAAACTACGTGACGTACAAATAAAAACGTGAAACTTACACAATATAAATCCTAAAAATATGAAAATAACATTTTTACAATCCTAATGATAAAAGAAAATTTATAGGAAAAGAAAATTATTTTTATAGCTATTAAATTAATTATTATTAATTAAAAACTATTTATAACTATTAAATAATAACCTAAAATACAAGAAAATATGAAATAAAGCTAGAAAAATAAAATTATGACTTAGAAAAATCTAAAATATCAAAAGAGAATTCTCAAAACAATTTTTGTATTTTTCTGATTATTTTTGTATTTTCTAGGAATTAAAAACTATTAAAAACTAATTAAATTATTTAAAAATACAAATTTAACTAAGAAAAATCTAGAAAAATATTTTTTTGTCTTTTTATATTTATCTTAACTTAAGAAAATTGAAAACTTATTTTTTTGAACCTTTTCTTAATTAATTGCAATAAAAGCTATTTAAAAGGATTAAAAACTATTTTAAATTGAGAAAAATACCAAACAGTGACCAAAAATTATGAAAAACTCAGGAAAATTCTAAAATTTTAATATAAATCTATGAAAAATAAGAAATCACTAGCTTATGTGTAAGATATAAGAGCTGTAGTACAAACTGATATGAAATAAGCACTTGAAAATAAGCTAATAAGCACTATAATCTACCAAACTACTACAGAAGCTGAGTTATGCTAAAATAAGCTAATTCCAACTAATTACACCTAATCCTAATAAGCTAAAAGCTCTGTCTCATGATTTAAGCCAACTGCCTACTCTAGCCAAACAGTTTCTAACCCCTAGGTTTGAGCTTAACCACAAGCTTATTCAATAAGCTAAACTAATGACCAAATGTGCAGTCCTCAAGACCACCAACCAAAGAATTATTGTACCAAGTTTCAGCCAATAACAAGCCAATATGAACAAGATATGGCTGCTGCAAAACTCCTGTGCACAACTCAGTTAATGCTGAGTGTGCACAGGGGATAATAAGCTGTTTTATGCAGCTGATTTGAAGATTAAAAGGACTTGTTAAGACTTGAAAAAAAACAGTTCCAATACTAGACCAGTTGAATATGTAAATCCCAAAGTTACACTAGATTTGGACTTAAAATGAACCTGTGAGAGATCAAACAAGTTTTGCAAAAAACTGAAAATCTCACTTTGACTTTTTAGAACAGTTTTGAAACTTTGACTTCTGTGAGTTTTGATCCAAAGTAGTGAACTGATTTTGATGATAAATGATGAATATCAACTATTTTAAGCTAGCTTATCACTTTATACACCTATATGCCAGAAATCAGTAACTGATTCCAACAGAAAATGAAATAAGGACAGTAATCTTTGTGATTTGACTTTTTGAGTGTTTGAATGCAATAAGAGGACTAAAATGACTAAAGTTACTGAAATAGAGACTAATTATGCAGTTTATAAGTACAAACCAAAGCTTAATCACAAATATTCTAGCTAATCCAAACACTAGTTAAAATCTGATAATGCAAGTTTAAACTACCAAATCATGAATCAAACTTACTAGCAGCTAATAACTATGATCTAACAACTAAAAGAGAACTACTGCATGCAATCAAAATAATATAAGCTAACAGATTAAGTCTAAGCTAATTATGCAGATTCACAGATACAAATAGAACAGACTCTGAAACTTACAAACATCCAGCATATTTGCAGCTTATCTCAGAACCAACATACCACTAATATAATCAGATCCAACCCAAATTCACTCTGCATCACCCAAATCAGATCTCAAAACCAGCAAATCAAACCCTTCTTGCATCAGTTGACTTTCATTGACCAAGAACAAATTTACTTGAAAATGATATGTGAGCTTATACAAAGCTTATAAGGAGCTTAGACAAACTTATTCAAGCTTAAAATAAGCCACTAATAACTTTGACAATAGAATTTGAAACTGAAACAGTGCAACAGTGAACAACAAGCTTGAAATTTATATGAAAACTTGGATTGATTCTCAAAAGCACAATACAATGATTTTTTAACTTAAATGTGATACATAGAACTGAAATTACAACATTTCTAATTAAACTAAGACATTAATTAAAAAAAACGACATAAAAGAAAAATTTAAAAACTAACTACTCCTCTTTCTTTCTCCACTTGCTTCCTTTTTATACCCAAACTCTTTCTTGTCTCTCTTTGAGCTAATCCCACTTGGTTTTTAGACCATTGGATGGCTTGGATAGTTTTTAGCCATTGATTTGGTTTTTTGGCGGGAAAGGTGTTTTTAGCAGTTGAGTGTTGAGTGTGGGAGTGAAGGTGCATTTAATGATTCTTGGAGGCTTGTTGAGGAGAAGGGAACATGGTAGTGTAAAGGTGAGGAGGGGACAAGGCATGGAGTGTTGCAGGCTAGGTGTTGGGGAAGAAAGAAAAAAAGCGGGTAGGGTGGTTATTTGACTTGGGTTGACTGGGTTTTAATATTAAAGTGGGGGTCCAAAATGGTAAGGGTCCAAAGGGTAATGGCAGGGTCCATATGGTATTGACAAGTCCAAAGGGGTATTAAGAGTATTAATGACAAGGACCTCTTTTGCAAATTCTGAAATTACAAGGACCTAGGCTGCCATTTTCACAAAGTTTTTCCAAGGACTAAAAGTGACAATGTTCAATAATGCAAGGACCAAACTTGACATTTTCAATTTTCCAGGGGCCATTTTTGCCAATTTTGAAACTTGGAGGACCAATCTTGTAATTTTCTCAAACTTTTTATATTTTTCACCAAAGGACTAATTTTGACAAGTTATGATTTAAAAAGGACCTTTGGTGATTTTTCTTTTGAAATTAGGACTCAGGGACTATTTTTGACAATTTTAGAAACTTGGGGGACTGAAACTGCCAATTATGCAAACTTTTCTCATTTTTTATCTGATTTTAAACATTTTGCATCTGAAACATATAAAATGCAATTTTGGAATATTTTCAGTATTTTGATGCATTTCTGAGCATTTTTAGACGTTTTGCAGTTCAGATAGACCCAAAAATGATGAGTATTTACACACTTATCAATCCCCCACACTAAACTATTGCTAGTCCCTAGCAATCTTTTGAGAAAAACTTAATGGATTTGAATCTCTTTACCAAAATCCATTACTTCTGGAGTAGCCAAATGTTTCAGTTCAAGTAAGAACCATGGTACACCGATAACCATGTGATTTTGAGCAAACCACCAGCTTTCAACGGATTTGATTTGTCTTTACCAGAAGCCGTTTGCTCTGGACTAGCCAACTCTTAGATAAATTATCAATATTATCTTTGGTGAGCTGATTACCAATTATGGTTTTTCCACTGCCTTTACCACAAGCCATAAACTTGCGGGCTAGCCAACTCTTCACTTTTAAGGATATGGTGAGCTGAATACCATATAATTTTGGGCAAATTGCAAGCCGTCAACGGATTTGAGATATCTTTACCAAGAGCCGTTTGCTCCTGGATTAGCCAATCCTTTAGTTTATTAGACAAGGCGGACTGATAACCAATTGAGTAAGTGCAAAACACTTACTCCAAAAAAAATTTTGGCCAAAAACGGGGGAATTGGTATAATTATATGATAAAATTCGTGAGAATTCCCCCCCACACTTAGAAATGAATATTGCCCTCAATATTCAATGTACCGGCGGTTATGCCAAAACCTAGAACGTAAAAAGGAAATACTACGGCCATTATTTGAAAGAGAGATTTTTTTTTTTTTTTTTTTTTTTTTTTTTTTTTTTTTTTTATAGAGTTTTACTTATATATATAATATGTGTGGCAACTCCCCCACACTAGGGTGGAACACATGGGTGAAAACCCATGTTTAGCTACTGTTTTTGATTACCGAGTCGCTAGCTTGACTCGACCCCGAATTCCTTGGTTCATGGGGAAGCAAAGTGGAAGAAACAATCTCCATCGGACTTTCATTCAAGATATTTGGACAAACATTTGAAGCACGTGAAAGTTCCACACCGATGAGATATACATAGAACCGGCTCAAAAATGATAAATGAAAATGCCGGGATCAAAGATAGTGTCTTCATTCCCGAAGGAGTGAAGATGGAGAGAAATCACAAGATATTTGAGGAAAGGAAGAAAGGTTTTGATGACAATCAAGATCCATTCTTCATCCTCAAATGTAGACATATCGGGAGGAAGGGTGAGGGTAGTATCATTTATAAGTAAACTCGTATGATAGAGTACACCTTCCTCCGAGCCAATATCATCCTCAAGATCAAAATAGAAATGATCATGTTCCGGAGGAGATATGTCATGAGAGAGTTCACCGGAGAACTCTTCATGAAGAGAATCATTCACATGAAGTGAATTTGTGAACTCTTGTTCCATTGTGGGCTCATCACTATCCTCAATCTGAGTATCAAAGAGTGGATTCTCAGCAATTGAAGTGAATTCAGAGTCGAATTCAAATAGAGGATTGGTGAAAGTAGCTTTGAATGTTTCTGGAACAAAGTGATCAACATTCTCAATTGGACTGTTGGGATAAGAAGTGAGTGAACGATCATTGATGTGAGTAAGTTCATCGGAGAACTCCTCAAGAAGAGGGTCAGACTGTGGGAGTGATGCCTCAACATACTCGATGTTTCCATAGGAAGCACAATCGTCGCTAAGATCAGAGACAGTTTCAAAATGATCTTTTGAACACTCAAGAGGGGAAAGAGAATCACACTGATAAGGTTTTAAAAGGTACCTTTTTGAGGGGTCATTTAAGCCCTTATTCGATCACTTTTGTATCCGTTATTGCTTAATATCGTTCCTTTTCACTTTTTAGGTCTCTTGAAGGCAAAATGCTGGAATGATGCTTATTTGGACGAAAAGGCGCGAATATACGAAGAAAATGGCCAAAGTCAGAATCGAGACACTCAAAGCTGCTGAAACATAAGGCGACGGCGTCACTGCATATCTGCGACGCCGTCGGGAAGGAATTTTGCGACGGCTCAGAAGCGAAATTGCATGTTTTCAAGGGACGACGTCAGGTTCTAAAGGAGTAGGCCGTCGTTACTCAGACGGCCTAGATGCAGCCAAGACGGCGTCACAGTCATAAGGTGACGCCGTCGCAAGGTTTACGTGGCCAAGACGAAACCCTAATGACGGCGACACGACGGCGTCACAAAACATAAGGTGACGCCGTCGCAGATGTAATCTTATATATAGAATCCGAATTTTTCAGTTTTTGAGTGTAGTCTTTTGGAGTAAAAACCTAAAACCGAACCAAGGCTTTCTTGTGCAGTATTTTAGGGTTCTAAACCCTATTATACATCAAGATAAGTATTTACTTCATTAATTTAATTATGTCTTTGATTATTTGTGTGTATGCTTGCATGTTCTCCATGTCCGGCTAATTTATTTGTGTGTTTGCTTAGGGAATATGAAACTTAATTATTGAATATTGATTGGTTGATACTTATCTTAGTTGACTAATGATCTAGAGTGCGCTAGATTATTCGTTGTGTACTTAATGCTTGACTTTTCTTTGTGAACTTTAGAATATAATTATCTAGGTAATTGTAGGATAAAGTATTCAAGGACAACCGTAGAGTAAGCGTCTATAAATCACTAGAGGATTTGTAAACAAGACCCTTTGGTAATTTCAAAGAGTTAGGGAAACAAGCACGCCCTATAGCCTTAGAATCACAACGCAACTAGGAATAAGGACGTGACAAATCAACCATCAATAGGAGATAATTAAGGAGTAGTAAAACCTAAGTAAACACATCTTTAAACTATCATACGAGTACACATCAATTAGACATAGACTATCACAACCTTAGCTTAGATAATTAGATAATAGTAGAGTAATCGGTAGCAATACCAACCCCCCAAATCCAATACCCGAGATTCGTACCTTTCAATTTCTAAAAAATATAAAAATACAAAAATAATCTTCCTCAACCTCAACCTTAGCGTAGTAACTTCTCACTAGCATTCCTATTCCCCTAGAGAACGATATCAATACCCGTGGCTTACCCTAATTACTACACTACAACGATTAGGTTCACTGCCTAGGGTGTTATAAAACTTGCTCGAAGAAAAGGAAGTTTCCTTGACCCCGAACGACGCGTGTAGCGTTATCAAGTTTTTGGCGCCGCTGCCGGGGAATAGAATAGCTAGTTAGTAGTCCACCTCGTTTAGGTTTCTTTGCTTGATTCATATCAAGTAAACTTTTTTCTCATTTTTAGCTTTCTCTTCGTCTATCCCCCTTCTTCGTGACCTTTGTTCGTAACACCCATCACTTTTCACCATGGAAGGTGATAACCAACCACCACTCAACAACCCACCACCAAACGACCCGCCAAGAGCCCGTACTCTTGGTGAGTACTCGAGACCAAACCACCTAGGTTATAGGAACACCATTGAGCTTCCCGACCAAGCCCAAACTACGGCCCTGCGATCCGACACCATCCGGTTGGTGCAAAACGGATGTGCATTCCATGGACTTCGTTCCGAAGATCCAAATCAGCATCTGAGGGATTTCCTCAAAATTGTCGATTCCATCGACCTTGATGCTACTACTCGGGAGACCACGCGCTTGCGTCTCTTCCAATTCTCTCTACGGGACCAAGCTAGTAATTGGCTTGAGCGACTTCCCGCCGGCTCCATCTCAAGTTGGGATGATCTTACTTCTCGCTTCCTTGCTCAATGTTTCCCACCGGGGAGAACCACTAAGCTTAGACGAGAAATCTTAACGTTTCAGCAACTCCAAGGTGAATCACTTTACAAAGCGTGGACTCGATTCAAGGATCTACTCCGTAGACTTCCCCATCATGGCATCGATCTTTGGCTTCAAATCCAAATCTTCTATGATCATACCGACTTCATCACTCGACGATCCATTGATCGGGCCGCCGGTGGAAGGCTCAGCGACTTCAATGCAGAGAAATCTTGGGACATTATAGAGGAGCTTGCTGATCAAAGCTACGAAGATTGGAATGATTCTCCTGAGACTCCGATTAACGTAATCAACGCCATATCAACCCCGTCCGAATCCTTTGACACCCTCGAGGAACAAATGAGCTCCATTGAGAGAGGGATTGATTATCTTATGGAAAGGCAGAAAAGAGCCCCCATACAAATTCCTCGAGAGGCCGTCAAATTCGCCAACTCCACCTACCACCCCACACCTCCTTCGGAGTCTCCAAGTCGTGATCAAAACCCAACTTCCGAAAGGCGTTTCCGTTCTACTTCCCCAATACCACTCTCACCAAGCTTCAAGGAACAAATGAGGGAGTACATGGCGGCTCATACGGAAAGATTAGCCAGGTTTGAAGAGGAGGTTTATAGGCAGAGAGAGGAGATGCAAGCAAAGATGACGGAAATGATGAATTTGGTAATTGAGTTTACCAAAACAAAGGTTCCCGAAAAGGTGCTCGTAAGAAGCGACGATTGCCCTCCCACTTCATTTGTCAACGCTGTTTCCATTATGCCCGAGAATGCAAAGGTTGAGACGCGGAAAACTGAGGGAAATAATAAGGAGGAGTCGGTGCATGACGACGAGCCTGAGACCATTGAATACTACCTTAAGCACGAAATCAACAAGAAAACCATTGCAAACCAAGTAAACAACTTTAGATACAATGAAGTTCTCAAGGAAGCCCTTGATGAAAAAATGACTGAAGAAGAGTATGACGCCCTACCTATGGGACCCCTGTATGAGTTAGTTATAAAAACACCTCTAACAAGGAAACGTAACACCACAGGGAATTTCGTAATACCAGTTAGCATAGGTGACATTGATAATATAAATGCCTTGGCCGATCAGGGGACTGATGTGAACATAATGCCATTATCAATCTATAATAAGTTAACTAAGGAGAAACCAGCCAGTACCGACCTTAGACTCTCCTTAGCTAATCACACTTATGTTCACCCCGTAGGAGTCGCAATAGATGTCCTAATTGAGGTGGCTAACATTGTTTATCCGGTAGATTTCGTGATCGTTGATTTTGAAGAAGACAAAAACATACCCCTCATTCTTGGAACACCGTTTCTAGCTACCGCCAAGGCAACCATCAAATGCGGAGAGGGTGTCATGATACTCAAAAGCGGAAAAGGGTATGCTAGGATACCCATCATCCCAAGATATCCTCTTAAAATCATGGAAATGATTACGAAAGGGAATCGAAAAAACCCTAGCCATAATGTTAAGAAAAAGATGAATGACTGGGAAAAAGGGCTTAGAGACTTCATGGTCCAAGGATTGTATGCAACAGTATGGAAACCCGATAATAAGTTAGGAAGCAACCCCACCTCGGTACCTAAGGCACAAAAGGACCCTAAGAAATTTCTAAAAGGAGAAAAAGTACTTCTGTACAAATCAAGGAAAAGGGCAATACAAGGAAAGAACAACCCAAGATGGTTTGGGCTTTTCACAGTTAAGGAGACCAACTTAAACGAAACCGTCACCATAATTGACAGCAATGGCCTGGAATCCACGGTGAACATACAACGTCTACGCCGCTTCGATGAAGAGAAAATGAATGACGAAAAGAGCGGCGATGCAAAAACGTAGGGGTAGGACTACGAGTCTAGCTACAAGACTCTTAAATAAAGAAAAGCGCTTCGTGGGAGGCAACCCATGCTTAATTGTTTGCTTGTTAGTGTCATATATCTTTTATTAATTGTTTGTCCTCATGTTTAAATTTGTAAAAATGCTTTATTTTGTTTTTAACCTCGTCTTAATTACATATAAAGGTATTTTACATAAAGGATAAGTGTAGGGAGGATTACACACGTTTTCATAAGAAACGTGAACATGAGAATAACAATTAATTAAAAGATATATATGTTTGTTTGTTCGAGTCAAATGCTTGTATCGAGTCATAATGGATGTTTTTGCAGAAATTTTTCCAGATTCTAAAGATGTAAATTTTCCAGAATTTTTTCCAGAAAATCGCAGACCAGTTTTTATCAGGATAACCTGACGGCGTCAGGATTGCAACCTGACGGCGTCAGGAAGGAATAAAAACATCAGCTTACTTTTTCTCGTTTTCTGAGCTACTTGTAAAATTTTGGAATTTTCCAGATCTTAACTTTCAAAACAAATTCTGTAAACATCCATTCCACAAGCATTATATCCTAGTTTAAATCGAGTCTTATGTATATTATTACCGCCGATTTTACGCGAAGGTTTCGTTTGTTTTCTTCTAGTGTGCAGGTTTAGTTTATCAAGAAGAAGTTACACAAGTTTGGAAGGAGCCTTTCACGCAAAAACTCTTCTTGGAAAAGATTTAACCACCACTTTTTACGGATCCTACCGAGCTAATCAGGGGAGTATTAGTTTCTTTCGTTTTTAATTACCTTCTATTATCATAACTTTGATACTTTCGGGGAACATTGGGGACAATGTTCAGTTTAAGTGTAGGGAGGGAAAATAAACGGGAACTTTGAAACTATGCTTATCCTTGACTGTTTGCTTTGTCCAAGTGTATTTGTGTAATAAACCATGAGAAAATGTAGGTTAGGGTAATTTTAGCCAGATTTAAAATTTTTTCATGACGTATAGGAGTGGGCCATTAGTCTTAACAAAAGCGTCTCATGGATAGGAAGTTGCATGACTAGCACAAAAAACCCTTTACCACCTAAATTCCACCCAAAATGTGAGGATCGCCCTTAGATTAGTAGGAATTAAAGCATTCATCTTTAATGCTTAGAGTGTGAACCGGTAGTATATTAGATTCTAGAACTTGTTTTGTGATGCATTCCGAGATCGCTAGTGAGACTACACTTGTGTAGTTAGGAATAACTAAATGATAAGAGGCATTACGATAAACCCTTGTTTGATACCTGTAATATAATTACTTCTTCCACCTCGGTTGAGTAATTCCCCCACACCCTTTGCGTTGTACTCATCTTTAGTACACAATACCCCTAGTTAACCCCTCAGAGCCTATCCTTTTCGCGGTTCTCGTGATGTTTCGGTTTTTCCGGAATATCAATGAAGAGCATTGTTTACACCCCAACCCCAAATATACACCCAAATCGCCTTAGCCTACCCTTTATTGCACTCACTTTTAGTGCAAATTTATGTTATCACCCAAAACCCTTAGTTCAATTATCTGGTTGCTTGCATGAGTTGCTAAGTCGAGTCATATCCTTTGTATACAGTTTTGGGATGATTGGGATTCATGGGAAAAGTTAAAGTTTATGAAATATAGGGAAGAGAACGTTAAACTCAAATTCCCTTTGTTTGCATAATAATGTACTCCAAGTGTTTTGATCTTTTCAATTCGGGTCAAATTAGTGTTAGAGTAATAAAAACTCAAGTGTAGGGATGTGTCTATAAATCCCTATCATTTTGATGTACCGTAGAGGATGGTAGAGTAAAAGTGTATGCAAAAAAAAAAAAAAAAAAAAAAAAAAAAAAAAGAGTGAAAAAAAAAAAAAAAGAGTGAAAAAAAAAAAAAAAAAAAAAAAAAAAAAAAAAAAAACCATACGGGCTACCATCCTACATCTATCTTTTAAATTATGTTTGTTTATTTTCGTTGCCTAGAGTTTTAGAGTGTCGAGTCTTGGCTTAGCAACGCCATTCTTCGTATACTTGCAACATAGAGATTTTTGACTATCCACCACTAAATAGCCTATCCCACCAAACCCTTCATTTCCCTACCGTAAGCCTAACATTACAACCCTTTAAAAGACCTCTTTGATAGTCTTTCCTAGGTGCTTACGCCAAAGCGACGGAGGTTTGATCTATTCTCAAGCCTATGGTAATCTATGTACTAGGACCGGTTAATGAGTGTTTATCTTCCATTTCCGATTTGTTATATTTCATATATACACCCGAGAGAGATGTGAGTATCCAAACACCCCATGTGAGGTGCTAGTATGTAATTTCCGTGCTTGTTATGACTTTTGCGGGGCTTATATGTGTTGTGGACCGTTTTGAATGGATGCTTCATGACCCCTAACTTATAAATTAATTGGCTAAAAGCACATTTGCTTGAGGACAAGCAAATACCAAGTGTAGGGATATTTGATAAGGTTTTAAAAGGTACCTTTTTGAGGGGTCATTTAAGCCCTTATTCGATCACTTTTGTATCCGTTATTGCTTAATATCGTTCCTTTTCACTTTTTAGGTCTCTTGAAGGCAAAATGCTGGAATGATGCTTATTTGGACGAAAAGGCGCGAATATACGAAGAAAATGGCCAAAGTCAGAATCGAGACACTCAAAGCTGCTGAAACATAAGGCGACGGCGTCACTGCATATCTGCGACGCCGTCGGGAAGGAATTTTGCGACGGCTCAGAAGCGAAATTGCATGTTTTCAAGGGACGACGTCAGGTTCTAAAGGAGTAGGCCGTCGTTACTCAGACGGCCTAGATGCAGCCAAGACGGCGTCAGAGCTGAAGGGGACGGCGTCACAGTCATAAGGTGACGCCGTCGCAAGGTTTACGTGGCCAAGACGAAACCCTAATGACGGCGACACGACGGCGTCACAAAACATAAGGTGACGCCGTCGCAGATGTAATCTTATATATAGAATCCGAATTTTTCAGTTTTTGAGTGTAGTCTTTTGGAGTAAAAACCTAAAACCGAACCAAGGCTTTCTTGTGCAGTATTTTAGGGTTCTAAACCCTATTATACATCAAGATAAGTATTTACTTCATTAATTTAATTATGTCTTTGATTATTTGTGTGTATGCTTGCATGTTCTCCATGTCCGGCTAATTTATTTGTGTGTTTGCTTAGGGAATATGAAACTTAATTATTGAATATTGATTGGTTGATACTTATCTTAGTTGACTAATGATCTAGAGTGCGCTAGATTATTCGTTGTGTACTTAATGCTTGACTTTTCTTTGTGAACTTTAGAATATAATTATCTAGGTAATTGTAGGATAAAGTATTCAAGGACAACCGTAGAGTAAGCGTCTATAAATCACTAGAGGATTTGTAAACAAGACCCTTTGGTAATTTCAAAGAGTTAGGGAAACAAGCACGCCCTATAGCCTTAGAATCACAACGCAACTAGGAATAAGGACGTGACAAATCAACCATCAATAGGAGATAATTAAGGAGTAGTAAAACCTAAGTAAACACATCTTTAAACTATCATACGAGTACACATCAATTAGACATAGACTATCACAACCTTAGCTTAGATAATTAGATAATAGTAGAGTAATCGGTAGCAATACCAACCCCCCAAATCCAATACCCGAGATTCGTACCTTTCAATTTCTAAAAAATATAAAAATACAAAAATAATCTTCCTCAACCTCAACCTTAGCGTAGTAACTTCTCACTAGCATTCCTATTCCCCTAGAGAACGATATCAATACCCGTGGCTTACCCTAATTACTACACTACAACGATTAGGTTCACTGCCTAGGGTGTTATAAAACTTGCTCGAAGAAAAGGAAGTTTCCTTGACCCCGAACGACGCGTGTAGCGTTATCACACACATATGATCAGAAGTTCCCTGTGACTCTCTCGGGATTGGGACGAGGTTCTCAACACTAGACTTTATGAATTCGTCCGATTCCTTTTCAGGAACAGTGTCAAGATGCTCGTCCCCCATGTTCAGAGAGTGAGTGGGAGCTTTGGGTGTGATAGCAGTTGTTTGAGATGGAATCTCAACTGCTGGGATATCAACTGATGAACTTGATGAATTTTTATAGAATTGAAGGATATCAAGTGTATCCTCATCATCACTGTCATCAGGAATGAAACGAAATTGAGAGCTAGATCTGGCTGCTTTTTCTTTTGCAATTGATTCCCTAATAGATTTTTCAAACGCAATTTTGGAATTTAATTTAGCAGCCTGCTCTTCAGCTAACAATTCTTCCATGGATTTTGGATTATCTTGGGAATGTTTACATTCCTTCAAATCTTTCACTAAATCCAAAAGATCAAGGAGAAGATTTTGAGGAAGTGGATCAGGCTGAGGTGGTGCCTGATTCATTTGGTACTGTAGAGGTTGGACATGATACGAAGAGTCGTAATTGTTACAAGGAAATGGATCCCTTGTTTGACAATCAGAGCTAAAGTGAGGACCTCCACAATACTCACAACAGTAAAACTGATGTGGCTGTGAGTCACATGTGTTGTAGTCATAATTGTTATCAGGAACCTGCTCATAGACAAGCGTGTTTCCCGATTGACAATCAGAACTGGAGTGTGAACCACCACAGTACTCACAACAGTAAAACTGCTGAGTCTCACAGTGTGGTAGCTGATGGAATAAATCAGTTGTGTTATGGTAGGAATAGGGATCTTGGTTGTAGACAGACCCGTTTCCTGACTCCACCATGCCACAACTGGGGCAATTGCCACCATTATAAGGACCACCACACCATTGACAATCAAGAGGGTGAGGATGAGACATAGAAAGAATCAAATGTTTTCAGAGGGGTAGGGATGAAGAATCAAAGATGTGAGAGGGTAAAGATGGATATTTTTGGATTTTTGGATAAACATTTTGTAAAAATAAGAAAGAAAATCTTTTTGGTTTTTTTGTGTTTGTTGAAAACTTGAATAAAAAAAATGTTTTTGGATTTTTGGATTTTTATAAGAAAATATAAACATATATAGATGGTATAAACAAGGAGTGAATATCCAAATCACTAATCTGCTAAACGGAAGATAATCAGCACAGCTCCCCGGCAGCGGCGCCAAAAATTTGATGCGTGCAAAACCGTCAAGTTTTCTCACTCAAGCAGGCCACTTGTGAATGGCCAACTGTAAGAAACTTAAAACGGTTCAGAAACGAACTCAATGAAGATCTGGGGAGTGTAGTGTTTCCCCGGGTCGTTATGTCCCAGCGAGCTATGCAATGGATTACCAAACGTAAAGTGATCGAGGAATTTGAACGGAAAAAGGGATTGTGATAAGATTATAACAACAGGAAAAGCCAACAAATTACAACGGCTTAAATGCAAATTAAAGGAAATTTAAAAGATAAAAACTATTAAATAAACGCTATCACTATATTTAAAATGATGTTTTTGTTTTTATGTTTTTATAAAACTTAATTAAAAACTACGTGACGTACAAATAAAAACGTGAAACTTACACAATATAAATCCTAAAAATATGAAAATAACATTTTTACAATCCTAATGATAAAAGAAAATTTATAGAAAAATAAAATTATTTTTATAGCTATTAAATTAATTATTATTAATTAAAAACTATTTATAACTATTAAATAATAACCTAAAATACAAGAAAATATGAAATAAAGCTAGAAAAATAAAATTATGACTTAGAAAAATCTAAAATATCAAAAGAGAATTCTCAAAACTATTTTTGTATTTTTCTGATTATTTTTGTATTTTCTAGGAATTAAAAACTATTAAAAACTAATTAAATTATTTAAAAATACAAATTTAACTAAGAAAAATCTAGAAAAATATTTTTTTGTCTTTTTATATTTATCTTAACTTAAGAAAATTGAAAAATTATTTTTTTGAACCTTTTCTTAATTAATTGCAATAAAAGCTATTTAAAAGGATTAAAAACTATTTTAAATTGAGAAAAATACCAAACAGTGACAAAAAATTATGAAAAACTCAGGAAAATTCTAAAATTTTAATCTAAATCTATGAAAAATAAGAAATCACTAGCTTATGTGTAAGATATAAGAGCTGTAGTACAAACTGATATGAAATAAGCACTTGAAAATAAGCTAATAAGCACTATAATCTACCAAACTACTACAGAAGCTGAGTTATGCTAAAATAAGCTAATTCCAACTAATTACACCTAATCCTAATAAGCTAAAAGCTCTGTCTCATGATTTAAGCCAACTGCCTACTCTAGCCAAACAGTTTCTAACCCCTAGGTTTGAGCTTAACCACAAGCTTATTCAATAAGCTAAACTAATGACCAAATGTGCAGTCCTCAAGACCACCAACCAAAGAATTATTGTACCAAGTATCAGCCAATAACAAGCCAATATGAACAAGATATGGCTGCTGCAAAACTCCTGTGCACAACTCAGTTAATGCTGAGTGTGCACAGGGGATAATAAGCTGTTTTATGCAGCTAATTTGAAGATTAAAAGGACTTGTTAAGACTTGACAAAAAACAGTTCCAATACTAGACCAGTTGAATATGTAAATCCCAAAGTTACACTAGATTTGGACTTAAAATGAACCTGTGAGAGATCAAACAAGTTTTGCAAAAAACTGAAAATCTCACTTTGACTTTTTAGAACAGTTTTGAAACTTTGACTTCTGTGAGTTTTGATCCAAAGTAGTGAACTGATTTTGATGATAAATGATGAATATCAACTATTTTAAGCTAGCTTATCACTTTATACACCTATATGCCAGAAATCAGTAACTGATTCCAACAAAAAATGAAATAAGGACAGTAATCTTTGTGATTTGACTTTTTGAGTGTTTGAATGCAATAAGAGGACTAAAATGACTAAAGTTACTGAAATAGAGACTAATTATGCAGTTTATAAGTACAAACCAAAGCTTAATCACAAATATTCTAGCTAATCCAAACACTAGTTAAAATCTGATAATGCAAGTTTAAACTACCAAATCATGAATCAAACTTACTAGCAGCTAATAACTATGATCTAACAACTAAAAGAGAACTACTGCATGCAATCAAAATAATATAAGCTAACAGATTAAGTCTAAGCTAATTATGCAGATTCACAGATACAAATAGAACAGACTCTGAAACTTACAAACATCCAGCATATTTGCAGCTTATCTCAGAACCAACATACCACTAATATAATCAGATCCAACCCAAATTCACTCTGCATCACCCAAATCAGATCTCAAAACCAGCAAATCAAACCCTTCTTGCATCAGTTGACTTTCATTGACCAAGAACAAATTTACTTGAAAATGATATGTGAGCTTATACAAAGCTTATAAGGAGCTTAGACAAACTTATTCAAGCTTAAAATAAGCCACTAATAACTTTGACAATAGAATTTGAAACTGAAACAGTGCAACAGTGAACAACAAGCTTGAAATTTATATGAAAACTTGGATTGATTCTCAAAAGCACAATACAATGATTTTTTAACTTAAATGTGATACATAGAACTGAAATTACAACATTTCTAATTAAACTAAGACATTAATTAAAAAAAACGACATAAAAGAAAATTTTAAAAACTAACTACTCCTCTTTCTTTCTCCACTTGCTTCCTTTTTATACCCAAACTCTTTCTTGTCTCTCTTTGAGCTAATCCCACTTGGTTTTTAGACCATTGGATGGCTTGGATAGTTTTTAGCCATTGATTTGGTTTTTTGGCGGGAAAGGTGTTTTTAGCAGTTGAGTGTTGAGTGTGGGAGTGAAGGTGCATTTAATGATTCTTGGAGGCTTGTTGAGGAGAAGGGAACATGGTAGTGTAAAGGTGAGGAGGGGACAAGGCATGGAGTGTTGCAGGCTAGGTGTTGGGGAAGAAAGAAAAAAAGCGGGTAGGGTGGTTATTTGACTTGGGTTGACTGGGTTTTAATATTAAAGTGGGGGTCCAAAATGGTAAGGGTCCAAAGGGTAATGGCAGGGTCCATATGGTATTGACAAGTCCAAAGGGGTATTAAGAGTATTAATGACAAGGACCTCTTTTGCAAATTCTGAAATTACAAGGACCTAGGCTGCCATTTTCACAAAGTTTTTCCAAGGACTAAAAGTGACAATGTTCAATAATGCAAGGACCAAACTTGACATTTTCAATTTTCCAGGGGCCATTTTTGCCAAATTTGAAACTTGGAGGACCAATCTTGTAATTTTCTCAAACTTTTTATATTTTTCACCAAAGGACTAATTTTGACAAGTTATGATTTAAAAAGGACCTTTGGTGATTTTTCTTTTGAAATTAGGACTCAGGGACTATTTTTGACAATTTTAGAAACTTGGGGGACTGAAACTGCCAATTATGCAAACTTTTCTCATTTTTTATCTGATTTTAAACATTTTGCATCTGAAACATATAAAATGCAATTTTGGAATATTTTCAGTATTTTGATGCATTTCTGAGCATTTTTAGACGTTTTGCAGTTCAGATAGACCCAAAAATGATGAGTATTTACACACTCATCAATAAACCCTGTGCAGACTCAGTGAACACTGACTCAGTTGCACAGGGCATTTATACCCATCTTGACAAGCTAATTTGAGGCTTGTGAAAAATTACTAAAAATCTACTAAAATCATAATAAGAATCTAGACCAGTTTAAGTTTATAAACCCAAAGTTTCTTTTGATTTGGCTCAGAAATGAATCCAAGAAAAATCATCCAAGTTGGGCTCAAAACTGATTTTACACTATTGACTTTTTGACAGAATTGATATGTTGACTAAATTGAGATTTGATTCAAATTCTTGAACTGAAAATGATATGTTAAGCTGTATTAAGACTACATTAAGCTACTCTAATGCATTCTACACCCAAATGCTAATCATAGCAATCCTACTGCTAACTGTCTTGATCACAAGAACAGATTCCATGCAATTTTGACTAAGAGCTATTTCAGCAGATACATATGAACTAAAATGACTTTAACATGACTATATAAGACTGAATAGACAAGATGGAAACACAAACAAGAGCTCAAGCTCTTAACAAGCAGCTGGTCCAAACACCATTTTAACAACTGATTTGTAAATTAAACTAACCAAATTCAGATTTAACCAATGATTCCCACACATTTAGTTCCTATTATCATTAAAATACTTAAATTATGCAAGTATATAAACTATAACTTAAGATTTATACAGCACACTGATTATGCAGATTCAAGAAAAATATAAGAGGCAAAGAAATTTGAAACTCACAACATGTCCAGCCAAAATGCAGCTTATACAGAACCAAATAACTACTAATCTAATCAATATCAAATCCAATGCAGCTCTGCATCAACCCAACTCCATATCCAAACCTGTTTGAACCAAAATCTTCTCACAGTTGACTTTTGTTGACCATACATCAATATTAATTGCACCTGCTTTTTAAGCTTACTAAAAGCTATAATGAGCTCAAGTAAGCTTATTGGAACTTAGATATAAGCTAGTAGAAGCTTGGATATTAGAGTTTGAAATTGAAATTTTGAAACAGTGAACCTCAAAGCATGAAATATAAATGGAACCTTAAATTAAGACTGGAAATGAATTACAATGACTAAGTTGCTTAGTTTGAATACAATAAAACTTAGGATTACATTTTTAAAACACTAATTAAGCTAATTTAATAAAAACGACATACATTTGAAAATGAAAACTAACTACTTATTTTTCTTGCTTCTTCTTCCTTCTCTTTTATACCCAAAAAGCTCCCACGTGTCCTCTGTGGACTCTGAAACTGCAACTAGGGGGGGGGGGGGGTGGATAGGTGTGATGATGAGGAGGGTTGAGGTGAAGAGATAAGGTGATGGGAGATGGGTGAGATGTTGGGAGAAGGGAGTTGCAGGGCAAGTGGTGGGGAAACCCAGTTGGGAGGGAAAGAGGTGTTTGTTTGACTGGATTTGACCAAGGGGTCAAAAAGGAGAGGGGTCAAAGGTTTAAAGGCAGGGGTCCAAAATGAAAAAGGGTCAAAGGATAGTTTTTAATATCAAGGACTTGTTTTGCAATTCTGCCAAACTAGAGGGACCAAACCTGTAATTTCTCCAAAGTTGTCACAAGGACCAAAATTGACAAGTTCCAATAGTACAAGGACTAGTTTTGACATTTTCAAATTTCCAAGGACTAAACTTGACATTTTTCAAAGTTTAGGGACTTAAATTGTAATTTTGCAATTTTAAATCTCAAGGACCAATTTTGACAACTTAAGAATCCCTAGGGACTTAAAATGATATTTTTCTTTATTTAGATTTACCAGGGACTGTTTTTGACAACTTTTGAAACTTGGGGGACTAAAACTGCCAATTATGCAAACTTGATACGTTTTTCACCAGATTATGATATTTTTGCATTTAAAACACATAAAACACTTATTTGTGATATTTTTATCATTTTGATGCATTTCTGAGTGTTTTCAGATGTTTTTGCAGTTTAAATGGTACAAAAATGATGAGTATTTAGACACTCATCAATGTAAGTGCCTATAAATATAGCAACTTCCATATTCAATATTTGCTTATAACCAAATCATGCTTTGAAGTATAGCTCCCCATAAAAACCAAAGAGTCATGCTAGTATGAGCTATCATCAACATTCTTATGCATCTGAAACTAATTGTATGCTTCCTCTATCTTGCTAACCGAAACTTCTAATTCACTAGTATCCTTTTGTTCTGGAACTAACACATGCCCGCACTTCCTCTTCTTCCTCAGCCCTTTTTGCTTCATCAAATTGGTTGCGAAGTCAAGAAGCTGCCTCACACAAATACAGATAATCTGACTTCAACCTAAAGTCCAAAAAACATACAAAACCTATCATCATGGCCTTTTACATCACCACTTCAAACAAAAAACTATGCTGAAAAAACTGTTTTAATGGTATAAAAAAACATAACTTGTAACTACAACTTATACATAGCATACAATCACATCTTAGAAACTTGTAAAAACATTAGAGGCTCATATCCATGAGAACGCATACATATCAATAGTGCATCAATTTGAATAACCTGCAAAAATGTGCTTCTTCCAAAACACCAACTGACTTTCTTTAGACAATAGAAAAAATCAATATAAAACATACAATGTAACATACACATCCTCACAGTCACTCTTTATCTCTCTACACCAATATATCACACAAAGCCTATATTTTGAAGTTAATAATCCGATGCAATTGTGTTATTCAGGAGCATATGTCTAAGACACGTGACTATGTATTTAGGACACATATAAGTGTAGCCATAAGAAAAGCAATAAACCGCATTCTTTCTCAAAGGAAATAAAATATGTTTAGCACAACTGACCCATCATTAGCAATTTTGATGATCCATTGAAACGCAACGAACTGCCATTTCAACAACTGATTTGATGGCCAGAAGGGCATGCGATTCTGGATGGTTGTTGTCACTTAGAAACACTTGATGTGCATGAACATTCACCCTAAGGAAGATTCAGGGAAAAAAATTGTTTCTTGGAAATGCACCAATAATAAAGAAACAGGTGTCCCTGAAAATGAAAAGAGATTTCAGATAACTTAGAATAAATAGCTAATCATCTAAACTGATTTGTGTAAACTAAGACGGTACAACTTACTTGAAATTAAGAGCTCACTTACTCGCCCTGAATCTAAGCCTAAGAAACTCACTCATACCGTAAAGGACATAAGCAACCACAAGGCATATCATAATGGAAGGAACCAAGGATATTGTTACTTCCGATGAACGTAAGGGAAGTCAGCGACCCGTAACGACATAACCTCCCTTTAAAACCGCCTTTCTCCCTCTAAAATGGCTCAACCTGTACGAATGGTTGGTTCGGCTACCAGAAGTGGCCTACTAATCTGCCCCTACTTCATAGGAAACCGCATCCAATCAACATACAAAACCATTTCATCAATTTCTTCCATCCTCCTCATCCTAATATTAGTACATCTTGTTGACATTACTTGATTAGCGTAAATACACGAAAAAAATGGTTTATCAATAATCATATCAAGACCATTTACACATGTGGTCGGACGTGGTATCCGGCACAAATCATACGTGAGATTTATAGTGCGCAACCAAACTTGCGCCAAACAGACTCAACTTACACTAATGTTTCTCAATGTAGAATATTATAAATGCAACAAAATCAGACCATGCCTATTATGCACCAAGTTCGTCTACTAAAAACTCTCACTGCTACAATGCATACAAATCCAACGCGAAGGGCACGAATTGCAGGCTGAAAAAATTAACAAAAAAAAGTTCACGTATAAGAACAGATCCTTAATGAGACATAATATTCTAAACAAAAATGAAAAGCTACATTCAGATACATCAATCGCAAAATACAATAAAATATATATATTTTCTTTGCATATATTTCAATTTATAGAGCAACACGCCATCCCCATATCGAAAATAGATAATTATAAACGCATCAAATTTCAGAACAAAAAATCAACTTCCTTTTTTAGGTAGCAACAGTTACGAAAACAATCATGACCACCATTTACAAAAAAGCGTAAAATCATTACCTCTGGTAATGCACAAATTTTAACAAACGTTAGGAACAAAAATTTATTCCCCCAAGACAATAATAAATAGCATCTACAACCATGAGACCAAATCAGAATACCCAACCACCAACTATCCGAATTCTATTCATAGAAGATGCATATAAAATATGCTTGAAACCGTATTACCATAAACTAATAGTCAATAACAGAAACCATCGCCGTTAAAAATAAAATATGCACCTATATTCCACGTGTTGTTTATCGAAGAAAATATCGTATGAGGCATGCAAAGGATTCACGTAGCAACAACATCAATAGAAATCTAAAAGACATAAATCCAAAAATAAGGACATATACTTGATAAGTTTTAAAACTGTAAAAAAAATGGAATAGCTACGTGGAACAACACAAACTCTAGATCCCTAAATTGAAAGCCACAATCTTCACACATATTGAATTGGATTAATGGATTATTATTCCAACATAAAGTTTAGAAAAAATAATAACCCGATAAGCAGTAAGACAACCACTCGCACAGGCACAACAATTAAATACCAACACGCGACAACCATTATTTCTTGTTCACTGCTTGCACACACTCTAACTTCATCCTCAGAATCTATCTTAGACCTACAGGAAAGTGGTTTCATCAGTGTTGTGGAAAACTAGAAGGGGGGGTTGAATAATTTTACCAATTAAAACTTCGTTTTAAAATATTTAGATCGACTTATGTCAATCTATTTGGATGTGTATGTTGGACATTGATAGATAGATATATAAATGTGTAATGAAAGATAAAGAGTAAGAAGCACATAACTACGACACGAGTATTTAGAGTGGTTCGGCTACAAGGACACCATCCTTGCCCTACTCCACTCCTCGAGTCACCTACTCGAGAGTTCGTAATCACTACACAACACCAACTCCTTATGGCGGAGAAGCCTTCACAACGTCGCCTACTCTTTTTCCGGTACTAGGCTAACCACCGGGTTCTTTCACAAGGGAGAACCACACCTACCACAACGTCGCCTACCCTTTATCCGGTACTAGGCTAAGTACCGAGTTCCATTACGATGGAGGAACCACTACCCAACACTACAAAACACCTAACCCCAAAGGAGACCCACTCCTTATTATAACACCATCAAGGATATCAATATCCTTGGAAACAAACTATCACTATTTGTACAACGATGCACCTCATCGATTATACGACCTTGGCATCCTTCACTAATGCCACTTGATTTGACTCCTAGGCATCTTTCACTAATGCCTTTGACACGAACGCTTGGCACCTTTCACTAATGCCTTTGTCTTGACTCCTTTAGCATTCTTCACTAATGCTTTTGACACGGACGTTAAGAACCTTTCACTAATGCTTTTGTGTTGACTCTTTTGGCATCCTTCACTAATGCCTTGGACACAACACTTCTATGGAGGAAGAAAGAAGTATCAACAAGAGAACCTCAGTAGTTTTGATGATGACGAAGCATGGCAACTCATGGACTTGAGCTTGCTCGACTTCAAGAAGTGGTGATCTCACCTTTAAGAGGAACCTAGAGAATCATACAAAAACAAAAGACAAACTACATAGAAAGATCCTTAAGATTTGTGGTTAGAAGGTTACAATACTTGGGGAAAGTATGTGTGGGAGTGGCAACCCAAAAGGAAGAAATGGCTCACTATTTATAGAAGAAAAACATCAATTGTTCCACGGATCCCTCACTTGAGGGATTCGTCCAGTGTATTACTGGGGATCCGTGGGACGCTCCTTTTTGCCCATGGGTTTTGGGTCATGGGTCATGGGTATCCAAGTAGATACAATGTATCTACAAGATGCAATGCATCTAGTCCATGGTTCATGAATTAAAACCATGGGTCATGGATTAAAACCATGGGTCATGGATATCATCCATATATGACTTAAGCATGATGTCATGCAATGGGTTATGTGTTAAGCTCCATGAGTATGGGTCATGGACTTTGGGTTGTACCCAATTACATTTAATGTATTTGGTCAATGGGTCAAATACTTAAGTTTCTACCCAATTGTATTACCCATTATAATACATACTAGTTATGTATATATTCACCCAATATGTAAACACTAGTTGTTGTACATATGTATCTTAAAATCACTTATACTTGTTTTAGTGTTTTATGTGAAACCATAAGTGTGTTAGAAAACTATTGACTCAAACCATTTACGCATTTTATTTGTTTCGTTAATATGATTTTACGTTTGTTATTGACAAAACATTAGAAGATCGTAAAATATAAATAAACGTTTTGACGGCTTATTTGTATTAACAATCTCCCCCTTTTTGTTGATGACAAAACATAAAATTATTTTAAGGAAAAACTAAAATTCGTAAAGATTTGAATTTGTAGTTTTTACTTTCTTTCTCCCCCTTTTTGTCGAAACAAAAAGAGCCTCGAAAAGAAACTGACACAATGTTTTAAAGAAAAAAAATGTAAAAGAAAAAATATAGAGAGCAAGTGACGGGAAGAGTTCTCGTCTTAACTTCCCTTTAACGAGTCTATCCCTTTGTGAGGGCGTCAAGTAAATAAAAACTACTAAGCTAATGCATTGCAACTATGTTTGCAAATGGTTTTGTCTTAGTGACGATTATGCTCCCCCTTGATGATTGCAATTTTGCAAAGGGACGTCATGAAATGTAATCCAAATGAGGATTATATTGCAAATGGTTTTGCAATGTATTGTTTGACACAAAGCTCCCCCTAGCTTAGGGTGTCAAAGTCTTCATGTATATTTTGAAAATCTACAAAACAAAGGTTAGAAAACAAGTATATAGTGCATAATTTCATGCAAATAAGACTCAAGTTAGTAGTAAATTGGTCTTCTGTTACACGGATCCCACGGTTCCCTCCTTGGAGGGATCCGTCTAGGAAAATCTCAGGGATCCGTCTATCTGATAACAGAATTAAGCAATTGTGATGTAACAAATAATGTTAACATCAAAGTGAGATATGTATTCAAGCAACAAACATATACTCAAAGCAATATGGCGTATAAA
Organism: Chrysanthemum seticuspe; assembly: GCA_019973895.1. Taxonomy (NCBI): domain Eukaryota; kingdom Viridiplantae; phylum Streptophyta; class Magnoliopsida; order Asterales; family Asteraceae; genus Chrysanthemum; species Chrysanthemum seticuspe. The sequence goes on from BPTQ01000005.1 coordinate 285,175,561, forward strand.
CTATCATTCAATAAAACATAAGAGATGATCTACAAATCTATAAAAACTAAGAGAATGATTTAGCCATGTAATACATATTCTACTAACACTAATAAGTGACCAAAACTTAAGAAGCAACCATGTGTTTGAGTCTAAGGATGAGTAGACTTGTTGATTTGGTCCAATCTTTCAAGAAGATGATTAAACATGAAATGCAACTCATTTCGTACTTCTTGAACAAGTCCTTGGGTGATTAGACAATTAGAGCAATTGTTGTCTTGATTAGGAACCGGAGGATATTGGATGTTTAGAAGAGGCTCTACAAATGATGGTGGGGTTACATTGAGTAATATAGGATGAGGTTCTACTAAGAATGAGGGTGGTGATAATGGAAATTCCTCCATATGATCAAGTCCTTGGTGGTTCCTTGTTTCCAACGATGGACTAATTGGTGATATAGGTGGTTCCCTATTTAACGAGAAAGTTGGTGAATGAGAAGTTCTCGGTGAATGCTCTAATGAATAGAGATTTGGGTGAGATAGAGGCTCGGTGAAGGAGTGTAGTCCATGCTCTAGGAATGAAGGCTTGGGCGTTTTACTAGAACTAGGTAAGTTTGGTTAAAGCTTGATGAAGCCTTTTCTAACGCAAAAGATCTAATGCTAATTCTTGCGGTTCTTTTGGCAATAGTTGATTGGGTTTGTTGAGGTGGGATTCTAGTACTATGATCTCTTACGGGAGATGATTTGGTGGATGAAATCTCATGAATCATATGACCATTCCTTTTGGATGAACATTTGGTTGAGGAGTTGTTGCTAAATGCTTTAGTCATAGTGAGGGTGAGGATGCAATATGAGCTTCTAACTACTAATTTTTGAGAATTGGGTAGGAGTGATGACTTATCCTCAAGAGTGTTTGGTTTATAAAGGATGAATTTGAATTAAGGAATTAAATTCATGACCACTAAGGGAATTAGGCATGCACCAAGGTCAACTAAGGTGTTTTTTAGCTCTAGGAAATCATTAAATGGTAGCTAAAGATGTTTAGTTTACCAAAGATGGCTTAAATTTGAAATCAAAGCTGATTAAAGGCTTTATGTAGACACGGATCCCACGGATCCCTCTCACTAGGGATCCGTCTGGTTATAAACCAGGGATCCGTCTGTCAGACAGAGATGTGATGAAATGGTTATGCTTTTTGTAAGGTCTAGTATCTATGAATCTTGATGATTTTGACTTTCCTTAGATGTCTTGAGTGGTGGATGTCTTAAATGCTCAACCATAAGGAGTGAGGATACTTAATGATGGTTTTGGGGTAGGAAAGTGGACTTTTGAAAGTCTAACTAAGTGCTTGAGGAGGATACCATTTGATTTGAAATGGGAAAATGATGGCAATTAGTCCTAGAAATCAGATGATGTCTCAAGAGAAATTTGAGAAAATCCTAAAAAATAAAGAAAAATGAAAAACTAGTTTCAAGCCTATTTTGAGGTAAGAGTGACTAAAATCAATTAGCTAAAATTGATAGAAATATCAAACTAAGTGTTTTGAGATGTGAGAAATAATGTGTGAGTGTTGGAGCGGAAATATGGTGGATATTGGTGAGTTTGATAAATCAAAGGCACTTTTAATTTGATCCTAAGTTACATATTGGTGAATGTGAGACCTACTGTGCTTAAAGAAGCCTTAAGTGGTAATGTGGTATTAAAGAATCATGTTAGCCATCATGATGTGATCAAGGGGATAACTTAGATGTATAGTGATTTGTATCTGATATCTGTCTTCCCGGATCCCACGGTTCCCTCTTAGGAGGGATCCGGCTAGTTATAATTCTGGGATCCGGCTACTGCAAATCAGAAGGCTTTTAGCAATTGTGCAATTCTTGCACTCTTAGCAAATGCTTCTCCTAGTTATTTCTACAACGATTAAATGCAAGAACCCAACAAGTATAATGCATAGCAAGTGTGAGGAGACTAAAAGGTAGCTAAAGATGAGTGACGACGACTACTTGAATGAATTCAAGATGTCGTAAAATCTCATCCTACTCGTTCCTAAGTTAAATTGTTCAATGCCAAGTTATGGCAATTCCTACATACTAAATCCTACTCTACATAAGTATTGTTAAGATGTTACAAACCATTGTTTCAAATTGTTTTCACAAATTAAGGTCCTATGACCTTACCTTACTTCCCCATCTCCTTCCGTATCACTCCTCATCTTCATCCTCCCCTCCACTCTTCATCCCACCATCTCTACTTCTTTTTCTTCAAGAAGTTGGCGAAGCACTTGAAGATCCCTTTGGTTTGTTGCCATTCTTGTGATGGGCTAGGAATGTCCGGTAATTGATTGATGTAATCCAAAGGGTCGAGATCGGTGTTGCTGAGGGGGTTGCTACTTCATTCTCTTCTCTTTGTCTCTCCCGTTCATCCGATGAATCCGTTGGTGGGTGAGGTCTTTTGCCATCCACCATAAACCTTGTAGTTTTTCCCTCGGATAAAGGCACCATAACTTTGTTGCAAAATATATGATCATAGGAGTACGGAGAAGGATCTAAAGCAAAGATGAAGCTTGCAAGACGGGTTAGGAGCATTGCATACGGGAGCACCATTTTGTCCATGCTTTTCACAATCGCCATTCTCTTAATCATGTAATATGCAAGGTTGAAGCGAGTCTCGGTCACAAGGCAATAGATCATGAAGCTTAAGCATGCATTGGGGTGATCCTTGTTCCCTCCCAAGCAAAGCCCATTCTCTCTTACCACGACTTCCCATTTCCTATACAATGCGTACATATCGGAAAGCTCCATTTGAAATGGATCCATATAGATCACTTTGGAATTTCTAGTAACCCTCGATGGGGATGCCCTTTGCATGAACACGGTATCCCTTACCGTGGTTGCTTTCGGGATTCTCATGTGGTAGACTTCATGATGATCAACCATATCGTGTAGCTCCGCCAAAGACCATTCATTGAAAAACATGCAAACTCCTTGATATGGAACACGTAGTATTCTTCCAAATTCTACAAGTGAAAGGGTGTACTCATGCTCATTTATGATGAAGAAAATTGAGATGGTCCCGTTCTCATTCCTAACTATTCTCATTGTTTTGTAGAATTCGAGTGCGAACACAGGGCAAATTTTCTCATTTATGTCCAAAAGACAATCAAAGCCAATTGTTTCAAAAACTTGTCGGATGTCGGTGTTAGTAAGGAATGATGGTTCTACCACACGACCTTCATGAAAAAGTCTCTTTTCGAGCAACTTGAAAGCTTTCCTATCCTCCGGGCTAAGTCCATCCTTTCGATGGTACATTGGGATGTAGTGGGCGGTATCATGATAATCTTGTTGTCGGTTAGTAGGCATGATTGTTCCTATACAACAAAACCACAATGTGGTGTTAATTGTGAATAGTAGCCTAAAGGGTTTGATCACAATTTTGCTCAAATCATCTTTATTGAATTCAAGAAATGAGTTTAATTTGTATTAACAATGTTAATTCTTTGATTTAGATTATCTTAGAAAACAATGTGGTAACAAATTATGACAAACCCATTTGAACCCAACTTCTAAAGATGAAAATTGTAATCCCAGGAATCAAGGAATTAAATTAAAAATGTAGTGAAGATTATACTTACACAAGAGATTGTTTTGCTTGAAGGAAATGATCAATTTGCTCCTGTGAACAGTAATTGGGTTTTTGTTCATGAGTCTTTGAAGGGAAAGTGATAGTGGAACTTCCACAGTGATCATTTCTAACTTACGATGTCTTCTGTTGCACGGATCCCACGGATCCCTCTCATTAGGGATCCGGCTAGTTCAAACTCAGGGATCCGGCATGACAACAAAAGTTCAGCTTAAGCATTTCTTGATAACTTTGGTTTGGGAGTTCTAAAATGCCTAGAGTTTGATGTTTAAGCTCTATAAGTTGTGGTTTGGGGTTTTGACGGTTTTAATACTAATCCTATTTGACGAGGTTCCCTTTTTATGAATAAGTCATAATTCTTTGGGAGGTTTTTCAAAGATTATGACAAAATCCCATTTTATCATAATATAAGAAATTTCACATGGATACTCATTGACATAGATGACATGTCAATAGTCATTTTGTGAGGAATAATGATCAAGGCTCTCGAATAGCCGAGATATCATTATTACAGGTTTGTAGTGTAGTCTATACAAATCAACGAAGAATACTATTCTTGATGATGATTTCAATATAGATAACTACTATAGTAATTACTAAGAAAGTGTAAACATACTACTAAGACTTTAATAAAATAAAAGAAAGCTTGAAATTTATTAAGATCATACCTTTGCTAAATATTCTTTTTACGAAAAGAAATATTTAGAGAATTTCTTCATGATCTTCTTGGTATGCCCAAATCCAAGTATGGAGAATTCTTAACAAGGAAAATATTAGAACGTTCTATCATTGTCCAACATTAAACACTATGATGATTTTTAAAACATGACTTAAAAAATCCTTCTTTGTAGTTTTCAAACATACACGGATCGTATCAAGTTTTTAAAGTACAACATACTCTAAGAAACTTGGTAACGAAGCTCTAATGCCAATTGTGGAAAACTAGAAGGGGGGTTGAATAATTTTACCAATTAAAACTTTGTTTTAAATATTTAGATCGACTTATGTCAATCTATTTGGATGTGTATGTTGGACATTGATAGATAGATATATAAATGTGTAATGAAAGGTAAAGAGTAAGAAGCACATAACCACGACACGAGTATTTATAGTGGTTCGGCTACAAGGACACATTCCTTGCCCTACTCCACTCCCCGAGTCACCTACTCGAGAGTTCGTAATCACTACACAACACCAACTCCTTATGGCAGAGCAGCCTTCACAACGTCGCCTACTCTTTTTCCGGTACTAGGCTAACCACCGGGTTCTTTCACAAGGGAGAACCACACCTACCACAACGTCGCCTACCCTTTATCCGGTACTAGGCTAAGTACCGAGTTCCATTACGATGGAGGAACCACTACCCAACACTACAAAACACCTAACCCCAAAGGAGACCCACTCCTTATTACAACACCATCAAGGATATCAGTATCCTTGGAAACAAACTATCACTATTTGTATAACGATGCACCTCATCGATTATACGACCTTGGCATCCTTCACTAATGCCACTTGATTTGACTCCTAGGCATCTTTCACTAATGCCCCTGACACCTTTCACTAATGTCTTTGTCTTGACTCCTTTAGCATTCTTCGCTAATGCTTTTGACACGGACGTTAAGCACCTTTCACTAATGCTTTCTTCTTGACTCTTTCGGCATCCTTCATTAATGCCTTGGACACAACACTTCTATGGAGGAAGAAAGAAGTATCAACAAGAGAACCTCAGTAGTCTTGATGATGATGAAGCATGGCAACTCATGGACTTGAGCTTGCTCGACTTCAAGAAGTGGTGATCTCGCCTTTAAGAGGAACCTAGAGAATTACACAAAAACAAAAGACAAACTACATAGAAAGATCCTTAAGATCTGTGGTTAGAAGGTTACAATACTTGGGGAAAGTATGTGTGGGAGTGGCTGTCACACCCCCAATTTACCTGTTTTGCAGCGGAATGGAATTCCTGGGGGCAATGACTGTCATAGCACCACATCACAGTTATATTGAACGACCTAAAGTGTCGTTTTAAAATCACATCGTTGGATATATCATAAAAACATAATCAGAGTACAACATCGGTCCCAAAAGGTTTAACAAGTTTGCCAAAATACAAATATGTTACAATCCAAACGATGTTTTGAAATAAAGAGCCATAATGTACATAATGTAAGTCGACGCCGCGACTCAAAATATAGGTCCCTAAACCATGTCATGATGCGAATGCCTCAGTTACCTGAAAATACATTGCTAAAAACGTCAACAATAATGTTGGTGAGAAATCATAGGTTTATGTAAATGTTTTATACGACTACACAAGTATAGAATATGCATGACAATCAAGTCACGTAAAAATAATGTTACAATTGCTCTAAGCCCATGACCCCGAAACTAGACTGTTCAATAATGTATGCCCCTGCAGAGTGTTTGCCAGACAACTCCGTAATACCATCAAATGAAATGCATCCGTTCACTTGGTTGGGATTCACCAACCCGGATGGAGGCGTCACCCTCGATAGATCTATCCACTCATCCTCGCTTCAAAGATTAACGGTTCATGTTCATGTACTGGGGACTTTCAAATTGGCATATGTGGTAACTTAAGCAATGTAATGAATTTAACATACTTGGTATCGTACAAAAAAAAATGTAGTGCAATGTATTCTCCCCCGTGGGTTTGAAAATAATCGAAAGCATGTAAAACGGGGCTATGAAAACTCACTTGGATAAACTGGAATAACGGCAAAAGTGAGTACACCGAGGTTTATAATGTAATGCGTCAACCGGGACCTATTATCAATGATATGATATGTCATGAGTTGCAATGTAATGTTATGCATGCACTTCGTATGTTATTTATACCATTTACGAGTTTTGAAAATATTACTCGTCGTCGAAAAATACTCTTTTGACGTCTTGACCTTTCAAAAATGACTTTACATGTTTTTACGTCAAAATGTCATCCTACAATGGTTTTATAATGATTTTTGGTGAAATAATCACTTTTCGTCGCAAAACAATGTCGTCGGAAAAACCATGAAATCAACAAAAATGGCTCCGGAAAAGTAGTCGTAAAATGGTGTACGTCGATCGTTAGAGAACGAACTCGACGGTTTTGGAAAGTTTGTATCGATATCTAAAAGTTTCAGTTCAGGAGTTTTCATCCAAAAGGTCTCGATCATATAGATATCAAAGGCTAAAGTTGGTGGTTTTTGTTAATTGTGTGCAGAAAATAAGTTTCGGCCAATGTTTGAACCTCCGTAAATAAATTACCATAAATCCGCTTGACAAACGGCTTTTTGATTTGAAAAATATGGCCGATGAACTTGATTTTACTAGAAGACACTTCGTTATAAAAAGTTTCACATCATCGTTAAAAACAGCCGCAAACATAGCCCTTACAGCTAATGAAATACTTGTAACGTAAAAATAATATAGTTTTTCAGAAAATAATATTTACGGCAACTTTATAAAAACGTGCATATATTTGTCGTTTTAAATCCGTTTTCTACGTAAAATATGTCCTTAGCTTCGTATCGAAGTAAACTAATATATTTTTGACTAGTCGAAATAATTTGTGAAGCTTAAGGCTCGTTTTTGACCCGAAATATGTAAAAACTGCATGCTGTCTTTTTCAGAAAAATATACTTTTCGTCGCCAAACTTTAAAAATTCACCACGGCTTCGTTATAACTCCGTTTTTATCCGTTCAAAAGGCCACGGATTCGTTTTAAAGTATATTTTCTAAATCTCAAGACCAAAATGTCGTACCATCAGTGGGTTTTTCCAGAATTTCGAATTAAGGACAGAATGTAAAATATAGTTTACGAAAATAGTTTTTCTCGGACAAAACCTATTCTAATCCCTTCAAATCAACTCCAAAACTAATCTAATCCTACCATACACCTTCTTAGGGTGTCATGGGTTCCTAATCACCATCAAGACCAAAGAATAACTTGGGAATAATTATAGGATGACTATATTGTATATATAACTTAAAAAAATCAAGAAATAAATGGTATAAACTACATAACATGCATATAAGCTCCAAAAATGATAAGAAACTTATGAAAATGATAAGGAAATATAAAAGTGACAAGAATATGCTTACTAGTGCAAGTGAAGAGGTGTAGGTAACAAAGGATTAAACTTAGATATCCTTGGTTTTTATTTCAAAACCATGAAAAGGATATAAACTAGGTTGTTTAAACACTTGAAGTTGCAAAATCTTGATCCCTTTGGTGTCTTGATGTTGGCCGGTTTTGAGAGCCAAAGAAAAGAGAGAAGATTTTTTTTTTTACACATGCAACTATGAGAAAATAGGTTCATGAATGAGCTAATAATAGTGTAGACATATTATTAAGGAAGCCATACATCAATTAAGACTTACCCTCCCCCTTGGCCGGTTTTTGGGGGAGGGTTGTCTCCCATTATATTTTTTTTTTCTAACTTTGCAACATGTATTATTATTTGTATAATTTTTGTATTATTTGTAAAGGAAATGTAAGAAATTGTGACTTGTAAGGTAAAAGGTATAATTTTGGTACAAGTAAGTTTTTATTAAGTCAAAATAGATTGTATTGAGGTGATAAAAATTGTAAAAATACTTTCCTTGTGAAAATCGGGTGATAAAATAATTATCGTAAAATTTTTAAGAAAACGACGTAATAATTAAACTTTTACGATTAAAATACCAAATAAATGTGAAACACTAGGAAAACTAAAAATATAGTTTTTATAAACTAAATGTAAGTTTAAAAATACCTCGGGATCATTTTTGAATGTAACGGATTAAATAATCAAAATAAAAACTCACGCGATAAAAATTATTAAACATAAAAAATTACGCGTTGAAGGGTGAAATGAAATGTCGTGCATGTACTAATGAGATGCACATGATGTCAATGAAATGTAGACTAATCATAGTCCATATGAAATGTACGTGATGTCATGATCATGAATTCGCCGCTAAACCTCCAAGGTTACGCGAATTTGAAACAAGTAAACCAAGTTTACTAAAATGTTGAAATAATGAAACATGAACGGTGTCGAGAAATGACCTGAAAGTACGGATTGTCACATTCGCCCATCCAAAAAGGAATTCAGTCCCTGAATTCAAACGTTGTTAGGTCTAACGGTGTCGGCGAAAAGATGTGGATACTTGCGTCGCATCTGGTCTTCCCGTTCCCAAGTAAACTCAGGACCTCGTCGAGAATTCCAACGAACTTTCACAATAGGAATACGACTCTGTTTCAACTGCTTGACCTCGCGGTCCATGATTTCTACTGGTTCCTCCACAAAGTTGAGTTTGTCGTCAATATGAACTTCATCCAATGGAATAACGAGCGATTCGTCTGAAAGACACTTCTTCAAGTTTGAAACATGAAACGTGTTGTGAACATGACTAAGTTCTGACGGAAGATCAAGTCGATAAGCTACGGGACCAACTCGGCTCAAAATCTTGAATGGTCCAATGTATCTCGGGTTTAACTTTCCACGCTTTCCAAAACGTACCACGCCCTTCCAAGGCGATACTTTCAACATAACTTTGTCACCCACTTGAAATTCCAAATCCTTGCGTCTAACATCCGCATAACTTTTCTGTCGACTCCTGGCAGTTCTAAGTCGATCACGGATTTGAACAATCTTTTCAGTGGTTTCCCGTACCATTTCTGGGCCAGTAAGTTGTGCGTCTCCTACCTCGGCCCAACAAACAGGTGATCGGCACTTACGACCATACAGTGCCTCGAATGGTGCCATCTTGATACTGGTGTGATAACTATTGTTGTACGAGAATTCAATCAATGGCAAATGGTTAGCCCAACCATTTCCAAAATCAATCACACATGCCCTCAGCATGTCTTCTAATGTTTGAATGGTCCTTTCACTTTGACCGTCGGTTTGTGGGTGATATGCTGTGCTCATCTCTAATCTGGTTCCGAATGAATCTTGCAATGAATTCCAAAAGTTTGATGTGAATCGACTATCTCTGTCGGAAATGATAGAAATCGGTGCTCCGTGCCTCGAGACTATTTCTTTGACATAAAGTCTAGTGAGTTGTTCCATGGAATAAGTCTCTCTAATCGGTATGAAATGAGCTGACTTGGTAAGGCGATCAACAATTACCCAAATAGCGTCGTAACCTCCCGATGTCTTAGGAAGTTTCGTAACAAAGTCCATTGTAATACGTTCCCATTTCCATTGAGGAATTTCTGGTTGTTGGAGCAATCCTGACGGCTTCTGGTACTCGACTTTTACTTTGGCACAGGTAAGACATTTGCTAACGTACGTGGCAATTTCCGCTTTCATGTTCGGCCACCAATAAAGCTTCTTAAGATCTTGATACATCTTATCCGATCCTGGATGAATAGAATACTTTGACTTATGCGACTCATGCATAATCAATTCTCGTATTCCGCCATACAATGGAACCCACATTCTATCCTTGAAACATAGTACTCCATCTGCTCTCTTTACAAAACCATTTGCGCTTTCGGGCATACCATAAAGCTTTTCACTTGGTCGGTTTTCCTCCTTAAGTGCTTCGACTTGTGCTTCACGGATTTTCGATGGTAAAGGAGAAATAATTGTCATTCCCAATGATCGAACTCTTAAAGGTTTAGGCCTCTCTTTCCGACTAAGAGCATCAGCCACAACATTGGCTTTTCCTGGGTGATACTTGATTTCACAATCATAGTCGCTGAGTAACTCCAACCAACGACGTTGCCTCATGTTAAGCTCTTTCTGATCAAGAATATACTGCAAACTCTTGTGGTCAGTAAACACAGTGCACTTGGTACCGTAGAGGTAGTGTCTCCAAATCTTGAGCGCGAAAACTACGGCTCCTAATTCGAGATCATGAGTGGTGTAATTCTTCTCGTGAGTCTTAAGTTGTCGAGAAGCATACGCAATCACCTTCTCGTTTTGCATTAAAACAGCCCCAAGTCCTTTATGCGAAGCGTCGCAATATACAACAAAGTTCTCAATGCCTTCGGGTAGTGCTAAAATCGGCGCACTGCAAAGTTTTTGCTTCAACAACTGAAAAGCAGTCTCTTGTTTCTTTCCCCACTCGTACTTCTTGTTTTTCTGCGTCAACTTGGTCAAAGGTCTCGCTATCTTCGAAAAACCTTCGATGAACCTTCGGTAATACCCGGCTAGTCCTAGAAATTGTCGAATTTCTGTAGGATTCGTTGGAGTAGCCCAATCTTTCACGGCTTCAATCTTTGCGGGATCAACTTGTAGTCCTTGACTATCAATGATGTGACCAAGAAATTGCACTTTGTGGTTCCAAAAATCACACTTCGAAAACTTAGCATACAACTTCTCATTCTTGAGTAGCCTTAAAATCGTCCTTAAATGCTCTTCATGCTCTTCTTTGCTCTTGGAGTAGATCAAGATGTCGTCGATGAACACAATAACAAACTTGTCCAAGTACGGCTTACAAACTCTATTCATGAGATCCATGAATACCGCCGGTGCATTAGTCAATCCAAACGGCATCACTTGAAACTCGTAGTGACCGTAACGTGTTCTAAACGCTGTTTTAGGAATATCCTCTTCCCGAACTCGAAGCTGATGATAACCCGAACGAAGATCAATCTTGGAATAAATACTTGAACCTTGCAACTGATCGAACAAATCGTCAATTCTGGGGAGTGGATAACGATTCTTCACCGTTAACTTGTTCAGCTCTCGATAATCTATGCACATTCGGAAGGATCCATCCTTCTTCTTCACAAACAAGACCGGTGCTCCCCAAGGCGATGAACTCGGCCTAATGAATCCTTTGTCTAGAAGCTCTTGCAATTGATTAGACAACTCTTGCATTTCGGATGGCGCTAAACGGTACGGTGCTCGTGCAATCGGTGCAGCTCCGGGCACTAAGTCAATTTGAAACTCTACTTGACGTGCCGGTGGAAGTCCAGGTAAATCCTCGGGAAATACCTCGGAAAATTCACGAACAATAGGAACATCTTCAAGTCGCTTCTCCTCCGACTTTTTCTCGGTTACATGAGCTAAGAAAGCAAGACAACCTTTCTTAATGTACTTCTCCGTTTTGATACTCGATATGATACTAATTCGAGTTCCACTTCGTTCCCCACGAATAATCAAAGTTTCGCCATTGTAGGGAAGATGAACAACTTTCTCATCACAAATGATCTTCGCGCGATGCTTAGATAACCAGTCCATGCCTATGACGACGTCAAAACTACCAAGCTCTACGGGCATGAGGTCTATGTTGAAGGGATGATTAAGAAAATTGAATGTGCAACCGCGAACAATGGTGTTGGTGCAAACTACGCTACCATTAGCTAATTCGACGTTGTATGATATGTCTAGTGTAGTTGGTTTAATGTTGAGCAAAGGTGCAAATGCAATGGACACAAAACTTTTATCGGCACCCGAATCAAATAAAACTGAAGCGTAACGATTATTGAGAAGGAACGTACCCGTTATGACATTCGGGTCTTCCCTATCTTCTCCGCCTCCAATAACATAAACCCTTCCTTGAGCCATACCTCCTTGATTCGGATTTGCTTGATTCTTTCCCTTCTTGCAATCCCTCTTGTAGTGTCCAGGTTCCCCGCAACCAAAACATGTAACTTTCGGTGCCGTGCAATCCCTAGTACGGTGACCAACTTTCTTGCAATTCTCACACGGATCAGGACATCGACCCGGATTGTGGTGACTCAAACACTTATTACACTTCGGCAAAACCCCCGAATATCCTTTTCCTTCTTTTTGACCCGCGACATAAACCTTAGCAACCTCTTGCCTTTTGGGCGGTTGTTGAGTAGCATTCCTACCCCTTGTGTTATCCCACTTGCGCTTGTTATTGTTGCTATTGTTGTTGTAGTTGCCTCGGTTATTGTTGTTGAAACGGTTGTTGGGGTTGTTGTTGTTGTTGTTTCGGTTAGTGGTGGTGTACTTGCCTCGCTTCACCACTTGTGCCATCAATTTCTGAGTAACACGAATAGCTTCTTCAGTTGATTGTGGATCGAATGAAGTCACATCTCCTTGAATCACTTCGGGAAGTCCCCCGATAAAAGCCTCTAGCAATTTTTCATTATCCGATACCATCGACGGGCATAATGCGGCTAATTCCTGGAATCTCCGAATGTATGTTTCAATGTCATACCCAATCGTAACCAATTCATAGAACTCCGTCTCTAACTTTTTGATTTCTGTTCGAGGACAAAATTTCTTAGTCACCAAGCTCTTAAATTCCTCCCACGTAAGCTTAAAAGCATTCTCCATACCAATTGGTTGAGCGTATGAATTCCACCATGACAACGCTCCATCGAGCAAAGTGCTCGTAGCATACTTAACCTTACTGTCATCCGGACAGTTACAAAGCAAAAATACCGACTCCAACTTTTCAAACCATCTAACCATTGCTGTTGCTCCCTCGGTACCTCGAAACTTAGTGGGTTCACCACTCTTGAAATCTTTGTACGAACATTTCTTAACCCCAGATCCTCCGGCATTACCAGTTGCAGCAGCTAATCTTGCGGCTTCAGCAGCGGCCGCGGCTTCAGCGGCAGCAGCAGCCACTGTTTCCCTTTCGACTCTTAGTGCATTAGCGATACTATCGTTCACTAACTTTTGAATTGCTGCTTGGGTCATTTCAACTGTTGCTTTCTTCGGTGCCATAACTCTTCAAAATCACAAGATGAAACAATCATGAGAACTCGTAAGTAGAAACAACCATCATACAAATATATCCACAACCACAACATGCATAAAGATAAATGGAATCACAACGGAACAATAATGAAATATCACAATATAATCACAACACACGTGGATAATATACATGAAAATTTCGGCCTACATGGACCGATATCATACATAATAATAACCATTCCTACATAGTAGAGTCAATACTTGATAATTTGTTTGTACAACAACCAAAATACTACAAGTTCTTTAAACTACGTCACACACCTTGTGACTAGGATAATAATGGTCAAAACTATACATGACAAAAGTCTACATAAGGCACCTCATGGTGCTCCGCCTGCCCTATCCTGAAGATCGCGAACCTGAATAACCAAACTATCAATCAAACCCCTCATCTCATCCATCTGACCCTGCAACGTATCAATACGCTCACGAGCTAAAGCTAACTCCTGTGACTGACTCTGTAACTCATCCTGAGTCATCTCGGCTCGGTCAAACAGCTCGGGCATCTCCTGCCTCAACTCTGTGATGTGCTCTCTATCCTCAATCTGTCGGTGCTGAAGACCCTGAAACTCTAAGTCAATACAAACCCTGCCTAATATCAAACCCTCAACCTCCTCAGCTATGGGCTCAATCCTATCAACCGACAACTCCTCTAACTGTCGCGTCAAACTATCAATCTGTAACTGCTGTGCATCGATACGGGCACCTAATGCCTCTGTGGAAGGCTGTCGTGCAGTAGCTGCCCTAGAACTCTCGCCTAACTCAAATCTAGCGGGTGGCTCAGGCTCAGTAGATGCTGGTGTAGGGATATCGAAACGTGCACGCTTTTTGGGCGGCAAGTCCGATGCGGGTACAGGATCTCTAAGAAAGTATGATGATGATGGTGATGATGGTGGTAGTGATGGTGCTGGTAGTGGTGCTGGTGGTGGTGATGGTGCGAGCAACGGGTTAAAAGCTGGGCTAACGTGAGGTGTAGGTGCGACTTCACCCTCCTCGAAGGGTTCGGTCTCAGTGTCGGTCATGATCAGTGGAAAGGCTGCAGTGGATCCGATAGAAGATACAACCTCAGTGGAATGTGATGGATCATCATCCATGCTAGGGTCCGATGATATGGTAATAGGGTGAGAATCTGAAGACATGTCTGTGACAACCGTTATGAAATAAATGTAAATAATCTCGACAAAGTGTAAGTGAATCCGCATGAAAAGTGAATATGTACAATAATGAAATGATGAGATGCTATGATAATGTAGCTATAGTCTAGGGTCAATGATGCAACCTAGTTCTCTATAACTGTAGCTCTGATACCAATCTGTCACACCCCCAATTTACCTGTTTTGCAGCGGAATGGAATTCCTGGGGGCAATGACTGTCATAGCACCACATCACAGTTATATTGAACGACCTAAAGTGTCGTTTTAAAATCACATCGTTGGATATATCATAAAAACATAATCAGAGTACAACATCGGTCCCAAAAGGTTTAACAAGTTTGCCAAAATACAAATATGTTACAATCCAAACGATGTTTTGAAATAAAGAGCCATAATGTACATAATGTAAGTCGACGCCGCGACTCAAAATATAGGTCCCTAAACCATGTCATGATGCGAATGCCTCAGTTACCTGAAAATACATTGCTAAAAACGTCAACAATAATGTTGGTGAGAAATCATAGGTTTATGTAAATGTTTTATACGACTACACAAGTATAGAATATGCATGACAATCAAGTCACGTAAAAATAATGTTACAATTGCTCTAAGCCCATGACCCCGAAACTAGACTGTTCAATAATGTATGCCCCTGCAGAGTGTTTGCCAGACAACTCCGTAATACCATCAAATGAAATGCATCCGTTCACTTGGTTGGGATTCACCAACCCGGATGGAGGCGTCACCCTCGATAGATCTATCCACTCATCCTCGCTTCAAAGATTAACGGTTCATGTTCATGTACTGGGGACTTTCAAATTGGCATATGTGGTAACTTAAGCAATGTAATGAATTTAACATACTTGGTATCGTACAAAAAAAAATGTAGTGCAATGTATTCTCCCCCGTGGGTTTGAAAATAATCGAAAGCATGTAAAACGGGGCTATGAAAACTCACTTGGATAAACTGGAATAACGGCAAAAGTGAGTACACCGAGGTTTATAATGTAATGCGTCAACCGGGACCTATTATCAATGATATGATATGTCATGAGTTGCAATGTAATGTTATGCATGCACTTCGTATGTTATTTATACCATTTACGAGTTTTGAAAATATTACTCGTCGTCGAAAAATACTCTTTTGACGTCTTGACCTTTCAAAAATGACTTTACATGTTTTTACGTCAAAATGTCATCCTACAATGGTTTTATAATGATTTTTGGTGAAATAATCACTTTTCGTCGCAAAACAATGTCGTCGGAAAAACCATGAAATCAACAAAAATGGCTCCGGAAAAGTAGTCGTAAAATGGTGTACGTCGATCGTTAGAGAACGAACTCGACGGTTTTGGAAAGTTTGTATCGATATCTAAAAGTTTCAGTTCAGGAGTTTTCATCCAAAAGGTCTCGATCATATAGATATCAAAGGCTAAAGTTGGTGGTTTTTGTTAATTGTGTGCAGAAAATAAGTTTCGGCCAATGTTTGAACCTCCGTAAATAAATTACCATAAATCCGCTTGACAAACGGCTTTTTGATTTGAAAAATATGGCCGATGAACTTGATTTTACTAGAAGACACTTCGTTATAAAAAGTTTCACATCATCGTTAAAAACAGCCGCAAACATAGCCCTTACAGCTAATGAAATACTTGTAACGTAAAAATAATATAGTTTTTCAGAAAATAATATTTACGGCAACTTTATAAAAACGTGCATATATTTGTCGTTTTAAATCCGTTTTCTACGTAAAATATGTCCTTAGCTTCGTATCGAAGTAAACTAATATATTTTTGACTAGTCGAAATAATTTGTGAAGCTTAAGGCTCGTTTTTGACCCGAAATATGTAAAAACTGCATGCTGTCTTTTTCAGAAAAATATACTTTTCGTCGCCAAACTTTAAAAATTCACCACGGCTTCGTTATAACTCCGTTTTTATCCGTTCAAAAGGCCACGGATTCGTTTTAAAGTATATTTTCTAAATCTCAAGACCAAAATGTCGTACCATCAGTGGGTTTTTCCAGAATTTCGAATTAAGGACAGAATGTAAAATATAGTTTACGAAAATAGTTTTTCTCGGACAAAACCTATTCTAATCCCTTCAAATCAACTCCAAAACTAATCTAATCCTACCATACACCTTCTTAGGGTGTCATGGGTTCCTAATCACCATCAAGACCAAAGAATAACTTGGGAATAATTATAGGATGACTATATTGTATATATAACTTAAAAAAATCAAGAAATAAATGGTATAAACTACATAACATGCATATAAGCTCCAAAAATGATAAGAAACTTATGAAAATGATAAGGAAATATAAAAGTGACAAGAATATGCTTACTAGTGCAAGTGAAGAGGTGTAGGTAACAAAGGATTAAACTTAGATATCCTTGGTTTTTATTTCAAAACCATGAAAAGGATATAAACTAGGTTGTTTAAACACTTGAAGTTGCAAAATCTTGATCCCTTTGGTGTCTTGATGTTGGCCGGTTTTGAGAGCCAAAGAAAAGAGAGAAGATTTTTTTTTTTACACATGCAACTATGAGAAAATAGGTTCATGAATGAGCTAATAATAGTGTAGACATATTATTAAGGAAGCCATACATCAATTAAGACTTACCCTCCCCCTTGGCCGGTTTTTGGGGGAGGGTTGTCTCCCATTATATTTTTTTTTTCTAACTTTGCAACATGTATTATTATTTGTATAATTTTTGTATTATTTGTAAAGGAAATGTAAGAAATTGTGACTTGTAAGGTAAAAGGTATAATTTTGGTACAAGTAAGTTTTTATTAAGTCAAAATAGATTGTATTGAGGTGATAAAAATTGTAAAAATACTTTCCTTGTGAAAATCGGGTGATAAAATAATTATCGTAAAATTTTTAAGAAAACGACGTAATAATTAAACTTTTACGATTAAAATACCAAATAAATGTGAAACACTAGGAAAACTAAAAATATAGTTTTTATAAACTAAATGTAAGTTTAAAAATACCTCGGGATCATTTTTGAATGTAACGGATTAAATAATCAAAATAAAAACTCACGCGATAAAAATTATTAAACATAAAAAATTACGCGTTGAAGGGTGAAATGAAATGTCGTGCATGTACTAATGAGATGCACATGATGTCAATGAAATGTAGACTAATCATAGTCCATATGAAATGTACGTGATGTCATGATCATGAATTCGCCGCTAAACCTCCAAGGTTACGCGAATTTGAAACAAGTAAACCAAGTTTACTAAAATGTTGAAATAATGAAACATGAACGGTGTCGAGAAATGACCTGAAAGTACGGATTGTCACAGTGGCAACCTAAAAGGAAGAAATGGCTCACTATTTATAGAAGAAAAACATCTACTGTTCCACGGATCCCACGGATCCCTCACTTGAGGGATCCGTCCAGTGTATTACTTGGGATCCGTGGGACGCTCCCTTTTGCCCATGGGTTTTGGGTCATGGGTCATGGGTTATGGATCATGGGTATCCAAGTAGATACAATGTATCTACAAGATGCAATGCATCTAGTCCATGGTTCATGAATTAAAACCATGGGTCATGGATTAAAACCATGGGTCATGGATATCATCCATATATGACTTAAGCATGATGTCATGCAATGGGTTATGAGTTAAGCTCCATTGGTATGGGTTATGGACTTTGGGTTGTACCCAACTACATTTAATGTATTTGGTCAATGGGTCAAATACGTATTTTCTACCTATACTAGTTATGTATATATTCACTATGTATCATAAAATCACTTATACTTGTTTTAGTGTTTTATGTGAAAACATAAGTGTGTTAGAAAACTATTGGCTCAAACCATTTACGTATTTTATTTGTTTCGTTAAAATGATTTTACGTTTGTTATCGACAAAACATTAGAAGATCGTAAAATATAAATAAACGTTTTTACGGCTTATTTGTATTAACAAGTGTGTTAGTTAGACCATTTTCATCATAAGTAATCTCGTCATCACTGGTCTCGCCATCAGGTGGAATGCTGTTCCCGGCCCTACTCCTTTTAGCACTTCTATCATTCGTACAATCCAATTTAAGGCCGTCAAAATCTTGTGCATCAACTAAATGCAAGTACTTCAATTGAAACAATGCAAATGCGAAAATGTATTTCAACCACCATCAACTTTAACAAACCAATCAACAACTTATCCAAAACCCATATAACAATAGCTTTCATAACAAATAATCTTGAATACTATTATTGGAACTTTAGATAAAGCAGTATCAAACAAATCTACATACCACAAATTTATAACACTAAAACTATCTAGATGAGGCAATATAATATATATCCATATAGCAAAATATTATAACACAAAACAGTGTAAAAACAATAATCATACACTAAGTTTCTTTTCAGATCTTCAACATGCAAATCTCAAAGAATATCAACAAACTAATATAAAGCGAAAGTATCATATTCAGTCAATATAAAAAAAACAGAATCAATTACCCCGCCAACATTCAAAGTCTTCACCATAGAACGTCAGTCTAAACACATACATAATTAGATTAACCTTTAAAAGACATTCGGAGTTTAAACAAACGAAAATACATATATATAAATCCACCTATAAACAAATATGATCCTTCAAAAAACATGAGTCGATCACAAAACAAAAGAGAAGCCGAAACACCATACATTAAACAAAACTACCAATTCCATAAACCAATTCCACATCTCAATAAACACAAAACTCACAAAATTGATAGACATGAACTTGTACTTTAGAATAAAGATAAACCTCGTACATGCAACTAAGTCTTTGTATATATAATCCTTCTCTTCTTTCAATCTTGAATAAAACGACAACATAAAAAACTGAATAAAACGACAACATAAAAAAACCGACCGTTTGCCAAAAGAGCCAGGAATATTGTAATCAATTTCTCTCCTTCTTTCAATCCGGAATTCGATCACAACATCGAGAAACCAGTGATTCTCCAAAATAGTGATTAAATATTAAAATCGGTTTTGTAGGCAGAATCATAAGCACATGTGTTCGTGAAAAGCCTATTTGAAAGACACGTAACCCATGTATAAGACACGTCTTAGTTAAACTATAAAAGGAAACGGCATCATTTTTGTCCCAAGCTATAACCAACCATGAAACGGCGCCGTTTCAAGTTCACCATAGAAAATTAAAAAACGGTGTTATTTTAAAGCCTCTTAAAATAACGTCGTTTCTCTCACTAAATGTATAATAGAGTAAAGTAACACATTGCATCGTCCTTTAAAACTAATGGTATAAGTCAAGAAAGAAAACTAAGAATACAAAACTAATCTCAATTTTTCTGTGTGCTGACAAGTGACAACATAAAGCATATAGATTAGCCATTTTTAAAGGAATTATTGGAAATAAGTTAGTGGTTGTATTCAGAATGACGACAAGTTGGTGATAGAGACGCCCATAGTTTTTGGGAGTTGGCCCATTGTTTTTTTTTACATTTTCTTTCCTTTTCTGTGTTCCTACTCTTTTCGAACGACACATAACAAAATTTTATTTTGTTTTTTCATCTAGTTTCCGACCTGATATTAGGAAACGACTAATTCTAGGTGGATTACTTTTTTAGATAGCTCGGAGTCAGCGCAAATAAACCTCCGTGACCACAAAAAAATTAATTTTCTCCCTTCTTTTGAATCCTTGACCTCTTCTTTGAAAGGCTGGTATTCTTATCGTTGGGTCACCCCTTATAGTTAATTAGTTATAATACTCGTACACACCTAATTGACATGAACCTTTTATCAAGCATTATTACTGAGTGTATATTTTTTAAGTGTAAATGAACTTTGCATTTTTTTTAAAGTCGAATGAACTCTACATTTATTATTTTAGTATAAGTCACAATCCGAGATATCGATTTATATATTTTATACTTTTGAGTTGGTCGTTGCTTGCTGGATATTTTGGAAACAAACCCCAAAAAACACATCAAACAAGTTATATAATACATCATCGCAATAAAAATATTAGTGAAAACACCAAACATGTAAGATGACACCGGAATAATCACTTACCTAAACATTATAAGTTGACCATACTACATATAAGATAAGTACAATATAATAAGTTTTATAGCTCGATACGAAAAACTCTTAATAAAAAATAATGACCATCACAATTCACAGCTTATACACTTTTTCAGATGAAAGTTTTAGAAACGTAAACAAAAAATGGGAACTCTATTTTTAAAGTAGTCACTTGCGGAGATGGTCTAGCAACATCAAACTCTATTATATCTCATTTTATTATTATGCTTATGATGATTTTGTTTTTGTTTGTTGTTGTTGCTTAAAATTTCTGACCATTTCTGTTCTCTAGCAACATCCACTAATTGATATTGTTAGGCCTCAAATAACTGATGTTGATGTTAGGCATCTCGCGAAGCACCCGGTTCTTGAAGGCCTAACACGAGCTGCATATTAAAAGGCGTACTCGGTCCCATTTATCCCAACACTGGTTGCAAATACCCTTGATATCATTCATATTTAAGAGCTTCTTCATCCCATTCTAAAAATTAATAACATGTATAAGATAAATACAGTGTACGCACAGGGTTTAGACATGAATTTAATCTATTTTAGTCATTCTTACCCCGTATGTGAAAAAGGCATTTTGAGACAATAAAATCAATTTTCTTTTACATAGTGTGAAAGTCTAAATTGAATAACCCAAGTATTAAAAAGTATAATTTAAAGAACTAAATGGTGAAGAAATGTTGCATAGAGTAACACATGATATTGGAATGCCAAGAACAAAGGAATTCGATACATGCATAAGGAAAATTTGTATAAAACATTTAACATGATATATTGATGACAATATGGTTAGTAAGAGTTTAAAACCCACCTCAGAAAAAGTGCATGAATATGTTAGTTTAGTTCTAAGCTCTTTAGTTAGAACAAAGTTGACTTTAATATGTTGACTTTTTGTTTATGTAAACCTCCACTGCACTATACTCATTTCATTGACAAATTCCTTAGGATATCCTTAAAACATTCTTGATAAAAACAATGACAAAACCTCAGGCAAAAAATTTATTGTAAAACTTAATGATACAGTTTGGCCGCGCATTTACGACCAATATTGGTTCCAAATTCTCACAAACAATAAAACCAGAACACTAAAGAAATCAAACCGAATTAATCATGTCCGAGATCACCAATCTCAAATTTTCATACATATGACCACGGAATTGGCTAAGCATGCATTTTATTCGAACAAATATCAATTTACGAATCTACAATTCAACCTAATCTTGGCATCCGTTATGCTGCTCATCTTGATCATAGACTCCACAAATGCTTTCTCAAACTTTTCTAGCCAGTAAGCATACATTGTAACCATTGTTTTGGTTGTTGGGTTGGTGAGTAAGGCTTGATCGGAAGAGAAGATGCTTTTCACTTGGAGGACTAACTTGTATCTATTGTCGAAGGTGGTAGGGGTTGAATCCAAATTTGCCTCCGCGCTAATAACCTTTTAGGCATTGAGCATACGATGGGTAGGCTGGCTGCAATGGCTTGTTGCCAAAGGCCGGGTTTGATTCTTATTGTGGACTAAGAAAATAGATTGAAATATAAGCAATTAATTTGGAATATACCTGAAAGTGCAACCAAATCAGCTATCCGAGATCCCTTCACCGAGACACCGTCTGGCCCAACCTTGTCAGCATCAGCGTTCAGGGTTCTAATAATATCATCATTTTCAGCAGAAATAGACACAATGGCTACAGAACATATACTAATAGTCCTATCAGAAGACGATTTAATGTAAACCAAAACTCCAATTCTTGCTTTCACTTGACTAATAAAACTATCACACCAAAAAGGTAATCTTTACTACATGTGGTATCACCATGGCCTTTAACAGGTGTAGTTCTCTTCTCGAGCTCCTCAATCAAACCAAGTACCATCTCTTGTTTAATCGACGCCGGGTTAGCACCAGAGGTTACACTCAAGAGACCACGCTTGATGATTTCACGTGCAAGAACTGACGCGATTGTCATAAATCACCAGATGAGTCGTTTGTTTTGCTTGCAATGTGTGCAACTCATGCCACCAAATTATTACCACATGCACTACCATCAATAAAATAAATTCAAGATCTAACCTCTCTAATAAGAGCAGTACCAAGTTTTTCATGGGATCAAGTAGCTCAATAGCTCCGGCAATCGTAACACCATCATTAACCACCTTTGGTAAACCATGTTTGTCGAATACAACATTCCTCCCTACACAACACAGTGTGATACACTTGTTGCCCAATATTACCAAATACTAATTATAACAAAAAGTGCATAGAGTAATTGCAAAACAAACATAAAACCACCCTTTATTATACCCAAGGCACTCTTCTACTATAACCAGATGATCTCGTCCCGAAATATTGTGGTGTATATATATCCTGTTTATCAGTATAGTTGAAAACAGTTTAACATGAATTATATTTATGTCCAATATTATATCTAAGAATGTTGAATGGGGGAAAATTAATCACATTCTTCTATCAAAAAGCTGATAATAAAATGAGTAATACAACTTTACACATGCCAAATTGTAATTAATTTACACACCACAAGTGGAAAATTGTAGCATAAGGCATATCCTATTCTAATATCTATATTAGTTATGATATGCTATATTTTAAAGGAAATGATCTTCTCAAGTAACTTGACTCAAGTTAGAGGATCCTCAACCATTTGATTAAAATAAAAGGTCAAGATGATGTGGTTTAGGGTTTAATCTTGACCTTTGATTTTAATCTAATAGTTAGGATTCTCTAACTTGAGTCAAGTTGTCCTACCAACTTGAGAGGATCCTCTTCCATATTTTAAGTACCAACATTCAAGGAAAATGCAAATGAATAATTCTAACAACGAAAAGCTTAAGTAGCCACTTCAAGGATAAGTATATCGGCCAGGCAACTTGACCGATTAATATCCTAAACATAAACCAAATTTAATAAAACTCATTTAACAGAATATTGGTACACTTAACAGTCCATTACCTCCACAGCTAATATTCTATGCCATACAGTCGAAAAATGTTTTGTGCAACAAAAGTTTTTTTCCGCATTAAAATTCTGTTTTTGTGCATAAAAAACTCTAGAAAAAAATCAAAACTAGGAAAACTTACTTTTTTATGCACCAACATTCCCTATCTTGTGTAAAAATTGCAAAAATTTTCAAAAGCTTTTTAATTTTTTCAATTTTTTTTACATTTCTCACGGTAAAGTGTCATTTTATTTGATCGTTTCCTATACTCCATAAGCTTCGGCCCAAATTTCATATTAATTGGGCTTTGGGTGGCAGAAAATCTCCTGCATTCCTTTACTAGGCCATGTCAAGAATTGGACAAATAATTTTCTGAATTTCTTCTAACTTCTAAGAGTACTTCACTTGATACACTATCAAAGTCTTTTTTTTTCAACCAACGATCTCACAATATTTACAAATATCTCACACAATTATTCTAGACGAGATTGAGCTATAATTTGTTGGACCTTTAATGTTATAGAAGCAAATGTTAAGGGTAGTTTATTGTATGTATTTGTAAGTTTCGGTATAAACCGAAAGTATGTAATTGGGCTGGGTCATAAAACTGGTTACAGGTTGTAACGTTTAGAAAACTTGTGTGTAGATTACTTTTGTTGAAACGGTACCTCTCTTGTTCAATGGTAAAAAACTAG
Source organism: Chrysanthemum seticuspe (assembly GCA_019973895.1). Lineage (NCBI taxonomy): Eukaryota > Viridiplantae > Streptophyta > Magnoliopsida > Asterales > Asteraceae > Chrysanthemum > Chrysanthemum seticuspe. Next base: position 285,199,737 of record BPTQ01000005.1, read on the forward strand.
TTGAATTCTCCACATTTTAAAGGCCAAATGGCCACGTTTAAAAATGTGTAAAATTATTGAGTCCACACTTTCTCAAGTGTGGTAATAATGGGTGTGACAATTTTTTCTACACATATAAGTGTGAAGATATTATCCAAATTTCTATGGTTAAAAGTGTGGAAATATTTTTTGAATGTCCACACCTAAAAGTAGAGGTGGCAATCACAACCCATTTAGAGAAAAATGGGTTGCTATGGGTCAAAAATAACAACTTATGGGTTGGATTGGGTTACCCCATTTGCAAAGAACATGTCAAATGGGTCAACAAATGGACTTATGTGAATCAACAAATGGGTCGAATGGGTCAACAAATGGGTCGAATGGGTCACTTAAGGGTCGGATGCTAACTCAACCATCATTAGATGTCGTGTTTTTTATGTTTTTATACGTTTTTATGTTTTGTTCGCCAGTTTTAACATTTTCATCCGTTTTTGCGAGTTTTCGTCATTTTTTACGTTTTCGTCGTTTTTTAACGTTTTCGTCCGTTTTTTAACGTTTTAATCCGTTTTTGCGCGTTTTCATCCGTATTTTTACGTTTTCGGCCGTTTTTTTACGTTTTCGTCGGTTTTTGCGCGTTTTCGTCCTTTTTTTCGTTTTCGTATTTTTTTTAACGTTTTCATCCGTTTTTGCACGTTTTCGTCCGTTTTTTTACGTTTTTGTCTATTTTTTTACGTTTTCGTCCGTTTTTGCGCGTTTTCGTCTATTTTTTTACGTTTCCGTCCGTTTTTTTACGTTTTCGTCCGTTTTTGCGCGTTTGCATCCCGTTTTTTACGTTTTCGTCCGTTTTTTTACGTTTTCGTCAACTTTTTTACGTTTTCATCCGTTTTTGCGCGTTTTCATCCGTTTTTTTACGTTTTCGTCTGTTATTTTACGTTTTCGTTCGTTTTTTTACGTTTTCGTCCGTTTTTGCGCGTTTTCGTCCGTTTTTTTACGTTTTCGTCCGTTTTTTTACGTTTCCGTCAATTATTTTACGTTTTCATCTGTTTTTTTACGTTTTCGTCCGTTTTTGCGCGTTTTCGTCCGTTTTTGTACGTTTTCGCGCGTTTTCATCCGTTTTTTTACGTTTTCGTCCGTTTTTTTACGTTTTCGTCAATTATTTTACGTTTTCATCCGTTTTTGTCCGTATTTTTTCCTTATTCGGCCCTTTTTTTACGTTTTCATCTGTTTTTGCGCGTTTTCGTTCGTTTTTTTACGTTTTTGTCCATAAAAAAAGACGCGGACAAAAACGAAAAAACGGATGAAAACGCGTAAAAACGAACGAAAACGTAAAAACCGGACGAAAACGTGCAAAACGGAAGAAAACGGAAAAAATATGGACAAAAAGGAAAAAAAACGTCCGAAAACGTAAAAAATCGGACGAAAACGTAAAAAACAGACGAAAACGCGCAAAAACGGACGAAAACGTAAAAAAACGACGAAAACGTAAAAAACGGCCGAAAACGTAAAAATACGGACGAAAGCGCGTAAAAACGGATTAAAACGTAAAAAAAGGGACAAAAACGTTAAAAAACAGACGAAAACGCGCAAAAATGGACGAAAACGTAAAAAAACAGACGAAGACGCGCAAAAACGGATGAAAACGTAAAAAAACGGACGAAAACGAGCAAAAACGGATGAAAACGTAAAAAACGCGCAAAAACGGACGAAAACGTAAAAAAACGGACGAAAACGCTCTAAAACGGATGAAAACGTAAAAAATGGAGGAAAACGCGCAAAAACGAAAAAAAACGGATGAAAACGCGCAAAAACGGATGAAAACGTAAAAAAACGGACGAAAACGCGAAAAAACGGACGAAAACGTAAAAAAACGGACGAAAACGCGCAAAGACGGACGAAAACGTAAGAAAACGGACGAAAACGTAAAAAAACGACGAAAACGTAAAAAAATGACGCAAAACGTAAAAAACGGATGAAAACGGACGAAACATACTATAGTAGCATGATTACAAGTGGAAATGTAACGAGTCGACCCGACCCAACCCGACCCAACCCGTTTGACCCATGACCCATTCAACCCATTCTTATAGTATGACCTGTTTGACCCATGACCCATTTGACCCATAAACCATTTGACCCATGACCCAAACCGACCCGACCCGACCCATTTGCCACCTCTACCTAAAAGTGTGGCAAAATTGCAAAAAATGTATATAATAAAAAGTGTGGAAACATTTGTGACACATATAAGTGTAACATTATTGTAATTGTACACACTTATATATGTGGATTATCTTTTTAAATATTTGTGACACCTATAAATGTAGCAAAATTATTATCCATATAAAAAAAAGTCCACGGCTTATCATACCGTGGCAAAATAAGTGTGGAGAGTAGCACTATTTTTTGTAGTTTCACTAAGTATTTATAGGGTTGAGTCTGTAATCATTCAACAACAATCAATAAAATATCAGTTGTAAATCAATTCAATACAATCGATCATTATCTGAACTTTTCTTCGTTTCTGTCGCAAAACTTCTGTCCCAAACTTCCTGGTTCCATTCATACCTGTGAAGTCCTACAATCTGAGAAACAGATTCTGTCGAAGGCATTAACCAAAATAATTTACTGCATTCGTACTACTTTTTTGTACAGCTATGCTACCCACATCTTAATCCTCCTTAAGTACCACATGATAAGCCATTAGCAAACATACCAACAAATTCTGAGCTAACATACCAACAAATCTGAATGTCGCGTGAGCCATGCCCGAGGCGTGACATAGTTAAGTTCACATGCTGTTATGTTTTTGTGTCTTGGGTAGACATATTACAGTTACCATGCACAAATAATTTTTCTGTAGTATACATAATGGGGAGGTGAATATTGCATAGCTCATGCCTATGGCGCGGTTTAACTGTTACACATGCAGCTTGCAGCTTGTTGACTTATAATTTATCAAATTTCATAGAAAAGTAGGTTTGATCATGTATAGTCGATCGATTTTTACATAATTTTGTTAGAACCACATGGTGACAGGAACAAAGAGTTCTTAAAATATGCCGCAGAAGGCCATAAGAACAGGAACTCATTCTTTTTTAAACATTTAACTATTACGAGTAACAATTATGTAAATAAATAGTTTATGTAACTCATTCTTTCTTACACATACATTATCACATCTGGACATGCTTTAACAGCCCATAAGTACAGGAACAAAGCAATCTGATATAACGAAAAATGTTTTATTAACTAATCTACAAGGGGTACGTTTCAAAACTATTGGTAAAGTTGAAGTTTGAGCAAGAAGTATTCATTTTCAATAAGGAAGAACTGAACCCAAAAGTTGAATTTTCTAGATCAAAAAGTAGGAAATTATCCATCATCTGAAATGTCCCAATAACGATTGCTTGTTCAGTTGTCGCACCACCATCAACGAAAGCTAGGCATGCCACGTCTTTTGTTATATGTTTAATGGAATTATTCCTAGTTATAGTCCAGTTCTTCCCATCCTGGAGACTGAAATCAATGTCAGGAACACTTAAATCAACTCGGGTTCCATTGTCGAAGAACATCCTGTAACAAAGGCTAAATGGTGCAACTGGGGTTGCAAGAGGCATTCGTCTTGTAACCTTTGACAACCTCCGAACCACCCAATGATAAAGGTCTGTTTTAAGCATGGTGTAAGGCTCAGTTGTACTAAGCCTGGCAGTTGTATGCTCCACGACCTCGAAAGATCTCTGTTTAATTACAATGGCATTGACACCAATGTAGTAACTAAAAGAATCTGGACGCTTTAGTAATGGAGTATAAGAAAGCAAACTTCTTAAGTCAACATCAGAGTGAGGAAGAAGGTAAAAAGGACCTTCTCCAAAAAATAAAACCCCGGGAGACGAAGTGGTGCTAGGTAAACATAGAGCTAAACTTGTTTTTATCCAGGATTGATAGTAATAAGCCGGTAATGCATAACGGGAGGCTGAAAATGCCATGACACCAGAAACATTTTTCGGGAATGATTCAAAAGATGAAGAAGGTGCGCAAGCCGCGTGAAGATTAATACCATGATAAGCAAGAAAAGAATTTCTACCATCACTTGAATTTGCTGCAAAACGATCAATATTTAGCTCTGATTGAGTACATTTCCCATTAACCGGGTTCATCACATTGACTGGGCATGTGCAATACCCCCAACCAGGTAACGTTGAACTGTTATTTATTGGCGGACAGGAAGAACTATTATAAGAGTATGAAGTTCGAACTTCTGTGCATTCAAATTCTTCACAAGAAATGGGACCTGCGCAAAGCTTGTTGCTCGGGCAACTGCTTTTTGGTAATGAATTCCATACCAGGACGCAATCATGCCAAGAGAAAGGACCTTCAATATCTATTAGAAATTTCGTGTGCCAGAATTGCATGTTCACGTATTCTGTCATGAGAGTCATACTAAAAAGAGGCTTAGCAGCATCAGTATGTTTATTTATGGGGAAAACCATGGAAGTGTAATCTGCGGCTTCGTGTTGAAAAGAGAAGAGTGCGAGAAAGAGAAGGGTTAGATGCAGAAGCAGATGCATTTTTGATGTTATTGTATGTTCTCTATCGAATGTGAGTTTTTTAAAGATGATTAAGCGGATTTATATAGATATGTGACTGTTAGTATATTGGTGGTTATAGTTAGAATATAAGTGTAGGGGTTAGTTGTAGTTTAGCTCAAACTTATGAAAGTTAGTCATGTATTAGGAAATCTCCGCCTCCTCAATCAATAGGATGGTTCTAAGTCCTATTAAGTTTAGGTTTGTTCACCCCTCATCTCAATAAAAGTAAACGTTACAATACTTATAAATGTTACAACCTAGCTAAACGGTTTATACCGTTGCTAAAAGACCCAGCCCAATACTATGTTTCGGTTTATACCGAAACTACATACACATAACATATATATAGATATACACTAAAGTACCCTAATCTTTGCTTCTATAACATTAATGGTCCAACAATGATTTAATAACAGAATATAAGAGAGGAAACTCATTACATCAACATCCGAGTGGGGAAGAAGATAGTAAGGACCATGTCTATAGAATAGAATCCCAGGAGCCGCAGATGCGCTAGCAATACATAGAGAAAATGTTCTATTAAGTGGCTGTCGATCAAAATAAGCTGGTAAAGCATAAGGGGAAGTTGACAATGCTATGACACCAGTAACATCTTTAAGGTATGATTGGAATGCCGTAGAAGGATCAACACAACCCGCGGTTAGTATGAGCGGCAGTATAAAAATAAGGAAGAGGGTTTCTTCCATTACTAGCTTGTCTTCATAAAAAATAGAGTCATAGTTGAGATAGCCTCGACCACGTACATCTCCTGTCCAGTGAGTCCACCATATTGATTGGTCAGTACTCTCCCTCGTTATCTAAATCTTCGATTGGAGGTCAGGTAAGACTTTTAGAAGGGTAAGAATTTCGTACTTCGTTACATTGTTTGTCATAGCAAGAGACGGGAAGAGTACAAATTGCGCCTGGAAGGCAACTACCTTGATGCATATCCCATTGGAGATAGCAACCACGCAATGCAAAAGGAGAATCTAAGTCTATAAGCTAGTTTGATTATACCTATTGTAAGTTCGTGTCTTGTGTGTGGTGATCTGGGCGCTGTAGAGCGGCTTAGCAGCACCAGTGTGCTTCTTTAGAGAAACAAAAAAGGAACTGAAAGGTGGTGGCTAATGTGGTGTTGTAGTGTTTAAAGGGTGTTTCAATGGTGGCTTAACATATTATCCTTAATTAATTAGTGCCATGTTAACACTTACTACTAATGATATATATATTAGAAGGAAATTAAATTTTTGATAATTTAATTGACTAAGAAAAAGTGCTAAGTTCGATACATATTATACCATTACCCTATTTCTTTGTTTAAGCCAACTTGAGGCCCGTTTGGTACGAGGGAATTTCATAACACTTGTTTGGTACATATTTCTTTCCCTAACAAATGATACTCAATGATAGATGTGATACGAGGTCAACTAGTAGGTATTTGTGAAATGATACAAAGGTTTTTGAGTGGTCACACGTATGCATTAATATCATTCACAAATTCCAATAGTTTTTCTTTTTAATCTTTTTTTATCCCTTTTATTTTTAACAAATAATAGTTTTAAATATAATATTAATTTATAAATTATATATATCACATATTTCTCTCTTCTTATTTTTTTTTCAAATCTTTCCTAAATCCAAATCCAATTCCAATCTCACTTACAACCAAACTCACCCTCGGCGGAATTATCAGTATGGATTCAAACTATAGAAACTCACTGTGCAATCAAAGTTGATTTCTTTGAGACCTATTAACCACTTTCAAATTGGTGAAAAAGATTGTTCATGAAGTACGTAATGCATTAATATCCTTTATTCAAAGGAAAAGTTCATGGATTAATCATTAATATATTTTTGCTAATTTATGAAGACTTGATTTAAGTTATACTATTTGACATTGGACTAAAAAAATTGTCCATGGTGTAATGGATTAATACACACACAACTCACAATCTCTAAGTGTAAGCATTTGAACATGGCCAATTGGCCATAACTTAAATGCTTGAATATTACACATAAAATAAGTCGTGCTTTTGACCTTGAAAAAGATATAATAAGTAATCAAGATATGGATTATCTATTTTAGTAGATTCTCTTTTTAAATCATTTTATTAAAAGATACCTTAGAGACACTAGGGTATCTCGATCACCAGCAATTGGATATATCTTCCCAGGAAGTTATAAGGAAGTGCATCATCAATTTATGTTGGGCAGGTAACTTTTGTTTATTGTATGCCTAAGAAACAAATTTGCATTAGTTTGCAATCAATGATGATTGTAAACTCTACAATCTGGATTACCTAGTATATGCAAAAACTTTGATGATATGTGCTTATACACATCATCTGCGTGAGACTATACTAGAAAAATGCAACATTTTGATTAGCTTCAATTATCTTCACGGTGAAAAAAAGAAATGTATGGTATGAAACTAGCGTGAAGCTATGAATCAGAACAAGTACACGAGAGAAACCAAAACAGCCCATGCACAACCATAGGCTAGCACATGCCTTAGACGGATCATTAGACCAAACCAGACTCGCTTTCTTGCATTGCTAACCATATCCATTATCCGCGTGAAAGAAATTGCTTGATGAGTGATTGCAGGTAGCCAGGTAACTATGAATAGCTAGGATAATAAATACGCGCTTCGCTGGGTATATATAAGTTGAATTATTTATTCTTATGATTACATGATAAGAAAAAAATTACATCATAAGTTTATTTGTTTATTAACATTTAGTTCTTTGGTCAACGGCAATAGGTACTCGGTTCACGTCGATGCTGGTCATCTGTGCACTCATTCGTATGTAATTAACTTTGGCGATGCCTTTATTTTTTGGGAAAATGATAAAAAAAAAGGCATCGAAGTTGCCACGTTTTTCTTTTCTGGGCATCGAACTTTTTTTTTTTTTTTTTTTTTTTTTTTTTTTTTTTTTTTTTTTTTTCCCTATAGTAGCACTAAATTTGACTAATTTTCTTTTTGTGACACAAAATCACACTTATAGTGTAATTAACCTTCTTAATCCCACCAAACCCGTTTTAAGCTGATTTTGTGAACTTTGGGCATATTTTGAACAAAAATTGGTAAATGAAGGGTGTATTGTAAAGGTTTTTACAAACCTTTTTTACTTCCCCCCACCCAATCCCAACCCTAAACCATTGCAACAATATTTTCCCCAATCCTTTGTAATTCAAAAACCCTAATTATGAGTAGTTCTTCTTCAGCACAATCACGTTTAGTTGGAGGTAAGATTGAACGTTTCTGTAAGTGTGATCGACAATTGAGAGTCCAAACATCAACCACAAGGTCAAATCCAGGAAAGAGATTTGTAAAATGTGCTCAATGTCGCATCTATGAGTTTCTGGATGAAGACCTTCCTAGTGAATATTACAAGGACTTGGTATATGGGTTCTTTCAAAGGCAAAGATGTGTTGAAAATGCACCCATGATTGAAGCTCTAGCTTTGGATAAGGCAAGGTTGGAAGAGGAGTTGAAGGCTACAAAGACAAGATTGGAAGAGGAGGTGAAGGCTGGAAAGTCTAAACTAGAATTGTATGATAGGTTGTTTATGATGATGTTAGGAGTGTTATGTTTAATTTGTGTTTGGTTTGGTATGAAACTATCCAACTGATGTAGTTCTTTTTAAGTTGTTAATGTAGTATTTTGAATTGTTAACTCTTAACTTTGGATAATGAATGTCAATGTTTTAGTTTGGTAAATGTTTTGAATTGTTAAGTGTTAGTATGGTATGCACACATATATGATAGTCATATTACATAGGACTGCAACCATAGTCATAGGATTACATAGGACTGCATTACATAGGATTATTCTAGGGCTTACTAAAGCCATACCACTAACATTACTAAAGCCATAAAACCACTCATGAGCCTGCTACCATTACCTTCACTAACTTGTAGTGGTTCCAAACCACTCATTTCCTAGACCTTGTCCTCTTCCCCTTTCCCCTTAGTCTCAGCTTCATTGTTGATAGGCTTGGCAACCCAGTCTTTGATGCCCATCTCAGCACAAGTTGCCTTGTTTGGCAATCCCAGAACTTTGGGCCTAGCATCAAAAGCTAGCTTGGCAAGCTGCTTTGAGGTTAGTGGCACCTCCTCATCATCATTTTGTTCAACTTGCCTTGAGCTGGAACCAACTTTCCATTCAATAGGTAGTGGCTCTTCAATGTGCTGCAATGGTGGAAAATAAGATCCCCATGATATTTCTTCAGAACCACCTTGTTCAGTAGTCTCTTCTGTGGTGCTGGAAATGGTTATTATTTCTGAAATCAAAAAACAATGTTAGTAACTGCATAAAGGAAATATGCATTAAAGTTGTTAGATTTCCTGGTGTATGGTTATTATTTATGGAAATGGTTATTATTAAGTTGTTTCATACCTGGTGGTTGGCTTGAAACAATCCTCTTGCTTGAACTCATGTTTTCAAAAGTTTGTTTAGATACACAGATATGAGTAAAAGATGTGTGGGATATGGTATTGGTTCACTTGATTTTATAACAAGTCTTAAAAACAGTTGGGTTGGGATTCTCATTAAATTTACATTGACTGCTAATAGCCTATGTTTCATTGACTGCAAATAGCCTATGTTCATTGACTACATAAAAAACAGATTTCATATATATGTCTGCATAAAGGATGACAATGTGTTTATAGACTGCATATATATGTTTGCACAAGCCCATTTTGTTTATAACCTGCATAAAAAACAGATTTCATATATTGTTCATTGACTGCAAATAGCCTATGTTCATTGAATTTACATGACTGCCTTATCAATGTGTTTATAGGCTGCATAAAGAAAGACTGCAAATAGCCTATGGATGACAATGTCAACTTTATGTCATCTTTCTTCATATATATGTCTGCATAAAGGATGACAAGTGCATTTACTGCAAATAGTAATGCCTATAAACAATGTTAAAAACTGCATATTTCATAGTTAAAAACTGCATATTTCATAAGATGTAAAAAATTGGAAAGTAATAACAAAACATAACTAAAAACTGCATATTTCATTAATCTTAGTAGTTTAACAATGACCATCTTTTTACTGCCCTCAAAGGATATACAAAATGGGCTTGTGCTGAGATGGTCATTACATAAACTTGTAACATAAGTGGCTGCTATCATGAGTGTATCTGTTCTAGCCATATTACATACCAAAATGACCATCAGTTAGTGCCCTCAAAAGATTTACAAAATAGGCTATTGTTTGATGGTCATGACCTATTAACATTAGTTATCTAGACATATTACATACCCAAATTAAGTTATCATAGTTTACATTAGTTGCCCACAAAAGATATACAAAAAGGGCACATGGAATTCCTTGTTGTTCAAGCATCATCTATTTCCAGTGCAGACTCTGTAGTGCTGCCCTGGCCATCCAACTGTTTAGCCAACTTTAATTTCAAGATTCTTTCACTAGGCCTTCTTACTTTCAATTTAGTCATCCTTTTTTGCAAATGGTGCTGCTGAGGTTGTTCTTGAACTTGTTCTTGAGTCTGATCTAATTCAGCATGCATGTGTTCAACTTGACTAGCAGTCACTTCAATCTCTGTTTGAACTACAGGCTGATCTTCATTGTGATCTTGAGGGTTTTCTTCATGGTCAACTTGAGGTTGTTCCTCATGGTCAACTTGAGGGTCTTCTTCATATTGAACTTCAGGTTGTTCATCTCTTTGAGCTTGTTGTTGTTCCTCTGTTGGATCTTGAGGTTGTTCTTCAGCTGCATCTTGGTCACCAAACCATATTGCATAAGCTGATGTGCATCCTCTTTTCAAGCCCTTCCTATTTGTCCCACTTGACCCACCAACCTGCTTGCCCTAAATACAACAAATGTTTATAACCAAAAGTTTGAAACAATATCTGCAGTTGAAATAAAAGTAGGATAATACCTTTGACCCAATTGAGCTACCAGTCTTTGACCCACCAGACCCACAAGCCTTTTTATTTGACCCACCAGTGTCCTTTGACCCATCATTTTTCCTCTTTGAACCACAAGTTTTCTTCTTTGACCCAGACACATTCCCAGTCTCTTTTGACACAGACACATCCTCATCCACAATATTTTCTTTGCATCCTTTTTTGTTGTGACCAGATTTGTGGCATATAGAACATGTCATCTCAGCACCTACCTTTGATACTCTGGTTGAGCTACCACCTTCACCCTTTGATCTGATCCTTTTCTTTCTTGGCCTACCAGGCATTTTTTTGGGTTTGGGTGGCAATACAACAGAATACATACTCTGGTCAGGCCAGAAATCAATACCATCAACTGGTTTCAAAAAATGGTTATATGTGTCATAGTACTTGTCTATTTTAAACCACTCTGGCACATAGCTCTCAGGTACGCCTTGTTTATATATAGAATTACCTTTGTTGCATGTACACAAGGTATACCTGATAATTTCCACATTCGACATGTGCAAGACATGCTTGCTTCACTAACTGTGAATGCCTCACTCCCTGATCTGACCTCAAACACATTCCCACCAGCAGGGATAATATGCCAAAACCTAGAATAAAACAAAGTTATTAGTGACAATTCAAACAATTTGATAACTGAAATGACTTTAGTTTGTAAATGAAACTTACCTTTGTTGGCCTTTTAGCCATTCCAACCTCTTCTGAATGTTGGGACAAACTCCAGAGTTCCATTTTTTACTGATTTCCCTCATTTTGTGCATCCTCTCAAGAACTATGACTCTCAAAGCTTCTAGCATTGTAAGCAATGGCTTGTCCCTAACACTTAGAATAACACTATTAAAGCATTTACTGAATCCATTCTCCACTGCTTCACACCCTCTATTAACTTCAAAAAATGCTCTTGACCAGGTTTTTCGGTTCTTGTCCATAAGCCACTGATGAGCCTTTGGGTTAGCCCTTTTAATCTTCTCCATGATCTTGTTAAACAACTGTGGATAGGAAGCCTTAGATGCTGACCAAAACAACTGTCTAAATTCCTCACCACTGAATACTTTCCTGAACCCTTCATATATATGTCTGGCACATTGCCTGTGTTCCGCATATGGCATGACATTCTTCACAGCTTCAATAAGACCCTAAATACAAGCATGCCTAGTTAGAATATATGTAAGACTAAGTCATTAACATCAAAGTATGGATATAAGCATACCTTATGTTGATCAGACATAAGAGTTAGACCTTGTCCTTTTGTGCAATCCAAGTCTCCTTCCAGTAACTCCAAAAACTAGCTCCAGTTATCCTTGTTTTCAACATTAACCACTTCCCAAGCAACTGGGTAAATGTGGTTATTTCCATCTCTTCCAATAGCAGTAAGGATTTCACCATGGTTTGGTTTTTTTTCAAAAAACAACCATCTAAGGCAATTATTCTCCTACACCCAGCCTTCCAACCATCTACTAGTCTAGCAAAGCAGACATAAAACCTATCAAAGTATGTTTTTTTATCAGGATTTACAGTCACTCCTAATTTGACAGTGGACCCTGGATTTGAATCTAAAATTGCCCTTCCATATGATCTCAGCAAGGCATAATGCTCATCAACTGATTTCTCATACTCTGTCAAGGCAAATGTCTTTGCATTTCTACACTGATTTGGGGATACCTTACACTTATACTTTTTCATCACTAGGTCAGCTATAGCTTTCAACCTAATTTCAGGGTCAGCCCTAATCTTATTACCAAATACTGTTCCTAGCCACTTATAGTTTACTAATGAACCAAATTGGAAGTTCCTAACACATGTGTGTTCATTTACTAAAGACTGTATCTGAAAGGTTTCCTCTTTATTCATCCACCTAGCATAACATCTCCATGGACAGGTAGGTAATTCATCAGAACTAACACTAGGATATTTATTTTTCTTCCTCTGTTTACCTCAACTTCATTATGAGGCACCTTATAATACAAACATTGAAAGTAATTACCAACCTTTTCTTCTAGGAATTCAGCAAATCTAAGATAGGGCATCCTTGGAGCACACATGTTAGAATCACCCCATCCGCGTAGTGTAGAGGCAAATGCCTAAAATATCCGTCATTGTGTACATCAAATTGGTGCAAATTCGTACCTGGTATCATTCTGGCACATAATTGAGAAAAAAAAAATTAGGGTTTTCACCATGCTAAAACTTTGATCAAAACAGATACAAATCAAAGAAATCATACAATTGTTTACCTCAAATAACGAAACAAGCATCAAATATGGCAATGCACAACGAACAATTTTTGTGTGTGTGTGAAATTAGGGCTTCTAATATTTACGGGTTATGAGGAAAACGGGTTTGGGTGGGGGAAGTTATTAAGGTTTGTAAATAAGTTTAGAACACACCCCTAAGGAACCAATTTTTGTTCAAAACATGCCCAAAGTTCACAAAATCAGCTTAAAACGGGTTTGGTGGGATTAAGAAGGTTAATTACACTATAAGTGTGATTTTGTGTCACAAAAGGAAAATTAGTCAAGTTTAGTGCTACTATAGGAAGAAAAAAAGTTCGATGCCCAGAAAAGGAAAACGTGGCAACTTTGATGCATTTTTTTTTTTTTTTTTTTTTTTTTTAATCATTTTCCCTTATTTTTTCAATAGCAAATATATATTGATTAGTGAATATTTTGACATCAGTATCATTTTCTATATTGCATGATTGCTTTTCATAAATTGCTCTAATTCCATGCATCTACTTTGATTGAAGAACTTGAACAAGCTACTATTACGTGCGACTCAGTTGAAGTCATTTAAAAAGTACAAATGTACAATACATAGTGATCTGGAAGAACGGAAATGGTACATTAAGCATACAATCATTATTAAGTTTGGGATATAAATTTTAAGAAGCCTTTTGTAGCAGCATCAACCGCTAATCATGCATGGTGAAGTCGAAATTTGCACAAGAAGTCTGCTTACGTAGTAACGAAGAAATGAATCCAAAAGTTGAGTTCTCTAAATCAAACAGCAGAAAGTTATCCTCGAACTGATGTGTTCCAATAACAATAGCATGTTCACTTTTAGCACCACCATCAACAAAGGCCAGACACGCCACATCTTCTGTTACTTGTTTAATGGAGTTAGCAGTGGATATAGTCCACTTCTTTCCACCCTGGAGATTGATATCGATATCAGGAACTCTTAAAGCAGCTTGGGTACCATTTGTGGAGGTGCTGTAACAAAGGCTGAACGGTGCGACTGGATTTGCTTTTGGGATTCGTTTTGTAACCAATGAAAACCTCCTAACCACATGATTATAGATATCGGTTCTAAGAGTTGTGAAAGGCTCGGTTGTGCTAAGCTTGGCAGTGGTATTTCCTGGAAGGTCAACAGACCTCTTTTTTATTACAAAAGAATTGACACCGATAAAGTATCCAAAAGAATCTGGATGCTTCAGTAACGGAGTATAAGAGAGTAAACTCCTTACATCAAAATCCGAAAGATAATAAGGACCATTTCCATAAAATAGAATCCCAGGAGCTGCAGTTGAGCTAGGAAGACATAGAGACAATGTTTTATTAAGCGGTGGTTGATTTAAGGAAGCTGGTAATGCATAAGGTGAAGTTGACAACGCCATGACACCAGTAACATCTTTAGGGTATGATAGAAATGCCGTAGAAGGATCAACACAACCCACGTTAGCATTAGCAGAATAGATAGGAGGAAGAGGGTTCCTTCCATTACTTGTCTTCACATCAAAAGTGTCATTGCTGAGATAGCTTATAACACATTTCCCGTCAAGTGAGTCCACCACATTGTATGGGCAGTAGCACTCTCCCTCATAATCAGAATCTTGTGCCGGAGGGCAGGAAGGACTTTTAGAAGAGGAAGAAGTTCGCACTTTGTTACATATATCTTCGTAGCAAGAGACGGCAGGGGTACAAATGCCAGGGCAATATCTACCTGGTTGCATATTCCAGGTTGGCCAGCAGCCAAACCATGAGAAAGGAGCGTCAATGTCTATAAGGTAGTTTGTATTTGTTCTCATGATCTGAGCGCTGTAGAGCGGCTTAGCAGCATCTGTATGTTTGTTTAGTGGAAGAAAAAAGGAATTGTAAGGTAGTTCAGATTGTGCTATGGCTTGATGTTGATAGGAGATAAGGGCTAGAAACAGAACTATAACTTGCAGAATATTAATCATCTTTAAATGATTGTATTTTGTCAACTGTATGATTTTGATATGGGCCGAAGCAGATTTATATAGATGCATAATGGAAGATGTGCACATTCCCTAAGTTTTCTATTGAAGCTAACCGGTGGTGTGAACATTGATTCAAATCATAGAAAATGGAATAACCACTTTCAACTTGGTATAAAAAAATGTCCAAGAAATATTGGATTAGTATCCTCTGTTTAAAGGAAAATTTCATCCCACACAATTTACAATCTTTAAAATGGAAGCATTTAAACATGGCCAGAACTTGAATGCCAAAATTAATGTTACACATGAAATTAAGAAGTCATGCATTGACTTTGAATAAGAGATAACTTCATGTCTAAATATATTATTATATTAAGATATGATTCATCTATTTTTTATTTTTTTTTAGTTTATGGTTACTTAAAAACAGTTTTTCTAAAACGTACCTTACAGAAAGTATGGTATCTTATATTAATTTAAAGGAAAATACTAAATATAGTAGCACTTAACGTTTAAGAAATTCTAACCTGCATAAATTGTTTATACCTCTTAAATTTAACATTTTCCAATAACCAAATAAATGTATCACCCCTCATTGCATGTTTCTAATTATTAAACGTAACCATTAGAGCTACAAATAGCAAAATCCTTTTAAAAAAAAACAAAATGTAGTAAAAATAATAGGTGTTTCTTTATTATTTCATAATGTATAACAACAACTAAAATTATAGTAATAATAGTAATAGTAATCATGATTATTATTAGAGGGAATAAGCTGGTTTCAAGGAACTCAATATACTCTCTTGGAAGAATTGGTGAAATCATGTACCAGCCAATGTCAACACGGAATACATAGGAGAAAATATGTTAACTCGGTTTTATGTTCATTATGCGATGACAAGCCTGAAAAATAAGAGCATATATGATATTCAATTTCGAACTTGCTTAAGCAATACGGAAGAAAGTGTGCCTGATTGGCATATAGTTTAAGCTCAGGAGTCTATGTGGCCGTTGTTGGTTTGTGGGAGTTTTCAAACACGACAAAATGACTATTAGTGTGTGAGCCGATGGGGCACACGCGATAAACACGAGTGTACGTGACGAACGTTTATAATACTTGAATATAACTATACCCGATATGCATTACTTGACCCGATCTCTTGTATTGATCCGTGGGCTGTTTTTGGGTTGTGATATAGACAGGCCATGGGCCTTGGTTCTGTGATCGGGAAAGGGACAAAGAATGGGTTTTCTGCTTGGGTTATGACTTGTCGATCAAGTCATTAGCTCAACCACTATGTCGGTTGTTTGCCTATAAAAGCAAACACAACCTCAGTCATTCTCACGAATAACTTTTATCACCAACATCCCTAAACCGATCAAACTAATTCCTGCCATTATCACTAAGTCGACTAACCCTTTTAGTCGATTAGTTTTAACTTTGGTTCTTGATTCCTAAGCTTGTGACGATTCAAGAAGCACTAGGTGTTTGGGTTGTTTCTTGTTGGTTTCCTTGTCGACACAACAGTAGCAAGAAGGAGGGCTGTTTACTTTGTTTGTGGTCGTGATTGTTCTCGGGCAGCAAGCAATAGGTGGACATCGGATATATACTATCCGATATCGGGAAAGAAGCATCTTGCTTCTTTGGTTTAAATCTGATCTCGGTCAGAAGTTGCAAGGCAGAAGCAAACGTGTTTCTTTGTGGTATTCTGCTTGTGGGTTTTATTCAAGTATCAAGTTGTTGACTTGGTTTTTATATTACGTTCTCGACTAGCGTTTTAATCGAACGTATACGTTAATCGGGTTTGTGTGTGATACTCTTCGAGGTATCTAATTTTGATACTAGGGTTTCGTTTTGGTTTTTTGTTCCGTTACTAAAGATCAATTGCCAAGCAAGGTTAGGTTTTCTATATCCCTTTTAATTAATTAATTAATTAATTATTGTATTAATTATTTGTTTATTAATTATGTGCTTAACATAATTGCGATAACTAGATCCAATATCCGCTGCATACTCGTAGAGGTTAATGGTTAATTGGTCGCAAAATCACAACAGTGGCATCACGAGTCAACTCGTTTTTGCGATTCTGGGTTACACGTTTCATATTAATAAACATGTTTAAAATGCTGCATGAAACCTTATTTAGTTATTTGTTTTATTTTATTTTGACAATTACATGCAATACTTGTCAAATCTTAATAGATAATAACTAGTCACAGACAAATTAAAGTTATATTGATAATTAGAATTTAATTTACATGTTAATTAGAATTACCTTGTTAATTGAAATTAAATTGTTAATTAGAATTACATGTTAATTAAAATTACTTGCTAATTAGAATTAAAAGTTAATTTGAATTTATTAATTGTTAATTAGAATTATTATGATAATTAGAATTACATATTGGTTTATAAATACATAAAATTGCGTAATTATTTGATAATTGAGATTGCCATGCTATTTTATGTGTTTTCCGGCCACAAGACCCACTCAATTGCTTTTATAAGTGATGTATGGGGCGATCTAGGTATTACATCCTAGTTACGGTCTTATGGTTCTCCGTTTGGGGAAGACTCGCAAGAGGACTCGGAACAATATGTGGTTATTTATGTTGATGTTTATGCTTATATGTTTGTGATTCCTATATGTGCATTATTACTTGTTTTGACACCTAATTGTATGCAATATGGAATAATGCATATCGTAACCATAACATTAATATTGGTCTTTATTTACACGCCTAAATACCATGCTCATTGTGACTTACTATTTGATTCGTGGAAAGTTATTTTTGTAAAATAAAGTGACCTAATATATGAAACACGTTGTCAAGAATTTAAAAACTAGACGCTATGGACACTTGGGATGTACGGCTCACCCACTAGAACAAACTCAAAAGGGGGTTTAAAGAGGTGCGCTCAGTCGCGCCGAAAGGATGTCTAAGGTTATGCTTCAGCGCTTACCTGGTCCTCTGCCTCCCTGTGCGTTCGATTGGAGCTACCGTGAACCATGATGATCACTACAATGTCATAACCAAAAAGTTTTTAAAATTAGTGTTACAAAGTTGTTTTGCATGCTTCTTTGTACACGAATTTTACCACATTTATGTGTGCATACCTATTTGTTAATTTAAGTCTATGTCATCCAACTATGAACACGTGCATTTGGATTGACTTCTCTGGTCAGACCTAAGGGCCTTTCCAACCCATGGTAATTATTTCTCACTCGTCAGACCTACGGTTATTTTTACACGTTCATACTTGGTCGACTTATCTCGAGTTAACTTTAGAGACTTTGAACCCGAGGCATAAAATGAGAACGAAACATGCTTTTGACATTGTTACTTGATACTAATGCCTTAAACTGTCTCATAAAGTCTAAGAGTTGCATTATGCAATTAACGCTCGTCGCTTACCTCTTGTCCTATTTTTTTATTCACTGGTCAGACCTATGGTAATTAAATGGGGTTGCGAGATGGATCTTAGTCTTATTAGTAATTAATTGGGTAGTTAATTTTTTTAAGAATGTAATTATCGAAAATACTAATTATTTGAACTTTTCAATTGTAGATGACTACTTCAGTCGGAAACAGTTCGGTACTCTGGAGTTTCTTTGAGAAACAAAAACTCATTGGACCTAATTTCATTGATTGGTATCGCCAGCTTCGCATTATACTATCAGCTGAAGATAAGGAAGCTTATCTAGAGCATCCCATACCTGCAGCACCTGTTGCTACTCCTGGCCACCCTGTCCTACCTGAGGCTCTTGCAGCTCATACTGCTTGGGTCAAAGGTTCAAAGGACATAGCTGCCTTCATGCTCATGACCATGGAGTTAGAGATCCAACGAAATCTAACTCATCTTGGTGCTTATGACATGCTTCAGGAGTTGAAGTTTATGTTCTCCCAACAAGCAGAACAAGAGCTTCTACAAACTGCACGTGAATTCCACGCTTGCAAGCAGGAAGACGGTCAATCGGTTAGCTCATATTTTCTCAAGATGAAGAGCTACATTGACAATTTGGAACGTCTTGGTCACCTAGTTACTCTAAACTATGGATTTAGTCTGATCCTCATCGGTCTTTCTAAAGAGTATATTACGTTTGTGCAAAACTTTAATATGCACAGAATGGGGAAGACTGTGAATGAATTTCATGCTATGCTTAAGCAACATGAGCAGACGTTGCCAAAGAAAGATGCTGCACATGCACTACATTATGTACGTGGGGCAGGTGGTAAGGTCCAGAAAAACCAAAAGAAGAATAAATCGTTTAAGGCTGCTAAGGGGAATCGTGGAAATGGAAACAGCAAGTTTGGCTATGCTCCTTAGTATAAGCCATACAATGCTTCTTCTTCTAAATCCAAACCCAAGATTCCTCCACCACCCAAGAAGGATAATCCAGCGAAGGATGCTACCTGTCACCAGTGTGGTGAGACAAGACATTGGAGAAGAAATTGTCCCCAGTATCTCGCCGAGTTAATGAAAAAGAAGAATCAGTCTCTTGCAGCTAGTTCTTAAGGTATTTTCACTATAGAACTCTACTCTTTCCCTAAATCATCCTTAGTATATGACACTAGCTGTGGTACTCACATATGTAATAATACTCAGGGTCTAAGGGGCAGTAGGAAGCTGAAGCCAGGAGCTTTAAGTCTGTACGTGGGCAATGGTCAATGCGCAGAAGTTGAAGCTATTGGAATTTATCATTTATCTCTCTCTAGTGGATTAGTTATTGTTT
Organism: Chrysanthemum seticuspe; assembly: GCA_019973895.1. Classification (NCBI taxonomy): domain Eukaryota; kingdom Viridiplantae; phylum Streptophyta; class Magnoliopsida; order Asterales; family Asteraceae; genus Chrysanthemum; species Chrysanthemum seticuspe. The sequence goes on from BPTQ01000005.1 coordinate 285,219,173, forward strand.
TTAATGATTGTCATAATGCTCCCTCTATTACTAGGGGGATTATTTTAGTTTCTCGTTTGTATGACGATGGTTTTATTAACCGCTTTGAATCGAATAATTATATTTCAGTTTGTCAGGTTCCCATATTTATAACACAAGCATCAATATGAAGAAATGAGATAAGAGATAGATCGGATGAACACCCAAACACAAGACACAAATGATAATGAAAGGTTATGCATAGGAAATGAGTAAGAGTGAACCACCAACCCTCAAGTGAGGGTTTACAACATTATTTATAGGGCAACACTACTAGCATCCATCCCTTCTTATGGGCTTGGGCCAAGGCTCATGGGCTTTCTATATAAGCCTTGGCATGATAACTAACATAAAGGCCATAATTAAGCTAACTATTACATATTAATTACTAACACTTGAATTCTAGTTTAGGAGTGATTCTAACAATCTCCCCCTAAGTGTTAGTGATTCATGATATAAACGTTGTAGGTGCTGATGTAATAGTAGCTTTGATGTCTTCTGACATTCTTCTTTCTTGTGAGAAGAAATGCCTTGATTCGAACAATCTCCCCAGTGTAGAGAAATTGTTTCCTTTGAAGTATTCTGCTTTGACGTCATCATTTTCTTTGTTCTTTGATCTTTGTTCTTTGTGATGGTAGTGATAGTATGTTGAGGTTGTCTGCATCAGGTCGGCTTCGTTGCTCTAGTGTCTCCACATCTTTCTCCAACATGCTCACACGCTCTTTAACGTTGGATTTCAGTACTGATGTAGTTCTCTTAGTCTTTAAACTTTGTAGATTCTTTGACTTTGACGAAGAATCATTTTGACTTTGTGTTGCCTTTTGAGAGAACTTCCATTAGTGATGTTGTTGGTATGAGCATGTGAAGAATCTGCACGATCTTTTCCACCCACAAGCATCCATAAGAAGAAAACATAAAACATGGGTTAGAAATAATCCAGCGCTTATAAGTTTGAACTTCGAGAGTGTTAACAACATAGTGTGAAAACACAACTCTAATTCTCACAAAGGCTGTTCCTGAACTGGAGTCCCACAAGTGAGATAACGCGATGTACCGAAGTACACCTACAGCTCAGATGAGTCGCTGAGGCACACCGAAGCATCGCCCCACGACTGTAGACTGTTTGAGACACACTAAGCGTAATCCACGGGGAGTTACCAAAGTGACCTGCTGTCAGGGCTGTTTGATGTTGACCCTGACAGGAGTTTCCATTCAATCAATGAGGATCACAAATGTGAGCCTCTCATAAATGTTCTCGACAGATTGCTAAGATCTGTGAAGGACTCGATAATGTATCACTTGCGTCCTTATTGTTGAACGATAAGTGATGAAATGTCAAGTGTACCTATGAGATCTTTTGATGAATCTCGTGGCTCTAGACTCAATAGTGCGCTTTGGTTTTCCTGAGCGGAGACTAGGGAGAGGGTCTCCTTCTTCAATACAAGTAATCTCTAAGAGAAAGCCGATAGTTTACGTAGGGTTCCCTGTGAGACTGAAACAAGCTTCTGTTGAGAGAAACTTGAGTGGCTAAGAAGGTTTAGTGCGTGCGTCACTGGGTCCATGACGACTTTGATCTTCAATACCGGTGTCATCAAGTGACAACCAGTAGCATATGAACTGAACCCGGTGTCTGCCCTAAGTTGAATAATCTGGAGGGCTATTTCTTTTCACCCTTTTCTTTACTTTTCTTTTTAATTCTTCAACTCCTTATTTTTCCGATTCTCATTTTCTCCTTTTTATAATCATACCTAAGGACTTCTAATTCTAACTATTGGTGGTGTCCTTGGGTAGATTCCTCCGGCTCTGGCGGATCATAGGACGGTTATTCCTAACCTTAGTCACCTTATAACTCCATGACTAACCTATGTTGCCATAAAACCATTTTCATGAAGATCTCTCAAAGTGGTTATGAGCATTTAATACCACTATTGAGAGTTTAAGACTTTGCATAAATACTCCCCCTCCACACGTGCTTAAGTATTTTGACAGAAATCTGCACGGTGAGAGAAGAGCGCGCACTTTTTAATTGATCAACTCAAGATAGACAATCCCCCGCGAGACACGGTTACGTTGCATAGTTAAAGAGTTACATTGTCAGCTTTTAGGTGACAACTAGCTCTAATAACTACCTTGAAGGTGTGGACAAACCTCGAAAGGTTGTCAAAGTTCATGTCTACCAAGGGTTTCTCGAATGGTACATTCTACTGGGACAAGTCCTTTGCGAGACACGTTACATCACTAGCGAGCTAGCTTGAAATTATTACCCGTCCCGGACAAGTCTTTTCGAGTTACTAACATTTAAGATCTCGTCAATTCATTGGTTAAGTCTGTAGCACAACGATTCATTAGCAATTCACAACATATTTCTTTTCACATAATTTTTCTCCCCCTCAAAAATGGCATATAAATGTTATTTTTGACGAAATTTGATATCGAATATGTCCATTTCGAGGTTTGCGGGAAGATTACCACAAAGAACATTTTGGTGAACAAAGTTTTTAAGCAAATACTCCCCCTCAACAAGTGATATTAACTTTTGAGGTTTTGAAAATCATAATGGGAAGTACTTGTTCTTTTGAGCAAAACTTTGAAAACTGAAAGTTTTGATAAGTTTTACTCAAAAGTAAGAAGTTTTCGCTCTTTTTATAAGGATTGTGGCACTGAAACGTACCACATGGTCCTTTCATTACAAGTACGGGTTGTACACTGTTATGTGTGCACAAGCCATTGTCATTAAAAAAATCACACATCCAAATGTTAAGATATTGAAACAAATCAATGCTTACCAGGAGAATCCGGAAGTCCAGCAATAACTCCAGGAATGCGTTCTGGACGTTGATAGCCTGTGAGAGATATGCTGGGACGACCACCTACGAAACTCTCCAAAGTTCTGAACTGATCCCTTCTGAACAACCTTTCATCAATCCGCGTAATGATCTTCTTCACATCCCTTCTCTCCTTTGAATTCCATCTCTTAGGTGACCCAATGCCTTGTTGTATCATCTTTAACCGATAAGCTAAACCATCTCTGACTTTCTTCAGTGTTTGATCCCCAAACTTATGAAGCTCTTTACACGCCATTAAGCAATTTCGGTGTAGTTCACTACGGTAGACTACTCCAAATGGTCTGCTGATGAGGGTGTACTGAGGAAGTTGATTTATGTCTGGAAGGTCTAGCTGAGGTTTGGTGAGGTTGACACGTGTCTGATACGATTCCACGACAAGCTGTATGTCTTCTACACGTTCTTGGATGACTATGCTTCTGATGTAGATTAGTAATGACTTGATGTATTCGCGTTGGACAATTGTGGAGAAGTGTCGCATTCGACCTTGCACCTTAGCGAGATACATGTCCTCAATGTCATTTAAAGACAGTCTTGAAAAATCCGCTTCACATAATTCATAGTCCTCTTCGTCTTTTCGTTTGACCACAATGTTCTTGAGGAATGTGTAGTCCCATTTTGACGCAAGAGAGACATGCCTAATAGCAATGATCTGTTTATCACTATACACTTCGTGTTTCGACTTTTGAACCTGGCAGCTTTTGTAGTAGATTCTTCGGCGTTCAGGCCAATGGTGAATCCCATACATCGCATCAAGGTCATACTTTTCCACACTGTTGACAAACATGTGAGTAGCATGTTCCTCGATGGCTATGCTGTTGGAGTATATTGCTGCAGGGAAAGGAAGTGTGAGTGATGTAGCGTATTTCTTGGAGACATCGCTACCGTGTAGAAGAAATTCTAGGTCGTGTTTGAAGAAATATCGGAATGGAATCTTGGGTTGATCTGGTTGGCCAATTGTAGGTAGAGGTCTGGTCCAGTCTGTGTAGTATGGAGCCTTGTCTTTTCTGGTGAAGTCAATGTTAGCTTCAGGGTTGAGCCAATCGATGTTGTTAGACATGGCTCGTGCTATGTTTTCTAGATGATATTTAACTTCAATAGCACTTTCAGAGCTGTCTTTGAGCAGTTGAAAAGCTTCATTCTTAATGCGTCTCAACTCTGCTTTTGTCATCTTCTTCACCCGAAACTTTTATTGAAGTAACTTTGCATGCTCCAATGTTCGACCATCTACCTTTTCTTGACCTTCTGGTAGTGAGGGAGTAGCATCAACAAGTGTAGAAAACCAGTCATATTCTGCGGTGTCATCTTCGTCTAGCCATGAGACAATATTGGTCTTTGTCTTCTTCTTTGGTTTTGATGAGGATCCTGGTTTCTTTGTTGTGGCGGGAGAGGTGGGTTGTTGTTGGGGCTCATGGAACTCCTCATCGTCACCACCAGTGTATTTGAAGTGATCACCGGTTTTCTCTGTGGATGGTGGTAACTTAGAGTCCTGAGGTTTATCAGCAGTAGAGCGTGGAGGAGATCGTCTTTCGGTTGGAGTCCTTTGGGGTGGTGGTGGCATAGAGGAGGGTTCACCAGACTTCTTTGGATGTTTAGGCTCCTTATCCTTATCCTTATCCTTATCCTTATCGTCATCGTCTCTTGGACGCTTAGGCCTTTCAGCTTCTGTTCTGCATGCTGTTTTAAGTTGGTATTCCAACAATGCGTCTGATGAGTGTCTAAATACTCATCATTTTTGTATAAAATAAACTGCAAAATCATCTGAAAACGCTAAAAAACACATCAAAATGATCAAATTATCACAAATCAGTGTTTTATGTGTTTTAAATTCAAAAATATCAAAATCAGATGAAAAATGTATCAAGTTTGCAAAATTGGCAGTTTTAGTCCCCCGAGTTTTAAAAATTGTCAAATCTAGTCCCTGGAAATTCAAAAATGTGGAAATTTATCATTCAAGGTCCCTGAAGTATTCTAAGTTGTTTAAAATGATCCTTGAATGATTCTTTGGTCAATTGGCAAGAAAGGTCCCTTAACTTTGGAAAATTGCAAAAATAGTCCTTGGACTTTAAAAAATGGATTTAATGCAAAAAGGGTTCTTGTTCTATTAAAAGTTGTCAAGTTTGGTCCTTGTGAGAGCATTGGAAAAATATCAATTTCAGTCCTTGAAGTTTGGCAAATTGGCAATATTGGTCCTTGTTTAATGCTTAAACCAAACGGATCCTATGTCACTATCTAGGCCCAAAATCCAAGCCCAAAACCCAACAGCCCCTTGACCCCCAGTCCATAACTCACTTCTGACCCTGGCCAAACCCCATTTGACCCCCCCATGTTATTAACTCTACGGTCAATGAAAGTCAAAAACCAGAAATCGCGCCCAAATACAGGGTACTGTAGCACTCTCTCCTCAACACAGAAACCTCAAAACCAGAGTGGTTTTCTACCCATTTTCAAACCCCCTCCATACCATGTCCCCTCCACCTTCTCTACATTCCAAAATTCTTTAATTATCTTCAACCAAACTCAATTAATGATAAAAACCTGCTTGAAGAAATTTTGGCGCCAAAATAACATGTGGACGGTTATGATTAGTCTCAAGCATCCAATGGCTAAAACTTGGTGGGATTCAATCAGAAGCACGTGGGAAGGATGAAAAGTCATTATAAAGAGAGGAAAATGCAATGTATCAAAGTTATCTAGTATAATGTTTAGTTTTCATGTCGATTTAGTGTAATTTTCATTTTCAGTTTATGTTTTAAGCTTAAAACTTTGTATTTCAAGTTCCTTTGTTATAAGAAAGCTTTTTTTGAACCTTTAATTCAAGTATCAAAGTTTATTTCAGTTTATGCAATTTCTAATATTTATGCAAAATTTCAAGTTGTTTCAAATGATGTTATTGGTTGTTTATATGGACTGAAGTAAGACACTTAAGCTCCAAGAAAGCTATTTCAAGCTTTTAGAAACTCTAAAACTCAATTTAGAAGAAAAATTAGAAAAATCACCAAAAATAGCAATTAAATACTTCAAAAATAAAAAAATCACTTGAAAAGGGTGATCACAGCTGGAGCAAGGTATATATTGGATGGCCTTGGTTTAGAGCTCTGTGGAGAGCATTTAGGATTGATCTTGGTCAGTGGTTTATGGTTTTCATTTGGATTCCCATTTGTAAGTTTTTTTAGTCATTTTAGCATTTTACTGTTTTGCTTGTTCATTAGCTCTAATTCCTATTTCTATTTGTTTACTAGTTATAACTTAGTATATTTGATCATTAAAATCAGTAGTTTGTTAACTTAAATTTGTATTTTGCAAAAATCTCACTTTGACAGTCAAACTAGCTTAGGTCTAAATTCTTGATTTCTAGTTGTTAGTGTTGTTGATTTATGTTTCCTTAGTTCTAAAATGTGAAAGTACAAGGTCTGTAGTAAAGTTTATGGTTTAAAACTGTGTTTTACTCTTAAAATCTTCATAACAGTTTAGTATAAGGAGTGTTTGGTTTATGGTGTTCAAAGGGTCTTTGGTTCTTAGTTTTGTTGGAATCCTGTCTAAATAGGTCTAAACTACTAATTTGAGTCAAGATAACAAGTCCTTGTTCATAGAAAGTCAAAATTTCAAGAAATCAGTTATAAGTGCTCACTGTTGGATTTTTCAAAAAGATGGATCTTGATTTTGTGTTCAAAAGTTGTTAATTAAGCTCTAGTTAGTCTTATTCTACCTTAATACATCATATTAAGTGCTTAAAGTCAGATTAAAATCCACTTTGGTCAACTTTTGGTTTTTCTCAAAAAGTCAAAAATTGCAAAAGGTCGTTTTTTGAATAAAATTTGGAATTTCATTGTGGGTTCATTAGTAGGTTTCAGAGTATAAGTTCTTGGGGATTTGTAGTCTAGTTGGTGTAGAAAAATACAAAAATAATAGTTCTTTGTTTCTCAGCTGTTAAAGTGCTTATTTCATTGCTTATTTGAGGCACCCTAACTGTGAAAGTGCCCTGTGCACAGTAATTGTGCTCAACTTCAAAAGCTTGCATTAAGCTCATTCCTTGTCCAAATCCTGTGTTCTTTGGTTCATTGGAAAGCCAACTTGGTCATCTTGAGGACCCAAGTCTTGTTTTTAACTTTGGAGCTTGTTAGCTAGGGCTGCACATGGCTTAAAGTGTGTCCCATTTTCTGTTTTTCCACTCAAACAGTCAAATAGCTTATTTGCTTATTAGAAGCTTTTCAGTTTAAGTTTTTGTGTCTTTTAGCTTCTAGTCAGTTGCTCTAGCCTATTTCTACCTTAATCTAGCTTTGGTTTCAAGTAGCAAGCTTGTTTGAGCTCATTCCAAAAAAATAAGCTCTTTTAGTCCACTGTTGGGCTTTTTAGTAATCAAGTTAGCTTATTTGAGTTTTGTAAATTTTTTGTCTTTATTAAAGTTTCATTATATTAGTATATAAGTAGTTTTTAAAAATAAAAATCACAAAAACATCAATATAAAAATAGTGATAGCGTTTATTTAAGATTTTTTAGCTTTTTGATTTTTCCTTTCAACTTATTAATAAGCAAAACTTGTTTTTCTCTTTTTCTTAGGTTTCTGTTATTACATAGGATTTTTAGAAAAAGTTTCAAATTTTTCTTTATCTTTTTAGTATTTATTAAAATTATAAATAGTTAATAAATAATAAATAATTAGTAATAAATAATTAAAAAGTCTAAAAAATATATTTTCTGTTTTAAAATTAGTTTTATCATGTTTTAGATTTTTCAAAGTTAAAATTTTATTTTTCCAAGTTTATTTTCTATTTTCTAGTATTTAAGTGTATTTTAAATAGTTATTAATTAATAATAAATATATAAAAAGTGTGAAAAATATATTTTTAGTTTTAAAATTAGTTTTATAGTATTTTAGATTTTTCAGAATCATAAGTTTATTTTTCTAGCCTTATTTTGTATTTTCTTTCATTTTAGAGTATTTATTAAATAGTTAAAATTGTTTTTAATTAATAGTAATTAATTAAATAGTGTTAAAAATAATTTTCCTTTTCTAATAATTTTCTTTTATTTTTAGGATTCCAAAAATGTCATTTTCATATTTTTAGGCCTTTTATTTCTTAGCTTTCACTTTTTATTTTGTGCGTATACGTAGTTTTTAAAACTTACGTTTACGTTTTTCTAATCTGATTGTTGTGCTTTCCAATCCTGTGTCCAATTCCATTCCAAATCAATCAGTAATGTAATTTCTAATCATAGCCTTTACAGATCACTATCCTTAGTGATCATCCCATCATCTGAATCAGTTCTACACACCATTGAGTCTCCTTGGGACTAAACGACCCGGGAATTCAATCTATTCTCCAGGACTTAATTGTATTTGTGTCTGAGCTGTTTTAAGTCTTTTACACTTGACGGTTTAGCACCAATCAGCGTCAAACCATTTACCTTCGTCAGAAGTAAATGTTGCAGATCGTTTTGAAATTTGTGTTACCAGCTTGTAAACCAATTCAGCATCGGAGAACACTATAGGATCAGTTGGGTTGATTGTTACGGTTAGAGGTGTTGATCTTATAGTTTGCTTAGCCAATTGCATGAGATTCAGATAGAGTTGTCTGTTGAACATCTCTCTTGTCACGCCAGGAACGGTGTCGAGAAGGAACTTGTGAGTATATCCCTTAATCATCTCGTTCATTTCCCCTTGGACATCACGTTGCATAAACTTCTGGATATACTCCCTTTCACTTGTCATCTTGTGTATCTCGTCGTGTAGAAGATGGATACTGTCAGCAAGTTGATTCAGCTTTTTGTTGGTCACGTCTTTCTTCCTGACTTGCTTGACAGCTTTGACAATCTTTGTCTTAGCCCGGGATATCCAAGAGTCGGTTGGTTTCTTCACTGACTTGGATGTGGATCTGGTTGTTCCTTTGGATGGTGGAGGTGAAGAGTGAGAAGACGAGTCTGATGATGATGAGACATGAGGAGAGTCAGGGTCTTTAGGTGGCTCAGAAGTTAGTTCCTTGGAACGTGCTGGACTATCTAGAAGAAAATCATCATAATCAACTTCGTCATCTTGTCCTGATTTAGCCCTTTCTTCAGCCTTAATCCTGGCTTCTTCATCTTCTTTAGCTTGAGCTTCTTTTTCTGCATTTTGTTTAGCTGTAGCCTCAACATCTTCATCAGAAATTTTCTTAGACTTCTCCATATCTGGTTCCTCAATGTCATAGTTGATGGAATCCTCGAGTTGCCTTTGCTGTTGTTCGTGGGTGGTGGTACCAGTTCCCTTATTGGGTTGATTAACCGCATCGGAAACTAATGTAGATAGTGCACCACCACTTGACCCTCTGGGGCCACGAGTTTGTTGTTGTACAAACTCTTTGGCAACATGACGGAGTCTTAGATTCTTCACCCTTTTTCTGTAGTCTTTGTCCAGTGTTTCTTCTTCCGAACTCTCATCTTCTTCTGGTTCAGCAACTGGAGTTTTACCTTTACCTTTATCAGCTTTTGGACTGGGAGGTTTTGCTACTATTTGCGTGTCATCGATTGGAGTTTCAGAGTAGATGACCTCTTCGTCTGTTTTAGTATCCTCAGAGCTTTCATCCATTAGCTTTTGTTGCGGTTCAGGCTTGGGAATTGGAATGGCTTCTTTAGAGGAAATTTTCCTTTTGTGAACATGAGTCCTCTTGGGAAACTTTCTCATACTCACAGTGCTTGTAACACTTCCTGCACTGCCTCTTCTGGTTTTCCTAGTAGGTGTACCAGAGGACTTTTCATCAAGGAAACCTACTTTACCTTCTTCAACTGCTACCAGATATCGTTTGTACGAATAAAGTCCTTTGATATCATCAGTAAGAAGATGATCTGGCAACACTGCACCTTGTTTCTTCGTTGTTGAGTCCTTGAATCTGACGGTGAGTGTGGGCTCATACAACACGGAGTGTTGATTTGGGTCATCAAGTCTCAAGGGAATATCAGGATTATACCCTAGAGCTCTTTGGATCAACAGTTTGGTGTATCTGATATACGGGATTAAGGTGCCAAGCTTTTTAAGGTAAGTCATCATGTCGTCCCATATCAGAGCTTCAACTTCTATGTCTTTCATGTTGACCAAAGCCCAAAATATTTGTAGTTCCATGAGCTTGGGATGCTCATGACCACTATCACGTCCGGAAATGGATTTGGCAATCATTATGTAGAGGGTTCTCCATGGCTGGGGAATGTTCTTGAGATCAACAGATGAGTGCTTTGTGATTACCTCGGTAGCTTCATCATAGCCGATGTCGATCATGAACTGGAGAACGACCTCTTCAGTTGGAGTAGCATTGTATTCAGTAGGCTCGATGAAAGGAATAAGAAGAATAGCCCTTAAATCTGCTGGTGTGATGGTGACTCGTTTGTTGTTAAGCGTCACCGTCACAACATTTTGACCTTTGACCTTTTGTATTGTATGCCAGAATTGGTGAATGTAAATCTCCGGTACAGTAGCAGAGTTTGTGAGCATGTTCTGATAAGGGTGAGTCTTCAGAATATCCACTGCAATCTGACATGAAGACTCAGAATAATAGAAGTTCTCAAAATCAACTCTGAGGTTGTTCTTTCCGATCTTCATTGGGTAACCATGAGGGAAGATATCTTCAACAGTGAGAACATTTGGTGCTACCACATTTTGCATTTGAGCGTCCATGTCGTGATCCGAAAGATATTTAGCCAAAAGAACCAACATATCGAAAGACATTACGTTAGTCAACAGTTGATTTTATTGTCTATTTATTGAATGTGATATGTCGATGATTGTTACGAGTCCAATGTCACTTGTTAGTCCAGTAGTCCAAAGACGTCGTGATAAGTTTCGTGAGTAGATTAACTTTGAGTTTTAAAGTCCAAGTTTTCACTTATTTTTCACAACTTATTAAACATTTAAGCTTATTAGTGACATTTTGGTTTTGTGGCGTTATGATTTATTTATTTACAAGTTTGCACGCGTAACAATTCATAATTTTGGTTGTTCTTAGGCTTAGGCGTAAAATTCTAAGTTTATGCGTAAACAGAAATGATTATACGTGTAAGCATACGCTTATGCGTAGGATCTTGACTTACGCGTAAGAAATGTTACGCGTAGGAAAAGAGGGCCTTAGGCGTAAAGCTTACGCGTAAGCGTATATAGAACCTTACGTGTAAGGCTTACTCGTAAGAGTGAACCTTATGTGTAAAGGTTACTGTTTACGCATATCCTTCACAGGATAAGCGTAGTCCCCATTGTAGAACCTTACGCGTAAGATTTCTCTTACGCATAACATGCTACGCGTAAGGTGATCCTTATGCGTAGAAGTTCTAGTAACCTTGATTCTGAATTTTCACGCGTAGAAATCCTGAAATAAGTTCATCATAACACCAATTATTAACACATACATTCAATCCCTTTTAGATCAAATCATGAGTTCACAATTAAACAGTTACGCGTAGAGTAAGGATTCTAGCCATAGTATTGACACCAAACTTTTTCTGGGATGTCTAGGAAGCCTATTGAGTTGTTTTATCCAAGTTTTAACATCAAAACCTAAGCAGATAAAAAATTACCCAAATGCTATGAACATAAACCCTAATCTTCAATTTTAACATAATTGGTGTTTCTGGGTAAGTTCAAAGCCTGGATTTGATCAATTCAATAGGTAAACAACATCACACAACTACCTTTTTAACCAGAAACACTCACATTTGAAAACACCCAAAATTACGCATAAACCCTAATTCTCAAAATCATTCAAATCATGTTTCTGGGTGAATTTGTTTGATGAAAACAATTAATGTATGAACATTTAAGCATTTTAACACCATTTTCATTAACACAAACACACAAATGAAGAATTTGTGTTCATGGCTTACGCGTAGAACACAAATCTCACTCAAACACAAGATTGGACCGTTGGATTTGCATAAGAATCAAAACCATTGTTTAGAAAACCACAAAGATCATAAAAACACTTACAGTTTGATGATCAAAAACACGGATTTGTGAAAGGAATTTGGATCGTGGATGAGAGTTGGTGAAATATTAAGTGTTGTAATAAATGTGAAGAGTTAATTTGGTGGATGTGTTTTGTTTAAAAGAGTTTGAACTTTTGACAAATTTAGTCCCTCCACCTTAACCATTTTCATCTAACGGCCATAACTTCCATTTTCGTTACCAAATGAATGATATTTTGGAAAGAAACTTGACGACACTCCCCCTCGACTTAAGAAATAATGAAGTTTTATAAATTTGAGTCCGGGGAGTGTCAGTAAACCAGAAATGTGACCACCATTAATCAAAGAAACAACCGGGATGAGGTAACATGCAAGTACAAGGTTTTATGAAACCAAAAAATATTTGCTTTCTCCCCCTCAACACTTGACTATAAAAATACTGAATTTTGAAAGATTAAAGTGTTGACGGAAGATTTGTACTTACCATGTTAAAAGAAATATAGATAGAAGAATATTTTTGTTGTTTTATCAGATTTTATAATTTTGTATTTTGTTTTTGAAAAATATTTACAAAAGATGTTTTGGTGTTTGACTGGTTTTAAGAATGTTTTAAAAGTTCATCCATTTCCTCTGGAGTCAAACACCGCATACCAATCCGGTGGACCAACTCATTAAACCTAGCAGGAGCTAAGGCTTTGGTGAGAAGATCTGCCAGTTGGTATTCAGTACCCACAAAGTATAATTCAACGGTACCTTTTTCCACGTGCTCCTTGATGAAATGATATCGAAGATCGATGTGCTTTGATTTTGAATGTTGAACAGAGTTGCACGAGATCGCAATAGCACTCCGATTGTCGCAGTACATCGGGATTATGTCAAATACGTAACCATAGTCTTTGAGTTGTGTTCTCATCCAGATGACTTGAGCACAACACGCCGACATGGCTACATATTCTGCTTCAGTTGAGGACAACGATGTACAATCCTGCTTCTTCGATTGTCATGACACCAGTTTATCACCAAGAAATTGTAATGCTCCTGAAGTACTTTTCCGTGAGTCTAAGCATCCTGCGTGATCAGCGTCTGAAAAAGCTATTAGTTCAAAACCAGAATCCTTCGGATACCAGATCCCCAAGTTAATGGTTCCCTTGATGTATCGGAGGATTATTTTAGCCTCGGAGAGGTGGGTTTCAGTTGGTCTCGACTGATAACGGGAGAAAAGATATATGGAAAAAAACAATATCAGGCCTGCTAGCTGTTAGATACATGAGAGACCCAATGATATATCGGTATTTGGTAGGGTCCACCAATTTCCCATGTAAATCAGCGTCTAGTTTCTTGGTATGTGCCATTGGTGAGGCATAGGTGTCACAGTTTTGCATTCCAAATTTGTTTAAAAGTTCAAGGGCATATTTGGACTGACTCAAGAAAATACCACGGGGTGATTGATGAACTTACACTCCTAGAAAGAACGTAAGTTCACCCATCATGGACATTTCAAAATGTTTTTTCATTAGTTTTGAAAAAGAGTTTGAGTATTTTAAATGTGTTGACCCAAAAATGATGTCATCCACATAAATTTGAACGATTAAAATGTGTGCCCCGTGATATTGTATGAACAGTGTAGGGATGATAACTCATAATCCTATGCCCGAGGGGCTTGCTTGAGTCCGTAAAGAGCCTTGTTCAGTTTGTAGACATGGTTCGGGAACTCGGGATCAACGAATCCTTCTGGTTGGCTGACATAAACCGTTTCTTTCAGTTTCCCATTCAGAAAATCAGTTTTGACGTCCATCTGAAAGACCGTTATATTCATATGAGCCGCGAACGCAAGAAAGATCCGAACAGGCTCAAGACGAGCAACCGGAGCAAAAGATTCTTCAAAGTCAATACCCTCTTCCTGTCTATAACCCTTAGCCACCAGACATGACTTATTTCTGTTTACGGTTCCTTCAGCATCCAATTTGTTTTTCCAAATCCATTTGAGACCAATGACGTAGACCCCTGTTGGTCTTTCAACCAATTCCCATACTTCAAGACGTTTAAACTGATTGAGTTCTTCTTGCATGGATTCAATCCAGTTGTCTTTGGTCATTGCGTCTCTAATGTTTTTAGGTTCAGATTGGCAGACAGTGAGTGCATAAATGCAATTTCACCGTCTGTGTGAAGACGTTGTCTAGTTACGACTGGTTGATTCGGGTTACCAATAATGTTCTCAAGAGGATATTCTTTTGTCCAACGATGTGTAGAGGGTTGATGTTGGTATACATTGTGCAGATTTGGAGGATTCAAATGGTTTGTAGATGATTCCGCAACATCAGGTGCAGCAGTTTCATTAGCAAACGGGTTAAAGAACGCATTTGGATCATAATCTGCAGGTGGGGGTACTTCATTGATCAGAACATCATCAGCTGGTTCAGCGTCGTTGGATGCAGTTTGTTCAGCTGTTGTTGTAGAGTCAACTGGTGGTGCTTCTTCAACATTAGTTGTTGTAGCTGGTGTATCAGGTATTGGAATATGATCAAGTTGAGCAGCGAAAACATTGGATACACCTGGAGCACGTTCATCAATATCATCACTAAACAGAGAAGCAAATAGTTTTCCATTTGTTGACGAGTAAGCTGGGGGCTTGGTTTAGCTGATGATGGGGTTTGAGGGAAGTTTAAACGGTTGTGACCGGGTTCCAAGCTGTTATGCTCAGAAGTCATTTCTGTAAGCTCATCGAAATTTGCATGGATCGTTTCCATAACCTGCTTTATACGACGATTCCAGATCCGGTAACCTTTAGAATTCTCACGGTATCCAATAAAGACTCCAATGTCAGCTTTGGCTTTGAGCTTTCCAAAGTCATCACGATCATTATTCGGGTAGCAAAGGGATCCAAATACATGAAAGTGTTTGAGATTCGGTTTTCTGTTGTGGATAAGCTCAAAAGGTGTTTTGTTGTGGCGTTTTGTAATCATTGAGCGATTCTGAGTGTAGCATGTAGTTGAGACGGCTTCAGCCCACAAGTAATCTGGAAGTTTAGCATTGATTAACATCGTTCTAGCAGCTTCCACTAACGTATAGTTTCATCTTTCAACAACTCCGTTTTGTTCTGGGGTGCGTGCGATTGATGTTTGATGCTCAATTCCCACTTTCTCATAGAATTCACGAAGAGTTTGATTCACAAATTCAGTTCCTTTGTCTGTTCGAATTTGTCTTACGGTGTTCTGGAGCTGAACTTGAATTTTCGTGAGAAAGGTGATGATCATCTGTGGAGCTTGATCTTTACTTCAAAGAAAATAAACCCAAGTCCATCTGGGGTAGTCATCTACAATTACCAAGATGTAGCATTTGCCATTAATCGTTTGCACGCGCATCGGGCCACACAAATCCATGTGAAGAAGATGAAGCACATGCTGTGAGCTGTGTTCCACCTTTGAAGGAAAGTGAGCACGAGTGCTTTTCCCTTGTTCACAGGCTGAACATAGGTGATCTTTAGAATACCGGAATCTCGGGAGACCTTCAACAAGTTTGTATCGAGCAAGGTTGGTTATGGTTTGAAAGTTTAGATGTGAGAGACGTTGGTGCCATAGCCAAGATTTTGTAGATGTTGCCTTTGAAAGGAGACAGATGGGAGATGAAGCAATCATGTCTTGCATTGAGATTGTGTATAAACTTGAGTTGCGGGTGCCAGACATAAGATCGTTTCCTTGCGGATCACGAATGAAACAAGTTTTATCCCGAAAAGTAACTTCCAAATCTCCATCACAGAACTGACCTACTGAGAAGAGATTGTGACCGAGACCATCCACATAATAAACCCTGCTAATTTCAATGTTGCCATTGATGTAATCTCCGTAGCCCATGATAGCTGCGAAGTGATCATTCCCGAATGTGACAGTGCCAATGAACTTTGCAACAAAGTTTGATAACAGTTTGAGATTGCCTGTCATGTGTCGGGAACATCCGCTATCAACAATCCAAAGGATGATCTGTATCACCTGCATTACACACAGATGACATAGATGGAATACAAGTAAATGTGGAACCCGAAGAGTTAAAGGATTCCGAAGCAGCTATAGTAGAAACACACATATCAATGATTTTGGGCATCCATTTAAATCCTAGTATATTATGTAGCCATTTCTGCCATCTCCAACTAGTCTTAGCTTTGGTCTTAGTGAATGAACTAGTTTGTACTACGTTCCTTGGAGGTGATAATAGAGCTATAGGGACATCAATGCTTTTCTTAGAATCTAAAGAGGGCGGTTTACCAAACACAGACTTAGGAGCATTAGTGGGCCTAGAGGTATTCCATTTCTTAGGATTCCGTAAACGAGACAAGATAGTTTTAGCAACACATTTATCATGACAATCAGAAATCATACTTTTACGACATATAACACAAGAAGCTTCAGACTTAACATCAAAAGTACTTAAAGGTTCAGCATTCGTTACATCACTTTTTCCATTACATTTGTCAGACGCAATATCTAAAGTGGGTGCAACTTGGGTCTTATTCAAAGTCCTAGGGTGTTCTTCAACTTCAGCATTCTTTATTGTTCTTTTCTTAGGTCGCAACTTCCTATTCTTCCTTGTATTGCTCCTAGGCTGTGAAGTGCGGACGTTGGGAAAAGAGGCAACTATTCCTGTTTCAGTAGAGGGACGCACATTAGTATCTTGTGGTTTGTCAGTAGGCCTTCTAGTGTCACTTTTTATAAGTGTTACAGGTGCAAGTTTCTTAATGTTAGTAAGCTGAACTTGTTCATACTTTCCTAACTTCTCTTTTAACTCAATGATAGTGTGCAACAAATCTTGATTTTCAGAACGAAGATTTCCAGAAAAATTCATGACTTCTTTAGTGTGTGCAAGATAGTGATCAAGTTCGTTTGATGCTTCATCACGAGTCTGTTTGAGTAAATCAAATATGACACTATATTCCTTTTTAACTTTTGCAAGTTCTTGTTCATATTTTGAGATTTGACATTTCAAAGACGCGTTTTGATCATCCAGTTGCTCAAGTTTTGGATTAAGAGTTTTGGAATGCAACTGGTTGATTTTGTTTTGCAAAGCAAGTTCACAATTTTGACAATCTTTTTGACACCATTGAAGAAGACGTTTTGCATTTCAAAGCTCGTTTAACAATCGTTCATTTTCAACTTTTAAAGACTCGATCTGAAGCACATTATCAGTATTCTCAACAATTTCAACAGAATCAACAGAATCAATAGAGATATAATCAAATTCATATGAAAAAGAATGCAATAACACAACATTATGGATATCAGTACATATAATATCTTCCAAGAGTCGAGCAACATCTTTTCGTAACATTTTCTTTTTGCGTTTTGTATTTGAAATTGATGTTTCTGTTTTCTCAAAAACTATTTCCATTAGTCCAAGTTCCTTATGAAATTCCCTTTCCCAATACAATGCACAATTTTTCAAATTTTGAACATGGGGTAAAATTATTTTCTGAAAAATATCTCTTTGTTCTCGCGCCTGAGGCGATTGAAAATGTTCAACTTTTATTTCAGAATGAAATTCAATCTCACGTTCTAAAAGTTTGATGTCAGAAGTGAAAATGTCAAAATATCTAAGAATTTGACGATTTTTGGGTATTGAATTTACTTCACTGAGTGAAGGTAAAGGACCATAAATTTGTGCATAATTTGGTTGGGGAGCAACATTCGAAGAATCAGACATAGGTGTGATTGCCCAAGGTGTGTTAGAAGAATCCTTTTGTGTGACGAAAGTAACGTCTTTTGAATAGTTAAATGGTTTGTTATAAACAACATTTTCTAATTTTGATCGACTCTCATCTTCTGCATCTAATTCCTCTTGACGATGATATTCAACAACACTCATAACAGAATCATCAATTTTGTATTCTGCACTGGAAACTTCAAGATTTGGTTTGAATGCTTTGTTTGAAAGCTTTGGTTTGTAATCAGCAAGATTCGGTCCATATCCATTTGGATTTGGTTTTAAAGTAAACTTTTGAATAGTTGTGATTGACTAACCATGTTTATAAAAAACATTTCGAAACTCTTTGAGTTTGTTTTGTAAGCTGAAAATTTCTTCAAGATAGTCATCTATTCGTTTCGTTGAATGCCTTTTGTATTCAAAGAACTGTTTTTGACAAGTTAACAACTCAGACTTGGCTTTTTGAGTTTCCAAAGTAAGAGCGTTAAGTTGTTTTTTATGATCATATTTCAGTTGTTCTATTTGAGACAACAAAGCATTCTTGGATGCGACTAGTTCATGTATATGTCGTTCTAATGATTTTTCGTTTTGATGTGATTTAGAAAAGCGACTTCAAAACCCTGTTCACGTTTTTCTTGAGTTTTAAAAACGTTGAGTTGCCTTTTTAAGCATTCATTATCCCTAGTCAACAGTGCATTTGATTCTTTTAATTGCTTGCAAATTTCCAGTCGTGATTCTTGGTCTTTGATTAAGGTCATGAGCTCAACTTCTAGATTAGACGAAGGTTCATCTTGTTCAATATGAGTCTCAACATGATCATTAGTCAGATCCTTATAACCACGGAGTCAACTTGATTATCAATGGTAACCATAAGGTCATCTTGATCGTCAAATATGACTACGGGGTCTATTTAATGATCATCGGAATGAGATGTAGATGGCTCATGTTGAACACTCTGACCCTTGTCGGATGTAGATTTTGGTTGAGATATCAGATTATTAATGAGTGTAGTTTGATCCGGTACCCGAGACAAGCCGTCAGTGTCATACACTCGGCCTGTGTCACTCATGTGGAGAGCTTGCATGTGTGCCATCAACATCACTACTGCATTAGCCTGCAAGTCCTCCATGTCATCATCAGAATCTGCATCTGCCATGAAGCTCTGTTCCTTGTTGGTAAGAGTGCCACCAGCTTCATCCTTAAGAGCTAAGAGTAAAGCTTCTTTGTGATAAGCACTGCCTCTAGTCCTTGGCTTAGGGCATGCATTAGCCAGGTGACCCTTCTCATTACAGTTATAGCAACGAAGACCATTAATCCCATTCTGAGCATTACCCTGTTCAACCACTTGAGCTCTCTGTGGAGCACCCATGTTATTCAAGCCCATAGCATTAAACCCTTGACCACCTCCCATCTAACGAACATTACCACGATTCTGAACTTCAACACGTCCATTGTTAACAACAGTCTGATTCCTTGTGTTTGATGAGGAACGAATGCGATTGTTGGATTTGTTTGTATATCGACCGAAGGCTCTAGCAATCATAACAAACCCTTGTTGCAATGCATCGAAAGCATCGGAATCCTCATTAGCTTCACTGTAAAGTGCTTGATCATTGTTGTTTTTGTATGGAACCAATTGAGTTTCTTGAGATTGTGACGGATCATATGGTGTAATTGTTGCAGTTGGTTGAGCAGCGGGTTGTGGAGGATTTGTGAAGATAGTTTGTTGAGGATAACAAGTTTGAGCCCACAAAGCAAGTTGTTGATTGTCCGGAAGTGCCGGTGGGACTGAGAGTCCACGGATAACCCTTTCTTTGTCAACTTCTTTTTTATGAGGCTTCAAATAGTCGTACAACAATTCGTATGTAGCATGATGAAGATTCTTCGCTTGACGGATGAAAATGACATACTTTTCCCAATCATGACCAAGACTACCTAGGAACTTAGTGTTGACTGCAATTCTTGGCATATTGATGTTATGTTTTTCCAAGTCATTGATGATGTCTGAGAATCGATGATGATATGACTCTAATGTCTCTCCTGGTTCATTCATGAAGTGTTCATAAGCCAAGTAAATTTTGGATTCCATATCCTCTTGATTGAGTTCAGTGCCTTCCATGAGAAGATGAATATGTTCCCACATTGCTTTAGCAGTCTTTTGAGCATCCACACTTCGAAGAATCGGATTGGGTTATCCCAAAAGGATATATTGCATTGCTAGTTCATCGGCTTCGAAATGTAGAAGTTCATCAGCAGTAAGGTCAGCAATAGTTGCAATGTTGGTGACATCACCTCTTGGTGGAGTAACATTTGGATCTCCGGGTGTAATGACAGTAGGCATCTGAAACGGACCTTCCAAGATGACCTTTTTTAAGAACTTTCAATGTGGCTTCTTTAGATCACAAAACCTAAAGAACCTAATCACCCATTGATCGTAGTTTTCGGGAGTGAGCATTGGAGGTCTATCAAGTGATCCAGCCTCATGAATGGATTGTTGGCTACTTAAAGCTTCACACATCTTTGCAAACCAAGACGGTTCCTTCATAGTATTCCTGGATGGATGTTGATTGTTAAAGTTTGTGTAAGGTTTTACTTGAAGACTAGGTGGTGGTTGAACCATTTGTGGTTGAATTGCTCCTTCTTGTGGAAAATGTTGTTGGTAAATTGTTGTTGATAAACTTGTTGTTGTTGACTGAGTTGTTGTTGTTGTTGTTGAGGATACACATGAGGAAAGTAGTTAGAGTATGGTGGTTGAGACATATTGAAACTTGTGTTGATGATGGATCTTTGGAGTCGAATGAAACTTTGTTGATGAAGAGTCTTTAGGCGTAGAAACCAAGCTTAGGCAAAGGAATCCTTAGGCGTAAAAACACCAAACTTATGCGTAAAATTAATATTTACGCGTAGGATTAGCTTACGCGTAAGAATTGAGAAACACTAAGGTTAGGCGTAAACTGAAAGTTAGACGTAGAAAACTTATGCGTAAGATTAGCTTATGTGTAAGACAGAGCTTAGGCGTAAGAAAATGCTTAGGCGTAAATAGTTCTACGCGTAAGTTTTAGCTTATGCGTAAAATTAGGGTTTTGCCCAAAAAATCCTTTACACTTATTCCAGTGTAAAAGATATCCAAAGTCGAAGTGTTTTCAGGCTTATCCAAGCAAGAAAACACTGAGTAAACCAAGAAAACTGAAGATCAAACCACGGATAACTTACGCGTAAGATTTGGGTTTGCTTACGCGTAGGATATTCCAAAACTGAGTTTTCTGCCCAAAGATGTTTCTAAACCAGATTTTTGTGATGAAACAGCTTCAATATCACCAAAATAACACAAAAGTGTGAAATTTGATGATCCAAAACTTTTAAACACGTTACGCGTAGAAATATCCACAGGTTTAAAACCAAGCTTAAAAACAATGATCTACATGTAAAGTTTGAAACTTTTTACCAAAAACTTAAACTTTAACACCTAATAACCTTGAAAGTACAAGAATCTTGGATTTAAAAGTGTAAAAAATGAGTTTTTATGCGTTTAAAAGTTTGCAAACCGAGTGCTACGCGTAACACAAAAAACTTCAAAAACACAAAAGCGTTTCACCCAACTATTTGGCGATTGATACCACTGTTAGGTTCCCATATTTATAACACAAGCATCAATATGAAGAAATGAGATCAGAGATAGATCGGATGAACACCCAAACACAAGACACGAATGATAATGAAAGGTTATGCGTATGAAATGAGTAAGAGTGAACCACCAACCCTCAAGTGAGGGTTTACAACATTATTTATAGGGCAAGGAGTTAGGGCAACACTACTAGCATCCTTCCCTTCTTATGGGCTTGGGCCAAGGATCATGGGCTTTCTACATAAGCCTTGGCATGATAACTAACCTAAAAGCCATAATTAAGCTAACTATTACATATTAATTACTAACACTTGAATTCTAGTTCATGAGTGATTCCAACACAGTTACTAAGAATAAAGTTGTTTATTTTACTGCTATTTCTCGTAATGGTATTTATGAAATTGAAATGTCTTGTTCGAATACAAATGAAAGTTCTATGTTTGCTGTAAGCCATAAAAGAGCCAAGTTAAACTTGGACTCTGCTCTCTTGTGGCATGGTCGTCTTGGACACATTAGCAAGAAACGCATGGAGAAGTTGCAACACGATGGACTTCTCAACTCATCTGACATTAAGTCTCTTGAAAAGTGTGTTGCTTGTATGTCTGGTAAGATGGCTAGAAAACCTTATTCACATCAAGTGGAAAGGGCTAAAGATCTACTTGGACTTATACACTCAGATGTATGTGGCCCATTTAGAATCACAACTAGACAAGGAGCAAATTACTTCGTGACTTTCACTGACAACTATAGTCGGTATAGTTATGTTTACTTGCTGAAACATAAACATGAAGTGTTTGAAACATTCAAAGTGTTTCAAAAGGAAGTAGAAAATCAACTCGGGAAGACCATAAAATCACTACGTTATGATCGTGGAGGTGAATATATGAGTCAAGAGTTTTTGGATCATCTGAAGGAGCATGGGATTATTGCCCATCGAAGTCTTCCTTATACTCCACAATACAATGGTGTATATGAGAGGAGAAATCAAACCCTGCTTGACATGGTGCGTTCTATGATGAAACAAACTACTCTTCCAAAGTCCTTTTGGGATTATGCCCTTGAGTCTGCTGCACGCATTCTCAATATGGTTCCAACTAAGAAGGTTGAAAAGACACCATACGAAGTATGGCATGGGCAAGCCCCTAAGCTGTCTTACTTAAAAGTCTGGGGTTGTGAGGCACTTGCTAAGCGTGATACACTTAACAAACCTGAAAAACTTGAACCTAGAGCTGTTAAGTGTATCTTCGTAGGATACCCTAAGGAAACTATGGGATATTCTTTCTATCTTCCATCTGAGAACAAAGTTTTTGTTGCTCGAAATGCTGAGTTCTTTGAGAGTAATCTTATTGATCTTAAAGCAAGTGGGAGTTTAGATGATCTTGAATTACTTCAAGAAGAAGATACAAATCCTTCTTTAGACACTAGCATTCATCATGATGAGGATGATCAAGAAATTGAAGAACCTCAAAGTGATATTGTTCCCATTCGAAAGTCCAATAGGACACGCCGTGCTCCTGACCGTATGTGTTTATACATTGACGCTGAGGAACATGAGTCAGGGGATCTTGGTGAACCCAATAACTATAAAGCTGCATTGCTGGATCCTGAATCCAAGAAATGGCTTGATGCAATGAATGTGGAAATGCAATCCATGAAAGACAAAGATGTCTGGGTCTTAGTTGAGCTTCCTCCTAACTGCAAGACAATTGGCAGCAAGTGGCTCTTCAAGAAGAAGACTGACATGGATGGTAAGGTATACACCTTTAAAGCTCGTCTCGTAGCAAAGGGCTTCACTCAAACCTACGGGATTGATTATGAAGAAACCTTTTCTCCTGTAGCAGACATTAGAGCTATAAGGATTCTCATAGCTATAGCGGCATACTATGACTTTGAGATATGGCAAATGGACGTAAAAAACGCCTTCCCCAATAGACATCTTTACGAAGAGGTCTATATGGAGCAACCTGAGGGTTTCGTTGATCCAAAATATCCTAACCGTGTATGCAAGCTCAAGCCTTCCATTTATGGACTTAAGCAAGCATCGAGGTAATGGAATAAACGTTTTGATGATGAGATAAAGAAATTTGGATTTTCTCAAAATCAAGATGAGCCATGTGTATATTAGAAAGTTAGTGGGAGTTATGTCACTTTCCTAATTCTATATGTTGATGACATATTGATTATGGGAATCAATATTCCAATATTACAAGATGTAAAATCCTATCTTGGAAGATGTTTCGCCATGAAAGATTTAGGAGAAGTTGCATATATTCTTGGAATCAAGATCTATCGAGACAGATCTAGACGATTGATTGGGTTGAGTCAAAGTGCTTACATTGAGAAAATCTTGAAAAGATTTTGTATGGAGAACTCCAAACGTGGCGCGATCCCAATGCAAGAAAAGCCTAAATTGAGTAAGTCACAAGGTGCTGAAACACCTGCTCAGAAAGAGCGCATGCAAAGAATTCCTTATGTTTCGGCTATAGGTTCTATTATGTATGCTGTGAGATGTACTCGTCCTGATGTTGCGTTCGCACAGAATGTGACAAGCCGATTTCAACAGAATCTAGGTGAACTTCACTGGACTGCTGTGAAAAATATTCTTAAGTATTTACGTAATACTAAGGATATGTTTCTGATATATGGAAGGAAAGATGAACAAGAGCTCAGGGTTTCTTGCTACATTGATACTGGATATCTGACAGATGTTAACGACATAAAATCTCAGACTGGATATGTATTTGTTCTTAATGGAGGTGCTGTTGATTGGAAAAGCACAAAGCAAAGTATCTTTGCTACTTCATCTACTGAAGCTGAGTATATTGCTGCTTGTGATGCATCAAAAGAGGCTGTATGGATTCATAAATTCATTTATGGGTTGAACATTGTTCCCACAATTGAAGAACCCATAAATACGTATTGTGATAATACTGGAGCCATTACTATAGCTAATGAAAGCGGAATCACTAAAGGTGCTAGACATTATCGCGCTAAAGTTCATTATCTTCGAGAGACCATTGAAATGGGCGATGTGAAGATATTAAAAGTTCACACAGATGACAATCTAGCTGATCCATTTACGAAAGCTTTGGATTTCCCTAAGCATTCTAAATTGACTAGAGATATAGGTTTGGTACGTGCTAGTAGTCTCATGTAAACTGTGTGTTAATTAGTATTTGGATAATTTGGAGTTGTAAGACAATTATTATTTTCTGATTAATAAAGATACGAGGTATTTGTTATTATATTCATATAATCTGTTATTCCATATTTTCATGTTTAATCCATGAAATGATTTATCATTCTAAATATGTCCATTATCGGTTAACAATATGGGAATATTGTTATGATAAGGCAAATGTGAGTGTTGATTATAATTCTAACGAGAATTCGGATTGTTCCCGCCAAACTCATATGTATTCACTAGAGATGCATATTGGATTCCCCAACTTTCAAACATTTACTTTTGGATCCTTGTCATAAGTAAAATATTGAAAATGGTTTGTTATCTTCGTCCTTAGACTTGAGATGCAAGTAAGTTCTGTTATGTGTGGATATCATTTTTTGTAAGTATACGCAAAACGCTATCTGAACAAGGTAGTTATAAAAGCTATATTTCGGAGTGATGTGAAGCAGCATCCACAACGTTTGTAGTCAATAAAGGATTTGTTACTCCACTTGATATGTGCAGAAAGATGCCATGGCGCCCCTCCAGATTTAATCAGATAACTGTCTGGCCATACCCAAATAGTAATGCAAGATGATTCTTGATTACATTTGGTATATCTGAATTAAAATCTATAACGAGATTATAAATGGTTAAACTATATGGAATGATTTGAGATCCATAATCCATGGTTTAACGGTATCTATAACAAAGGATGATTACAACAAGACATTGAATGACCATGCTACTGAGAAACTTTTACGAAACTATTCTCTCAGATACTTTTAGTTAAAAAGCGAGTGAGAGCGTTTGCTAGGCGTTTCCGTCGTTAGTTTTGTGTGTCATTCGACACACCAACTCCCAAGAGGGAGCTGTTGGTTTGTGGGAGTTTTCAAACACGACAAAAAGACTATTAGTGTGTGAGCCGATGGGGGCACACACGATAAACACGAGTATACGTGACGAACCTTTATAGTACTTGAATATAACTATACTCGATATGCATTACTTGACCAGATCTCTTGTATTGATCCATGGGCTGTTTTTGGGTCGTGATATAGACAAGCCATGGGCCTTGGTTCTGTGATCGGGAAAGGGAAAAAGAATGGGTTTTCTGCTTGGGTTATGACTTGTCGATCAAGTCATTAGCTCAACCACTATGTCAGTTGTTTTGCTATAAAAGCAAACACAACCTCAGTCATTCTCACGCATAACTTTTATCACCAACATCCCTAAGCCGATCAAACTAATTCCTGCCATTATCACTAAGTCGACTAACCCTTTTAGTCGATTAGTTTTAACTTTGGTACTTGATTCCTAAGCTTGTGACGATTCAAGAAGCACTAGGTGTTTGGGTTGTTTCTTGTTGGTTTCCTTGTCGACACAAAAACAGCAAGAAGGAGGGTTGTTTACTTTGTTTCTGGTCATGATTGTTCTCAGGCAGCAAGCAATAGGTGGACATCGGATATATACTATCCGATACCGGGCAAGAATCATCTTGCTTCTTTGGTTTAAATCTGATCTCGGTCAGAAGTTGCAAGGCAGAAGCAAACGTGTTTCTTTGTGGTATTCTGCTTGTGGGTTTTATTCAAGTATCAAGTTGTTGACTTGGTTTTTATATTACGTTCTCGACTAGCGTTTTAATTGAACGTATACGTTAATCGGGTTTGTATGTGATACTCTTTGAGGTATCTAATATTCATACTAGGGTTTCGTTTTGGTTTCTTGTTCCGTTACTAAAGATCAATTGACAAGCAAGGTTAGGTTTTCTATATCCCTTTTAATTAATTAATTAATTATTGTATTAATTATTTGTTTATTAATTACGTGCTTAACATAATTTCGATAACTAGATCCAATATCCGCTGCGTACTCGTAGAGGTGAATGGTTAATTGGTTCTAAAATCCCAACAGCCGTTTAGTTAGGGATACGGATATCCGTTTTTTTGCTCGAAATCAATCTGTATGAAAGAAAATTTAAAGTCAAAGTAAATCCTTAAGAACCCATTTTATTTTTAAATTATGATCCTTATTATTTAGTTCATCTTCATCTATCTTTTTAACATGACGAAGATTGAAAGAAATTTTACATAATGTTCGAACATATAAGGTTAGTCAACTAGAATAACAAAAACTTGTTAGCTTCATATGTAAGGTTAACTTGTGAGACTTCGTTTCCAAGTGTTCACATCAATTTGATTATATCTTACTCAAACACGATATCCTGACAAATAAATGGCTTATAAATCACCCTTTAAAGAATGATGCAATCGAAAAGATACTAAACAAACATTAAAATGATTTTCCATTTACAAGAAATTGTTCTCATTATAGTCTTTTTTTTTTGTAACAACAGATTTAAATAAAAGAGCCATCCTAGCAAGGAGCTAGGAGAGGGCAAAAGCAAGATTACATAAGAGCAGTATAAGGGTTAATCAACCAATCTGTCCATCTAAGAGAGTATTTTTTTGCTCTAGATTGAATCCAAGCGTAGGAGTTGAGCTTGATGTCATTGAGAATCATGTCTTTTCTTGGTTTTGTTGATGCGAAGACTGTCTCGTTTCTATATCTCCAAAGAACCCATAAAGTCGTTTGAACCACGACATCGATCAAAGAATTTGATTTGGTTTGGATGCAATTGTATCCGATCCGCCAAGCTTATTGCATCATCGAGGCTTGAAATATCAGAGATGTGTAAACCCCACCAATTGAGAACCGCCAACCAAGTTGACTTAGCAATGCAACAGTCAACAAAGATTTGGTCCTCTGATTCGAGGCTGTCATTACAAACCGGGCAAAGGACGGAATCAAGATCGATGCCTCGTTTGTCAAGATTAAGTCTTGTGGGAAGCCTCCTATGAAATATTCTCCATGATGAGATGTTTACTTTTGAAGGTAGAATATTGTTCCAGCGATATGGTACCGTGGGAAGAAGACTTGTGTTCATGGATATGTGAATACGCATTGCCCTAACCGAGAATTCTTTTGAGTCGCTAATAACGCACATCCACTTTTCTGAAGTCATTGCAGAATGGGTACCACCGCACACTTCCGTAGTTGATCCAGTTAACAAACATATTGATTCTGCTACGCCTCTCTACAGCGTTCAAATTATGACAAAATATGTAAACATGCAATTCATCCACACGAACTTCCTCATAGACGTAGATGCTCCATTCACATGGTCTGATTGCATCATTCTATGGAACTGGTATCACGATAGTTGCCCTGGGAACACAATTTGTACCTCTCATGTTTCTTGCGAAGAATATCAATGCACAGACGTGCGGACGTCCTCTTCTTATGAACATTCTTCATGCCCTCCACCAACTAACAGTTCAACATTACCTGGTTGGGGATATTGCACATGCCCTGTCAGTGTAGTGAATCCCATAATGGATCATGTGGTGAAACTATGTTGAATTATGATGAATATGCGTTCAATGCAACTGATGGTAGAAATGCGTTTCCTGATTTTTATGGTATTTACCCAAACGCCGCATGTGCTCCTTTTTTGTCGTTTGAATCATTTCCGGAAAATGTTAGTAGTGTAATGGCACTGTCATCTTCATCTTACGCATTACCTGCTTTCCTTTTTGGAGCATTTCCAAGATCATTTGCTTTATGTTTACCAAGTGTAGTGTCCGCCACAGGGGTTCTGTTTCTTGGGAGTAGCCCATATTATTTTTATCCACATCCAGATGTCGACATAAGGAGTTTACTTTCTTACACTCCATTTGTAAAACACAAAGATTCTTTTGGATATTTTATTGGTGTCAGTTCCATTGTAATTAAAAAGAGATCTATAGACGTTCCAGCAAACACCACTACAAAGATTAGTACAATTGAGCCTTACACCACTCTTAGAACCGACATTTATAACCAAGTGGTTCGAAGGTTTTCAATGGTTACAAAACGAATCCCTCGAGCAAAGCATGTCTCCCCGTTTGGCCTTTGTTTCAGTACCTTCACCAACGGTACCCAAGTAAGTACAAAAGTTCCAGATATTGATTTCGGTCTCCAGGATGGGAATAAGTGGACTATTTCCACAACTAACTCCATCAAAAAAGTAACAAAAGATGTGGCGTGTTTAGCCTTTGTTGACGGCGGTGTGACAAGTGAACACGCAATCATTATCGGGACATTCCAGATGGATAATAACTTCCTGGTATTCGATTTGGTCAATTCAACTTTGGGGTTCAGTTCGTCCTTGTTAAATAAAGGAACTTCTTCTACAAGCTTCAACTTTACCAGCACTTGAATCTAATATAATCTTGAAATGCATGATCAGTTTTTGTTGGGTAAAAGAATTTGTATTGCAATCAATAAATTCGAGTACACTTTAATGATCTGAATTATATGCAAAGACTAATTAAGTGTTCATAGTTAACTCATGCTAAAACCTGAATGAAAAATGATTACTTTATAAATTCGATTTGATAATATATGCTGATTATACACATCATTTTGGGATAGACTACTGAGAAATTGCTAATTTTTGATTTTCTATTTCGAACGGCAAAATAATAATAATAATAACAATAATAAATTTATTATGAAACTAGCGAGAAGCCAAGACAAAAGTAGATAAAGTAATGAAAAAATTCAAAAACCAACCCACCTAACCAAACGTTATTTTTTGGGTAAGGGGTTTATACCCGGTGAAAATATTAAAAAATAAAAAAGGTTCGGTACAAAAAAGGATGGTAATGAGCCACCCTAAACTCGAAACAATATGTTTTGCCATACTCAAAACATAACAACCAATGCCTAAGAAACGAAATAGAGGCTATAAAAGAATATAAACAGTGAACGCACAACCTGTACACCAAACCAAAACTAGCCAATGTCGACTTGAACATTTGCAATCTTCCATGTTCTCTTCATTTGATCCACTCGAATACTCTTCTTGAACCGAATAGAAGCCAGCTTTAACCTAACCATATCAAGAATTACTTGTGCAAATCCATCAGGTTGTCTTCTACCATTCCCATGGATTCGGTTGTTGCACTCCTGCCACACGAAATAAGTAGAGGCAGCCACGAGTAATCGACCAACAATTTTAGTTACCTTATTTTCTTTGGAGATCGGAAGTAACCATGCGACAATGTCATTCCATTTCGAGGATACACCCCTCATACCAGCCGCTTCCACCACGGACTTCCACACTTTAATTGAAAACGGACATTCAAAGAAGAGGTGCTCATGTGAATCCGGTTGAGTTTTACATAATGGGCAACGAAGTGAAGCTAAATCAGTATCATTCCCAACATGCCATTGCCTCATCCTATCTTGGGTAAGCAACCTTTTCCTCATTACAAGCCAAAGATGAGTTGTGTGTCTTGGAACAGAGTACGTCGACCATACAAGATATGACCAATCTACTTCCACACCACGCTCACGCATAGCATACCAAGCATGCTTTACAGAGAATTCATAGAACCCTCCATTATACTTCCAAACGAGAGAATTAGGTTGATCTGGTCTTAGATTGGGGACGTTAATTTGGCTCAAAGCAGGAAAATGATTATACCACGTCTGAGGCCAGCTCCATGAACTGTCATTCACGACATTAACCACATTTTCTCGTTTATTATACCCCGCATTACTAACCGCCCCTATGCGTCACATGATTCATCAAAGGACATAATTCATCCCATGTGCAATAACACACTGAAGCTTTACCTCCATTGCCTAACTTATACCACACATGAGGCCGAACACTATTGCGGATTTGAAGAAGCTTGCACCATCCCAACTTACATTTAGCACACGCCTTACACGGATCATTAAGCCATTCAAACCAAACCATACTAACTTTCTTTCCCTAGGGGAAGCCCCCTCTTGTTGAACACCTTATCATATCCGAGTTTATAAAACCCAACCTTTCAGTCTGGTCCCGCTAACAGAAGAGCCTATCGAGTTTGCAGACAGAGTTTGGGGGATCGGACAGCTCCCACCATTCCAGAACATTGGACCATTTGGCCAACTCCCAAATCCACAATATATACCTTTTCATGTAAATTTAGATATATTGATGTGTTAAATGTTTTAATATCTAGTTTCATTCAAACATGTGCATGTTGAGATGGTGCAGTTAGTTGTAGTATGCTTTACCGTAGCTAGCTCGATTGTTCTAGTCTGTTACAACTTCTTAGGACAATTCTAATAATATTATGCATACATGTGTTAAAAATCATATGACAACGACAATATATAGAAAGTAAAGCTCATGCAGCTTAGAAGTATATAAAAAGGGAGACAAAAACTGGTATTCTTCCATATTCAAGAGATCCAAAATAGTTGACACAGACCCAATAACGATTCAAGTTACAGATTACGGGTAATCATATGAGGACATGAGGTTTTCACTATTTAGATTACTCGGAGAGAGTGAGTCTTTTAATCATATGTACACACATTAACTATTAGAGTAACATACACCGTTCGTCCCTAATCTTGTACACACGCATCACCCTGGGACAAACTTTGCCTTTTACATCGTGGGGAGTCCAAAACAAGGTTTTTATAGTCTAAATGAGTCTCTTGACCCAATTTTCGTTAGTCAACGTCTGTTATCTTTTGTCAAATCCCTTAAATGACTATTTTGCCCCATATATAATATGCTTCTCTTTCATTTTACCCTAGCAACCATACATACGCTTTCACTCACCCACCTCTCTTCCACTTCCAGCCGCCATCACCACCCTGGCCGACCGCCACCATTGGTCACCACAGCCGCCACCTACATCAGGAGATCGAGAAGACCAAGGGTTGTTTAAGACGATTGTAGATTATGAGAAATCTAACTTTAGACTTTTTTCTTATCG
The DNA here is from genome assembly GCA_019973895.1 of Chrysanthemum seticuspe. Lineage (NCBI taxonomy): Eukaryota > Viridiplantae > Streptophyta > Magnoliopsida > Asterales > Asteraceae > Chrysanthemum > Chrysanthemum seticuspe. The sequence goes on from BPTQ01000005.1 coordinate 285,250,271, forward strand.
CTGTTTTTGTTTGAATTTATGCAATTTCATACTTCGAGGTAAGATTATGCGTTTGTTTGTAAGTCTAATCATTCTCTTTCTGCAAATGTAGTTGTAATTGATTTGTTGCATATGAGTATTTTAGTTAACATTATTTGAGACAAATGAAAATGAAAATGATTTCAATTTGACAAATGCTAAAATTACCGATAGAGCGCCTAAAACAGATTAATGATGATAATTAAATAAGTTTCTAGGGCCATCAATGGCTAAAAATCAATATTCAAAACTAAAAGTCTAGTATAAGTGATTAGTATATTTTATTAATTCATATATGTGAAAAGCTACACAAAATTGTTTTCAAAAAAGAAAATATAGTTATTGCAATTATATACTGTAGTTTAGTAAAGTACACATTAATCTTGTATAGAAAATAAAGGGTGTAAAAATTAGTTGTTTGCGAGCCTGTAATTTTGCAACCTCTATTAAATCAGTTCTAATTACCTTTCCTTGATCTATATATGCATCTAGCTAGTTTGAGCTTGTAGTTTAACAATCATTAGATCGATTTGCAAAATCATAAACTGCTTCTAGGTCTCTTGCAAGCCATGAAAGGCATGACATCAGAAACGGTAGCTTCTCCATGTCTACTTAAAATGTACAATGATGGACAAATTGATATGCTCAATAAGAGTGAGCCACAACAGTTTTCTCAATATACTGCACATTTCATCGGCCCTAACACCAATCAACAAACTCAATTATGCAATTATGTTACTTGTGTCCCTATTGGCAAACAAGCTCCCCTTCAGGTACTTACATTTCTTTAATTTTCTAGATATTTCTTACTTTGTCTCTAGCTATATGACTATATCTCACGCGATTAATTGTTTGAATGTCAGAGGGCAGAGTGGATCAAGTACTTGGGAGTTTTTGCAAACTTGGAAGTCACAGCAAATCAAATCTATGATGTCGTAAGTCCAAAAGTGCTCCATTGTTTGAATTTGTTAAAATTGTGTGTGCACATGTTTTTTCTGAATATATTCTAGTTGCAAGCCGCAAATTAATATTTTTGTGATCATTGTTGATGCTTTTGGTTATGTATGCATGTGAAAAGCAATTACTTGTGTTTGGCTAATTCTGCGGCCAATAAAAGCAAAAAGGTTAATCCAATAGTGGCATGGATGGAGTTTAATAATGTAAGTATCTATACCCTGTGTTGTTACTTTAAAATGCTACAAGTTTTAGCTATGAAATTCTTTTCAATGTATAAGTAACATATTGGCAGATGCTTCTGATAACGATGATTTCATTTCTTCAGAATCGGACTGACAGATGCTTCTGATTAGGTAGCATTAATATTATCTCTTCCTCTTTAATTCCACACTCTTTTCTTTGGGCGCATTGAAGAATTTGAGTGTCAATTGCTACTTCTAGGCGACAAGATGAAGAGTTGGATGCGCTGAGTGAAAGTGTTGAGAGGATTGGATCTGTTGGGCTTACCATACACGATGAACTTCGTGCACAAGTACTACTATCTATGTTGAAAGTCATTCTGGTTATTCTTTTTTTCGGATTAACCAGTTATTCGAAGTCACTCCAATATATATATTAAATGCTAATATTGTTGCAGGAGAAACTTTTAGAGGAATTGGGTACAGAGATGGATAGTACAACCAATCGTCTTGATTTTGTTCAGGTTAGTCTCTTCAGTCTTCTTATATCAACAGAGTGAATACTAGAGGTGTCAAGTTTGACCCATATATGCTTATGAGGGATTTGATTTAGATCATGTTTCAGATTAAACGAGTCAAATAATTGCGTTAAAGAAACAGAAAATAGTCAAATGGATCAAAATTTGTTTAAAGTATAATTCAAAATGCAAAAAAATACTCCTTAAATTTATCTTTTTAAAAAGAAAACTAGAAATTACTAAATTTCTTGTTTTTATATTTGGCGTACCAACAATTTTAGTTTATATTTCCGTTTTGTTTTTTGCTTTCTTATCACTTATTGTTACAACTAGTACGGAGGAAAAGTTTTAGCTTTATATTTTTCCGGCACGTTATATGTCCCATATTAACTCCTGTCATGATTGTGCATAATTCGTTAAAGGAACAGGTCCACCTCCGGATAAACACTTCCATCAACATCAATGACACGAATCTTTTAATGTAGTGAAATGTTTAGTGATGTAGCGAATTTGTTCTTTTGATTAAGAGCATGAACATAGTTGCATTGTATCATTTGTGTATGTTTCAAGTAATAGGATTCTCTATTGGAGTATTTAAAATTCTCTGAAATGAAATATATGATTAGTTTGGTTGAAAATGATCAAACGTTAAGTGTTGGTTGCCGCATATATGGATCATCCCAAATATTTTGTTGGTTTTGATATTGTGTGTGGGTATGAAGATGAAGAATGAAGAATGGTGTTTTTTTTTTTTTTGGGAGTGTATGGATGAGATTTGAGAATAGTTTTGGTGTTAATTTTAGAGAGAGAAGCAAGAAAAGAGATAACATAAGGGTTGTGGTAGTGACGGTATAATTTTTTTATTAAGTGCACCGTTCGTACCTAAGGTTGTACCACCAAAATAATCAATCAAAACGATAAAATGACCATTTTACCCTCATGTGCAAGGCACAAGGCAAAAGATAACAGACGTTGACTAACGGAAAATGAGTCAAAGGAATGGTTTAGACTATAAAAACCTTAATTTGGACTCCCCACGATAAAAAAAGCAAGGTTTGTCCCAGGGTGATGCATGTGTAAAAGATTAGGGACGAACGGTGTATTTTACTCTAACTATTATATACCGTGACTATTTCCGACCCTTTTCTTGGCTACTCTCGGATATGTATCTAGTAAGATTTAAATTATGAACATCTAAATTTTTATGGTGGTTTTAAACTTAGGCATCACGATAAACAATAAAAGGCATTTGCGTCTATGACAGAAACTTTCCCATCCAGATCCCACTTATATGGCGACTTAAGGGTATAAGATTTATGTATTCAACTGGTGCATGTGATTATTATGTATAAAAAATAAGTTACGTGCACTTGAATTAGATGACACCTTTTAAATAATACTTGTAAGTTGTAACCCATTCAAAATATGACAACACCAAGAAATTAAATGTGAAATCTTTTGCTTTGTCTAGTTTTGCTTCCATTGCACCCTTTGTTATCTCGTTAGTTTCCGATAAAGCAAACATTCTTTAAACACACGCACAAATTATAATTATTATTCGATTTTGCATAGTTAATATACTAAATAAACCATGAACTTAATGTTGAAAAAGATGTATACCATTTTTTTTTTCAAAAGGTTTTCTCAAAATGCCATTTTATATATTATGGCAAGTTGCAAGATGGTTAACAAAGTCTTGCAATGTATATTTGTATATATATGTATTAATTAGTCTCCTAAGAAACCAAGACGCCATTTATTCTTTTGGTCATAGATAAGGTTGGTAAATTATCAATAATCCATTTTTATATTACATATACATTCAAAAATAACTTGTGACACCTCTATATAAATCTGTGTGATGCCCTATAAGAAACTACACTCAAAAACACACATATATATATGAAAATGCATTTGCTTCTACGACTATTACTTATCGTTCTAGCCTTCGTGTCTCACCAACATGAAGCTATAGCACAATATGTGCCACCTTACACTTCCATAGTTGTTCCAGTTAACAAGCATACTGATGCTGCTAAAGATCTTTATAGTGTTCAGATCATGACGAAGTACGTAAACATGCAATACTTGCATGCAAAGTTCCTTATAGACCTTGATGCCCCATTCATATGGCACGATTGCATCTTGCAGTGGAACATGTTTCCAGGAAGTTGTCCAGACAATACATATTGCACATCTCCTGTTTCGTGCGAAGAATTTCAATGTACCGATGTGAGAACTTCTTACTCATACGAGGATTCTGCTTCATGTCCTCCAGTAACCAACAGTTCGACGTTGCCTGGTTGGGGTTTCTGTACATGCCCTGTCAATGTAATTAACCCAATTAACGGATCTTGTGGTGAAGCCCAGCTTAGTTATGATGAGTTCACGGTGAATACCAGTGATGGTAAAAATGTTTTCACTGGTCTATATGGTGCTTATCCTGATGGTGCAGCATGCGCTCCTTCTTCATCATTTAAGTCATTCCCTGCTAATGTTACTGGTGTCATGGCATTTTCGACCTCACGTTATGCATTACCAGCTTATTTATATCAACCACTTAAAAGATCATTAGCTCTTTGTTTGCCTAGCACATCGTCTGCTCCTGGAGTTCTATTTTTTGGAAGTGGTCCTTATTACCTACTTCCAAACTCGGATGTCGATGTAAGGAGTTTGCTTTCTTATACTTCATTAATAAAGCATCCAGATTCTTTTGGGTATTATATTGGTGTCACATCCATTCTAGTCAAACAAAAATCTATCGGCATTCCTGGGAATTCCACTACCAAGCTTAGTACAATTGAGCCTTACACTACTCTTAGAACTGATGTATACAAAAGCGTGATTCAGACATATTCTTTGGCTACAATTGGAATCCCTCGTGCGAGCCCGGTAGCTCCCTTTGGCCTGTGTTTCAGGACTTTCACCTGGGGCCCCCGAACTGGTATAACATTTCCTGATATTGTTTTCAGTCTCCAGGATGGGAAAAGCTGGAATATATCCGCATCTAATTCCATTAAGAAAATAACAAAAGACGTGGCGTGTCTTGCATTTGTTGACGGCGGTGTGACAAGTGAACATCCAATTGTGATTGGGACGTTTCAGTTCGAGGATAACTTTCTGGTGTTTGATTTACAGAATTCGACTTTTGGGTTTAGTTCTTCACTGTTGCGTGAGCAAACTTCTTGTGCGAATTTTAACTTTACGCTCACCGATGGTCCCTGAAAGTCTGAAACTACTTCTGTAGGCGTTCAGCTGGAATAATTTGATGGACAAGTATTCCACCATATCTGGCTTTCTTAAATAATGATAGCTTGTCAAATGTTTAGTATAAGTCGAATAAATAGCGGTCTGGGCCAAAATGAGTCCATTAATTGGTTCAACATATATCCATATTGTGTACTTAAGTAGATCCTAATATATACATGTTCTGGTTCAAATGAGTCCATCATAACTCCTTCATTTGCGCTTAATTATGTCCAGCTTATAATAAAAGCTTTACCATGTCTTGATTGACTTTTCACAGTCTTAGTTGTACAATTAAATATTGCTCAAGTACCTTTCATACGTTACCCATTGGCCTTTTATGTGGATTATCTTTTCACATGTACGTAAGGACATGTACACTGCTTAATCCTTGACCATTGACGTTTTTAGTATGGTCAAAGTTCTCTAAATATATTATTTATAGAAGTTAGTATTAAAGAATATATTCATAATGGCAAGAAGATGTGAATCCATATTTTACAGATGCTTAAGTTTATCTTATAATGAAACCATTTGCAGCTGACTTTCAAATACGTCCAAAAAAAGACTCGATACAAAGGATTTGACGTATGCATATAAATACTTGAGATGCATGCACTTGCAAAAAGTAAAGTTCAAAATATACAAGCATTCAAAAATGGTTTCCCTTATCCGAATAATCCTTATCTTTTTAGCTTTCATTTCTCATCAGCATGGAGCAATATCTCAATATATACCATACTTTACCTCCTTAGTTGCTCCAATAAGGAAACACACCGATGCGGCTAAGCCTCTCTATAGCGTTCAAACCATATTATCAGTCGAAGATAAATTGCATGAAAACTTACTTATCGACATCGATGCTCCTCTCACATATCATGCATGCATCTTGAAAAATAAATAGCATATAGAGATCATTATTGTCGTATTGAAAAGATCTGTAGATCGCCACTTCCATGCAATAAAGATCCATGCAGGGTTTTGCAGAATAATCCTTCTTGCCCATCGATAACTAACATTCCTAGCCCACCTCAGGGGCGGAGCCATGTTGAGAGTACCGGGGGGAGTTGCCCCCAACAAACCTCTCGCAGACTCACCGAATCATGTAGGAAAAATATCAAAATCATAGGAAAAAATGTAAGTGCCCTCAGCTTGATAATGGGAGTGCCCTCGGCATTCAGACTGTCAACTAAGATCTAATGCCCAAAAACGATTTTTCCGGTAGTTTTGTTTCGTCGGAAAACATGGAAAAGGTTCGGTAGGTAACAGTCAGAAAGAGGGGAAAAAGAAAGGTGATGAGAAGGTGTATTGGGAGTGCCAATACTTTTATTTGATTTATTATTATTTATGTACTTTAGCTTTCTTTTCATCTTTTGTACATATTCCTGTTTACAAGATATATATAAGTTCATTAACGTGATGTAGCATGCCACTATATATATTTGTGATGTAGCATCCTTTTTAAGATTTTGGTATATTTTTAAAAGATAAATTTGTCAAGGTCAAAGCCTATTATTACAATTTGTTAATGTCAAAATTATGTTTTTATTAATGATTAAATTCCTTGTAAGTATATTATGTTGAGTTTATAATATATGACATAAAATAAAACATATAGACATCAAGAGTACACAGCGGAAGACATAAAGATCATAACAAATAAATTAATTAACTGAAAGTATGCGTAACGTACCTCTTGCGAATGTCAGATCTCTTGAACAAAACAAAGAAGTGGTTTGAAGCGTTGTCCCTTACCGTTCTACAACTCAAACCAATTGGTGTAAGAATAGTGTCTTACTACCACGTTCTTGTACACACGAATTAACCAACGAATCAAGCGATTGCTAGATCTAACACAAGTCCTCGTTTTAAGGAAAAACAAAACCAAACTCCCTAACAATGGGGTGTTCGGCCGAATAGGGACAAGAGAGAGGAGAGGAGAGATCTAGGGTTAATTCAATGCACAAAGTTATGAAAAAACCCTAGAACCTAGCCTTGTTTATATAGTAGATGGAAAACTTTGGGAACAAGTTATGGATTAGGGCTTGGGAATCCCCCTTGGCCGGCCATGAGCAAGGCCCAAGGAAAACCCATAACTTTTCACTTTCAAGATTTTCCATTACTAGTCCTTCTCTTTTCATTTTAACGGTCGTTAGTCATTTTCCCGTTAAATGCTTAACGATCATTAACCGGACTTAATGTGCAATAATTAATCGCAAACATAAACATTAATTATTAACTTTAATTCTCATTCGCTAATGTGTGCAATCCCGTGGTCACGAGTTCGAATCCGTACATGCACGGTTTTATAAATATATACATATTCCAACAACTCCCACTTGGATATGTTTACAAAACGTGAAATGACATTGGTTAGCGTCTAGCAACACGCCAATGTCCCCAGTACAACTCGTGTATGGTTTTCTGGAGAAAAACCAAGTTTTGATGATTCATCATCATATTCATCCTTTTGTTTCTAATACCATGTTAATAAGAATATGGATCTCAGTCATTTCTTAATTAACTATTATGTTTCTCGCTTTATGTGATTGATTAAGATTACCAATTCTTCTGAACATATTCCAGAAGACCTTGGGCATGGCCATGCAAACATCTTAACAACCCTACGAGGGGCCCAGTAGTATGATACTTCAAAATAAATTTGAAGGAAACAAATCCCATTTCGACTACAAGCAGGATTCATAAATTTCGCAACACTTCTGAAAACAACCCTTATAACTACCAGTTACGTATAGCGTTAGATTGCTTCACAAAAATGCACTACATCCATGACATATCTCTGGTATCTCAAGTCAGAGGATAAATATTCATGATATACTTAATGACAAAGATCCATAAAGTATCATCATGTGAGTGGGATAAGTCCTATAGTCAATCCATTGAATATCATCTGAAATTAGTCATGCTACGCATCAATATACTTTCAAGTATATTCTAACTAATACTCAGATTTGTCTTAATTCAATATCATTCCCATGTTATTGATCGACAACGGACTATTTAGAATAACTTAAGTTATTCAAGGATTTAAACATGCAAATACAGGACACAATATTATAAATGAAATTAAACGTATACCGTATTTTAATTCATTATAAATAATAATTGTTTAACATCCTTTATCCAAATACTAAATAGATCAATGCATGATAATACTAGTTAATGAATTTTGCCACAAGTCATGAAAATCATACTTGTTGACAAGGCATAATTTCAATTAACTTTGATCTATAGGAATTTTGAGAATACTTATTTCAAGAATTCAATAAGTGAATTTCTTGTATATGTTTACACATATCTTGATATTGTCATATCATTCCATAAGGTGCGTGATAACCTGAACCACCCTTTTATGACAATTATCTTTCAAAACTTTAAAGTTTTAAAGTATTCTTTATTCTTTAATGTATAATGCAACTATGCTCTTAGTTGAGCATAACTAGTCAACATGGTCATCACCAACGATACCATGACTAGAATTGAGTGTCATCTCAATTATACTAGCATCATTGTGTACAACAATATGCTCTTTAAACATCCGTAAACATTGAACAGTTATAGTGTAATGTTGGTGCCTACCAAAACTCAAGTTCGTTGGCAATGACAATTATGAAACAATTGCCATATTTTCATCCATAGAATCTAGGAGCATCTCCAGACTGTGGAATGTGATTCTAAATTCAAACATATTCCTTTTAAAATATTTATTACACTAACAACTTTCAATGTTGTCAAATCATCTTGTAACCAAGCATGACACAACAATCTTATACACAACATGATGTACATGATGAATCTTCAAGTTAAACTTTAAGATCTCATTCATATTATATCTTGTCAAAGATATGTATTTATCATGTTTTATTAGACTCATTTATTTTACCGCATATGTTTATAAACATATATTCCAAGGTTGTATGTCTTATTTCCAAATCTTACAAACAAAGTTTCATTCCCAATTAAAACTTAATTTAGGTGGAATGTAGTTGCCCATACAACATATAAGATTTAAGGAAATAATACTCCCACTAGCTTTCAGGAATACTTATGAGCTATCTTATTTTAATTATTAAATCAAACATGGATTTAATATTAAACATAAGAATCATCTCCTAGATGCATGCATATATCCATTCATGGATTCTTGCAGTCATTACATATTCAAATATTATTTGAATTCATAAAACTCCTTTGCATTACTTATCGTCCTCGCAAAAGTAATTCCAAAATAAAGAGTTTTGATATTCAATGTCAAAATTTCATATCAATGAAACTAAGTATGACAATTATAATCTTTATACTTCTATTTAATGTATCTAGGAAAAAATATTCAATTATAGTTAATTGCTTAAGTATGATTAATATTATTATCACTAGACATACATTAAATACGTGTACAATATTGTCCATATGATTTCTACACAAAGATTTAAACCACTAGGGTTTTCATCCTTTGAAGAAAATCATCTTCATTTAGATAAACCAAGTATCTAAAATTGATTATCTTTATGGACAGCATCTCAACATTCATAGTATGATTGATTTACCACAATTCAACATTTGGTAAATTCATCACTATGATTAACAGGCTTACCATGATCCTGTAACTCATAATCCTCAGCATATTAAATATCTGAGATATCCTTACGGACATATGAATGACAATTCCATCATATTGAGGTCTATCATTTACATGTTTAGCCTCATCATGATATTTGCTAGTGTATTTTAGAAGATTATGTATTTTGTAATTTAATCTTTCAAGATCTAAACAAAACTCCCACTTGCCTTTAACAATTTAAAGATTACCTTTAAACAGTTTAGCAAGTAGAGCAACAATACATTGTTCTCTTTTGTGATATTACAAAAAACATTTACAGTTCCTGACATTAGGTTGTTACAACTCACTCTACAAGTACTTTAACAAATTCATAACTTCATTTATAAGACTTAATGTGATTCATCACATTTCATAAACAAATGGTGTCTTATCAATCTTCTAGGTTGGAGTCTTATTGAGTATATTCATTCAATACTCAATCTACTAACCTTGATAACTTTTAGAAGAAACTATAGTTATCTTGAATCAAACATGCCAATAGATTTTGATTCTTCTAACTGAACATACCATAAAACTATGGTATTTCATTAGAATTAATATTGTAAGATAATCTAACAATATTTTAAGATAACCATCTACTCTTTGGCTCATCTATTTACCAACAAAGTAAAACTTAATGGTACAATAGAATTACCAAGTCAATTGCATGTATTATAACACAAGTATTTTTGACCAAGTCAAAAGACATACCCGTTATAATCCCACTATACGTTATAAGTCATTGATCAACTCATTGACTTCATGCATATGTATTAAAACATAGCAAGTTAACGTCTTACTTTATATTGTAAGTCTTGTATAAAAAACTTCAGTTTGTGACTTTACAAAATCATAAACATTTATAATTAAAGTAATTATGAACACCACCTCAGGTTTCAATTAATATTTCAAGTTAATATTTACTACATATATTTAAGTCATTCAACGAATACTTAAATTCAAAGTAGTATTAGATTACTTCATTTAATTATGTTATTCCATGAAATGTTCAACGTAAGAAACTGCAAAATCATCCATGCTCGTTCTCACGACACGTGGATATTTTACCTTGGGCTACAATTTAGTTCACGTTCTCACGTAACATAAATTGTAACTACAAGTGTTCTTAAATATTGAATGACATAAATATTTAAAATAAAATAGTCTTTGTTATCATCTTGACACATGTTCTTAATAGGGAAATCATACATATTTAAATGTATATTTCCTATTAGAACGTTATTCTCTTACTTTACAGTCAAGAGAATCCATTTAAATCATATTAATATGTGTTGTACCTTGCACACAATAAAGATTTCTCCCACTTGTGCATGGAACAACATCATGTAGCATATAAACAACACGATACACGTTCGTTTATTTGATTAGTATGATTTGTGTCATAGATATAACTAATAAATATAGGACTATATTGATTTGTAAGGAAACGCACATGACAATCCTTAAAAAAACATAAGTGCCTACAATTAGAAAGTAATTATCTACATGATATTCAAGAGATAATTTTGATTACTACGCAGCAAATAAGGCTTGTAGCTCCCACTGAATTAGAAATCATTTCAACAACTTCTTATTCAGTAATGCAACACAAATGCTCCCACTAAATTTGACAACATTGTAAGTTTTGCATAACCAGTGAAAACAACTTGCTTGCTTTTTACTTTCCTACACCTTTGAAGAACCATACGTAATCATTACTTAGGTACTAAAAGGTGTATTCTACTCTATGAATGATGGGTTATCCATCAATGTTATTAACTTGAAAAATTTGGTATGCAATTTCTTCCTTAACAGGTCTACCATGCCCATACTGGTTTGTAGCACCTTTAAAGGCTAAAGCAAAACAACTAGATAAAATATGCTAGTTTGCCTTTTATCAATTTTCGCGGTAATTTATCTAGCTTCTAATTTTGTAACTCATATACATGTTTTCCAGTTAACCAACATTCATGTTTGTTACAAAAGGATTCATTCACCAAATGAGGGTAATGAAATCTTTATGGAAAATAAGATGTGCAATTTATTGCTATGAGTTACATTAGAATTTAGACAATTCAAATGTTCCTATTATACCTTTCTCATTCATGAAAAGGAATAGGATTGAGTCTCATTCTTCTCCCATGGAAAAGAGACTTTGTTTTGTCTTTTCGGTAAATTATTCTCGATCAAACATTTGTTTGAAAGCAGAATGGATTAATTTACAAATAAAAGACTAAACCACATTTATGGTTAAATGTTGCATTTATACATTCAAAAGAATTACAAAATTCAATTTTAGTATTTTCGATAATTAACCTTTTTAAGAAAATTAAATACCCATGGTTCATAAACATATAACCATTTAATTTTCACTTGAAAACTAGGATCCAAATTGACATAGTTTCATCACATCAGTTGATCTGCTAGTAATGAAATTATTCAAAATGGTACGAGTCGAACCTCAATTGCCAATTTTCAAATTGCAACTCCTAGAATTATGGGATTTACATTTAGCCAATTTCAATTGCCATGTAAACATGTTTTATCCCCATCTTATGCCTTGAGTTGCCAGTTCTCACTACAAAACTCAATTAAGTTGTCCAACTTAAGAAACTGCAAAATCATCCATGCCCGTTCTCACGTCACGTGGATATTTTACCCTTTGATTACGATCTAAATCACGTTCTCACGCAAATAAAATGTAATCTCAGGTGTTTCTGTTTCGTTGGATGGCATATAACTCAAATTAAAAGGGTAATAATTTTGATGTTAAATCAAATATGTACAAAGATGTCATGCAATCATCTTTGTAGCATAGGTTTTATTAAAACATTTATAACTTGTTTTAATGTATAAGCTTTTCATCATCAAACTTTAATTGAGGTATTGGATTAACCAATCAAGGAATTTAGTGTTAATTATCATCCATTATACCGTACTTTTGCATAAGTGTAAACACTTAGTGTTTCGGGTAATTGCCACCAAAGTGGCGCATGGAATTAAAACTAATTCGCCCTTAAGATGAGCTTGCACATTTAATGGCTTACTAAGTAGCTCCATTCGAACTTACAGAGGGCAGAGGACCAGGCAAGCACAAAAGCATAACCTTAGACATCCTTTCAGTGTGACTGTCCGCACTTCTTTAATAACCCCTTTATAGTTCATTCTAATGGGTGAACCGTTCAGACCATTTGTACCAAAGTTACCAATCAATTAAACGATTATGATTATTATGCTTAAAAATACATGTTTCACCATTGTTTAGGTCAGTTTATTTTTCTTGTAAAAATACCCTTGTTTCACATAACAAACAAGCAAGTATTTAAAAATAAACATATAAACAATGAATGCATAACAAATAAAAGTCGTGCATATCAAATAGCCACAGGCAAACCTTTTGATAAATCATATTAATAATCTATTCTAGATCTGTCAATATGCATATATTTAATTAAGACTTTCACTCGTTTTCATCTATGTACAAGGTGAGCCACATTCATCGATTCATCGATTGCGTAAGTCAAAATTAAATACATACCACATAGCACATAATTGATTAAATTAATAATGATTGAGGTCTTTCCCAATTTTAGATATATCATAATTTAGTGTATATCACTTAAACAAGAAAGACATACAATAAAAGAAGATCCATGATAAAACATGCATGTAATTATCACGGACATAAAATTACACTTAACAATTAATGCAATTAAACAGAGTTACGCAATACACATAAAGTTGCATGCATCCTAGGGTTTCTAATCCAATTAAAACTTTAGTTTACAAAACCCTAATTAGGGCACAAAAAAATGCCCCCCCCCCAAAAAAATTAGGGTTTAGGTTTTGCAAACCCTAGATCTACGCATACAAATAATAACACGATCATGTTTATTTTAATTATGTGTTTCAGTAATTAATTACTTGTTATACAAGGCTCGTGATGCCACTGTTGAGTTTATAATATATGACATAAAATAAAACATATAGACATCAAGAGTACACAGCGGAAGACATAAAGATCATAACAAATAAATTAATTAACTGAAAGTATGCGTAACGTACCTCTTGCGAATGTCAGATCTCTTGAACAAAACAAAGAAGTGGTTTGAAGCGTTGTCCCTTACCGTTCTACAACTCAAACCAATTGGTGTAAGAATAGTGTCTTACTACCACGTTCTTGTACACACGAATTAACCAACGAATCAAGCGATTGCTAGATCTAACACAAGTCATCGTTTTAAGGAAAAACAAAACCAAACTCCCTAACAATGGGGTGTTCGGCCGAATAGGGACAAGAGAGAGGAGAGGAGAGGAGAGATCTAGGGTTAATTCAATGCACAAAGTTATGAAAAAACCCTAGAACCTAGCCTTGTTTATATAGTAGATGGAAAACTTTGGGAACAAGTTATGGATTAGGGCTTGGGAAGCCCCCTTGGCCGGCCATGAGCAAAGCCCAAGGAAAACCCATAACTTTTCACTTTCAAGATTTTCCATTACTAGTCCTTCTCTTTTCATTTTAACGGTCGTTAGTCATTTTCCCGTTAAATGCTTAACGATCGTTAACCGGACTTAATGTGCAATAATTAATCGTAAACATAAACATTAATTATTAACTTTAATTCTCATTCGCTAATGTGTGCAATCCCGTGGTCACGAGTTCGAATCCGTACATGCACGGTTTTATAAATATATACATATTCCAACATATTATTTATAAATCCTTAGATGCTTTAATACAATGTCGCTCGGTATATTTAATCTTTTGTCAAGTATTCGTTTTTGACCTACGATACAATGCAAAATCTGAATTAGTTATTTTTAAAATAAATTAATAAAAATTACCAACAAGTTACACTAGAAAACACGACCCGGCTTCATATATTACTAAAAGAATGACACTTTTTGACAAGTTCTTTGTTTTCTTGTTACTCGATTGCCTTTGTGGTCAATTTTTCTGACTTTGCCACTGCTCGTAAGGTCACACCAAAATAACAAATTTGCAATTATAATTATTTGTTGTTATACACGTCGCTTTGCATATATATTCGTCTAGTATCTAAAAAAATGCAATGATGCATATCTTGTAATTTGCAACATATTTGATTTGTTTTTTGTTACCATTAAGTACATTGTATATGCTTGCAACATACAAAGTGAGTGTTTTTAACATAAACCGATTGAATATACCTGTCGGAATTCAATTTATAGGTACATACTCCTCTAATATGTGTTAACAGCACCATAGTGAAAAATATACATTTTTTTCCTTATAAAAAGATCCGACCGACTTTTTTTAAGCTCCTAAAAAAATGACATTTATTAACAAGTTATTTATAAAAAAATCTAATACCCTCTATGATCACTTTTCCTGGCTCCGCCACTGGCCCACCTGATATGGGTACTTGTACATGTCCGGTTAATGTACTCGATCCTATTACAGGATTGTGTGGCCTTGCTTATATGCTAATCACGATGCTTTCATTTTGCACACAAGCAAAGGTAGACAATTTTTTACACAAGCATTCTATTTTTTCCAATATGCTTCTTGTGCTTCTTCTACCTTGTTCAAATCATTCCCTGCTAATGTTACTGGAGTCATGGCTCTTTCGACAGCTCGTTATGCATTACCAACTTCTCGAGGTTATATTTCTTCCATTACAGAAATAATAGCTATATGTTTACCTAGAAGATTATCTGTTCATGGGATTCTATTTTTAGGAAATGGTCCTTATTTCTGTAATCCTCAGTCGGATGTTGATGTCACAAGATCTTTCCTATACTCCGTTGCTAAAACAGCCAGATTCTTCAGGATATACTTTATCCGTGTCAATGCCATTTTTATTAAAAATAGATCAATAAAGCTTCCCGACAATATCACCACAATGCTTAGACAACTGATCCTTACACCACTCTTAGAACCGACATTTATAATAGTGTGGTTAAGAGGTTTTCAAAGGTTACGAAAACGATCCCTCCTGTTTGTTTCAAAACATCCAAGTATAGTGGCACGGTTAGCTTGAAGGTTCCTGTCATTGATTTAAGTCTCCAAGATGGGAAGAACTGGACTATATCCACAACTAACTCCATCAAGCAAATAACAAAAAACGTGGCTTGTCTAGCATTCGTTGATGTGCAACAAGTGAGCCTGCAATCATGATCGGGACGTTTCAGTTTGAGGATAACTTAGTAGTCTTTGATATTAAGAATTCGCGTTTTGGTTTTAGCTCGTCATTATTGCGTAAGCAGACCTCTTGTTCAAACTTCAACTTTACGCTCACTGATCACTACTACAAAAAATGTTAAAAAGATCGGTTATGAACCACTCTATACAAGGGTGATCTATTTGAGCGAAACACAAATAGAGCGGTTGAGAACCGATCTAACTAATACAACAAATAAATCAGTTGATACCTAAGAACCGATCTATTAAGTCAATTTTCAAATTAAAAAAAAAAAAAAAAAAAAAAAAAAAAAAAAAAAAAAAAAAAAAATTATTGAAACCCATATTTTTTTGAAATTTCTATTCAATCAAACAAAATACACTAATATTCCAATACATATGTGGTCAATAAAATAATCATCTTACAATAAGAAACCAAATGGCTTCAAAAAAATACAACACCATTTAATTGTATAGATGAACTGGTGCATTGATGTTGTAAGCCCATTCAACTTCCACCTTCCGCCATGAAGGCTTCAACTATATCAATCAACTGTCATAAAAAGAACAAACAATAGTCAATGATGGTTACCTTTAAGAAGTAATGAACAATATAAAGTAACATGTGTGTTAACACAAAGTAGTGTAGACATCAGCAATATGTCAAGAATCTAGAATCAAACTATGCAGCTTGTGGATTGTAATAAAAGATACGTGAATTATTATATGTCATGTAACATTAGTCATTGCATTACCTTATCCCCAAGAGATTTTAAGAGAACATGAGACTCATAACATCCATTGTAGCGTCAAAGATGTTACTCGTTATCTTAATAAACTATCAGCTGAACTCTGTCGTGATCTTCATGTGATAGGGAGCATCTCTTCACTGGTAATTTCGCTACAACCCCTATTTATAAAATAAAGCAGTGTAAGTACGAATGCCAAACACCACCACAAACATTTTAAAATAAGCAATCCCCTACAACCCATATATAATAGTTCCATCAGCCCCTAAATAAGCACGTTCACGAAGCACAACTAAACAACTATTACCACAGTGGCCATTACAAAGCACAAGTTCAAAAAATATCCAAGACAAGTAAAACAACTATAGTAGCAACTTAAACAACATGCTGCAACAATGCTAACCGCCAATATTCCACCAAACCAAACAATTTATGTCAAGAATCTCAACGAGAACATTGACGGCATTGACTATTAAGAAACAACCGATCTATTTTACACTCCCCGCCCTTATGTTAGTCAAATAGATCAGTTTTTAACAAAAGTGATCTTTTTGAGGTGATCTGAATAAGCTTTTGTGTAGTAGTGGATAATACTTATTCGAGATAGTAATCAATAGTCAACCGTGGAATTTTGTGTATTTAACAAGCTTCGAGATTGGGCAATCGTTTTCGATGTATGTGTATTTAAGAACTAGTAATAGCAATTTCATCCGATTAGTTCATATATTCTCTGTTTATTTATTTTTTATTTTTTCATTTGGTGGTGTAACTGTTGGCAAAAATAGAAACGTTATTTGAAAGTAATTTGTTTTATATTTAGTTTTTTTTTTTTTTTTTTGACAAAACTTAAAATAAATAATGAAAAGGATCAACCCAACAATCTAAACCACCGTTAGGATACTGTCTCATGTAGAAACTAAAAATGTATTAATGATGATGCAAAAAAAGACTATACATGCGTGTATATATAGATAACAAAAGAAAAGCCCTTCAGGTTCTCAAACGATCACTAGATTGGAGAGTCGTGTTTACAAAGTGCATACCTAAGACTATACTATCTGGACAATAACAAAGAGTGCCGAATTCAGGACAGGGTGGGCTCGTCTTCAGACCAACATGTTTATTTTTGGGATTGAAGAAGGCCCGTTCGAGATGGGCGTTAGCGCACTCAATTACATGGCCGGGCTTCTTAACATGATGTTAAACATTACTCCTTTAGTTTCACCTGATGGATGGATTTTTAATTCGACAATCTTTACATCCCTCTTAGTTTCTGAGATGAGATACATGATTGATTCTTCTTTCCCTTATTCCAGTGATGATCTTGCTCGTTAGAACAAGATTCCCCCAATCAAGGTTAATATTCAGTCATGGCGGCTTAGTTTGAATCGTCTTCCCACTCGATTCAATCTTGATAGACGTAGAATTGAATTCATCTCCCTGTTGGCGAAAGTGGCGATTCATCGAAACTTTTACAACCCTTAATCGATCAAACAATTCATCTCGATCAATCTGCTATTCTTAATTCCACTAATGTACCGCAAATTAACATATTAATTTAAGGTTCCATTGTGGGTCGGTGGGTAGCATTTATTATTCAATTCGCTTGGGTTTTGTATTCAAGTTTCGTTGACTGCTTTTATTATTAAATTCACTTTGTTGCCTAGGATCTTGTTATTGAATTGGATATCACTGCTTTTATTATTCAATTATTGCTATTAAGATCCTTAAAACTGATCTTGAGACATCATCAACGAAGCATGTAATATTATTGCACTTTTCAGGCTTATAAACCCTAGTTGCTAAACTAGGGTTTTATCGATTTGTTTTTTAGACTAGACGTATTATCTTCGTGTTCTTGCTGTTACGTTTTATTTAGGGTTTAAGTTTCTTGTGATGTCGAATATGGGAGAGGAGACTAACAAAGGTAGTAATTAGGGTTCTCGTTCTGATGGACAAGTGGAGCCGATTTCACTTGTTTCAAGCCCAAGTCATGACGCCCCTAGTCATGACGCACGAGAGGGTCCTGATACTTTATTGAAAATTCATGCTATTGAACAACAAATCTTAGAGGGAAATCTTGTTTTAGTGGGTGAGGATGGGCAACCATTGAAACCAGCTGTGACAGTGGATGCTACTACTTCTACTGGGGCTACTCCATTTGAGTATCCAAAGGTGCCGCAGTCACAGAAGGAGCTAGAGGAGATGCTTACTGCTATTGGTTATAAATCGAAGCCTCCTCAAGATACGAGTGTTCCTATGGCTTCTAATGTCCCTAATGCTACTAGTAGTCCTACTAGTGTTGTTCATGAAAAGTCTTATGAACCTAAGAAGCTTGCAAATGAGACGCCGAAATCGTTTGTGTCAGCTACGTTTACTGAACCTAAGAAGCTTAAAGTTAATTTTCGTAGGCTGGTAAGTAGTCACAAAACTGATGGCGTGGATCTTACTGTCCCTAAACTAGTGGTTGAAGAGGTTAACTCCCGGTTTGACAATACACTGTATGGTTACTTTCTTGGCAAATGTATAGCCTTTCCGGTTGTTGAGTACTACGTTCGTAATGGTTGGAACAAGTATGGCCTTCAAAAGGTCATGATGAATGCAAAAAGACTCTTTTTTTTAAGTTTGCTACTAGTAACGGTGTTGAAGATGTTCTTGAGAATGGTCCGTGGATGGTACGTAATGTTCCTATTATTCTTAA
This sequence comes from Chrysanthemum seticuspe, assembly GCA_019973895.1. Classification (NCBI taxonomy): domain Eukaryota; kingdom Viridiplantae; phylum Streptophyta; class Magnoliopsida; order Asterales; family Asteraceae; genus Chrysanthemum; species Chrysanthemum seticuspe. Next base: position 285,269,423 of record BPTQ01000005.1, read on the forward strand.
GAATTGGACTGTCAATACTAATTTACTTAAGGAGGATTTGACCAACATTCCGGTGTGGGTGAAGTTCCATGATGTCCCTATTGCGATGTTTTCAGAAGATGGTCTCAATCTCCTTGCCACTTGTACGCCTAAAATGTTAGATTCTTATACTAGTCAAATGTGTTTGGAATCGTGGGGCCATAGTAGCTTTGCTCGTTGTTTGATTGAGGTAAAGGCGAATGAGGCTCTTAAAGACAACATCACTGTTGCCATTTCGTTACTTGAGACTCCGGGGGGTCTGTTGAAACAATTCGGGTGGAATATGACTGGAAACCACCCCGGTGTAATTCTTGTAAGATTTTTTGGCCATACTTTGGGTACTTGTCCTAAATATGTTCCTCCCACTGCTCAAACTTTGTACATGGATGATGATGGATTCCAGGTTGTGAGAGGGAAGAAGACGGGTAAAAGTGGTAAATAGAGTATACCGGCTAAGGGTGGATTCTCTAAATTGAATGTGGGTACTAAGGTTCGTTATCAACCTAAAGCATCTTCTGGGACCACTAAGGTGGATGGAAAGAAGAAGGCATCAGATATGCCTAGTACTAGCGGAACTAAGGTTCCTACAACAAATTCTTTTGAAGCTCTTAATACGGTTGATGTTGATTGTTTCGTGCCTACTAAGGTTGATACTAAGGGAGGGACTCCGCCTGAGTCTAGTTTTACAATGGATGCTAATAAGAAGGGATCCCAACCGATGGGTAGTGTACCACAAGATCCAAGTGTGGTAGATGATCAAAGGAAGGAGCCTAAGATGGCTGTGGGTGCTTCCTCTAAGGCTTCTTCTTCTTCTCTTGACACTTTACCCACCAAGAGGGTTAATCCTTTCTCTAAAGTGGGTGAAATTGATGTTTCTGATAGTGATGACGAGGTACTTCCAGATGATAACCCCATGGCGCAATATATTTCATCTGCATGTGGCGGTTATGACCTTGAAGATGACTATGATGACTACATGAATCAAATCTACGATCTCCCTCAAGCTATGGATGAGTACTATAATGCTGATTTCAAGATCCAAAGGCGTTGTAGGAAGTAATTCTTGTGGTGTCTAATGTGTTTACTTATTATCTTGTGATTTGTTTCTTTTCTATAAGATAAGAAGTGCATTGATATGCAAGATTGCCTATGTAACGGGCTGTGATACGGGATATCACCCATATCCGTTGTACTTAAACGGTTTTTTGGAGTAATGAATTTTACTGGGTCGTTGTGACCTTTTACCCAAAAATAGAATTGACCTTCATTCAGTTAGATGCCATATGTGTGATGGTGATATTAAAAAATGATATTCACCTCTTTGTAAGATGCCCAATCATAGTTTCTGTTTGGAATTCGATTTCGAGATTGTGGAATATTGGTGACTTACCAAAGACATCAACGATTTAATCAAGTGGAACGACCGATTAACTCTCAACAATCATGCTAAAATCTGTTTGGATGTTGTGATACAAACATCCTTGTGGATAATCTAGCGATATGGAAACCGAATTTGCTTTGATTTAAAACATACGAATAGGACAGTCTCATGGAAGAAATCATGGTTTACTCGCATTCTTGGATAGTGAATAGGAATAAAATATTACATCCTAGTTGGTTGAATCTCAGATCCTAATGTAGCTTGTACAATCACATTGTAATTCTTTGTTTTACTAGTATCTTACTAGTGAATTTTTAATCTAATCGCAGTTTAAAAAAAAGCCCTAGTAAACTAGAAGTGCTAAATGTGTCTAAACTAGTCAGGCATTTATTTACTACCATCCCCCCTCAAACTCTTAATGTTGCAGTGAGTAACATTGAGAGTTTGTTAGATAGAAAATAAAAATGCGAGCCATATTGTGGTTTGCTAAATATATCTCCAATATATGCAAACCCAATGGAAGAAAAAAAAGAGAATTGGTGCCCGCCTTAAGATGGTGACGAGTGAAATGACAATCAATCTATATATGCTTGGTCTTTCTATGTAAAAAATGTGTTGTGAACATTGAGAGTTTGTTAGATAGAAAATATGCGAGCCATATTGTGGTTTGGTAAATATATCTGCAATATATGTAAACCCAATGGAAAAAACAAAAGAGAATTGGTGCCCGCCTTAAGATGGTGACGAGTGAAATGACAATCAATCTATATACGCTTGGTCTTTTTATGCAAAAAATATGTTGTGTGCAATTTGAATAGCACAACGATTATCACAATATAATGGAGTATGACTAGTGTTATGAACACCCATATCTAAATGTAACCAACGTAACCAAAGAATGTCGCTAGTAGTAACATTCACAGGACGATACTAGAGTTCAATAAAAGATCTTGAAAGAACATCTTGTTTCTTACTCTTCCACGAGATAAGTGAATCTCTAAGAAAAACAAACCCAGTTGAAGACTTGAGTGTAACAGAATCACCAACCCAATTAGCATCACAATAAGCACGCAAGTCTAAAAAAGGTGTGGAAGGAAACAAAAGTGTTTGAAACTGAGTACCTCGAAGATACCAAATAATCTGTAACCCATTGAATTATAATGGGATCAGAAACAGACTGACTAATAATGTGGACATCATAAGCAATATCTGGTCGACTCACTATAAGATAAATCAAACTTCCAACAATTGTGCATACAAACTAGGATCAGGTAAAGGATCACTATCTTTAGGGGTATATTTTGCTTTATCATCAAGAGGAATCTCGGCAATCTTATTATCTGTCATTCTGGCACGATCAAACAAACCAGCAATATACATGGACTAAGATAGAAGATAACCTGACGGTGATGAAGCAACCTCGATACCAAGAAACTAATGTAATAAACCGAAATATTTTATAGAAACCGATGAGACAACTCTGCCTTCAATAATTCAATTCCATCACAGTCATCGCCAGTAAAGATTATATCATCAACATACAAGGACAACAGAATATGTCCAACATTTTATCATTTAACAGATAATGCGGAATCGTGATGGCTAGAGATAAATCCAAGAGAAGTAACAATTGTGCAAAACTTCTTATAACAAGCACAGGGTGCCTGTTAGAGTCCATGAAGAGCTTTTTGGAGCTTGCAAACTTCACCTGACTTATGACGAATGACAGGAGGTGGTTTCATAAAAAATTATTCATTTAGGTCACCATTCAAGAAGACATTCTTAACATCCATTTTAGATATTTTTCATGAACAACTGGAAGCCACAACAATCAAAGTTCAAACACTTGTGATTTTTGCAACAAGATCAAATGTCTCTTCATAACCCATGCCATACTCTTGAGAGTAACCTTCAGAAGATTTTAATATTGTAGACCCAACAAGAGCCAATAACATGCTTGCCTGCTGCCAAAGATACCAAGTCCTACGTGTGAGTTTGATGCAACAATATAAGTTCCTCAGCTATAGCACCCTACCAAAGTGGATCACAAAAAGATTCGATATAGTACACATGCTCATGAAGAATGTGTACAGAAACAAAAAAAGAAGCAAACGAACTAGAATAACTAGAAGAACATGCTCATGGTATAAGTGTTTATGATCCGACAAGATGTAAGTAGTTTATCTAGTAGTTTTTCATAAGTTTGGTTTGTCATTATTATGATAGTTCTAGTTTGAAGCAAAATGATATGTTTGTATTTCGCGTATATAATGGGTTGAGATGTGAGTTTCACTCACATCCTACGTACTTAACTATTTTTTGGAGAAATATATTTACTAGGGTGTAACAACCTTTTCCCAAAAAAAATCAAACTAAACTTGTCAGGCATTTATTTACTACCATCCCCCCTCAAACTCTTAATGTTGCAGTGAGGAACATTGAGAGTTTGTTAGATAGAAAATAAAAATGCGAGCCATATTGTGGTTTGCTGAATATATCTGCAATATATGCAAACCCAATGGAAGAAAAAAAAGAGAATTGGTGCCCGCCTTAAGATGGTGACGAGTGAAATGACAATCAATCTATATATGCTTGGTCTTTCTATGCAAAAAATGTGTTGTGAACATTGAGAGTTTGTTAGATAGAAAATATGCGAGCCATATTGTGGTTTGGTAAATATATCTGCAATATATGTAAACCCAATGGAAAAAACAAAAGAGAATTGGTGCCCGCCTTAAGATGGTGACGAGTGAAATGACAATCAATCTATATACGCTTGGTCTTTTTATGCAAAAAATATGTTGTGTGCAATTTGAATAGCACAACGATTATCACAATATAATGGAGTATGACTAGTGTTATGAACACCCATATCTAAATGTAACCAACGTAACCAAAGAATGTCGCTAGTAGTAACATTCACAGGACGATACTAGAGTTCAATAAAAGATCTTGAAAGAACATCTTGTTTCTTACTCTTCCACGAGATAAGTGAATCTCTAAGAAAAACAAAACCAGTTGAAGACTTGAGTGTAACGGAATCACCAACCCAATTAGCATCACAATAAGCACGCAAGTCTAAAAAAGGTGTGGAAGGAAACAAAAGTGTTTGAAACTGAGTACCTCGAAGATACCAAATAATCTGTAACCCATTGAATTATAATGGGATCAGAAACAGACTGACTAATAATGTGGACATCATAAGCAATATATGGTCGACTTACTATAAGATAAATCAAACTTCCAACAATTGTGCATACAAACTAGGATCAGGTAAAGGATCACTATCTGTAGGGGTATATTTTGCTTTATCATCAAGAGGAATCTCGGCAATCTTATTATCTGTCATTCTGGCACGATCAAACAAACCAGCAATATACATGGACTAAGATAGAAGATAACCTGACGGTGATGAAGCAACCTCGATACCAAGAAACTAATGTAATAAACCGAAATATTTTATAGAAACCGATGAGACAACTCTGCCTTCAATAATTCAATTCCATCACAGTCATCGCCAGTAAAGATTATATCATCAACATACAAGGACAACAGAATATGTCCAACATTTTATCATTTAACAGATAATGCGGAATCGTGATGGCTAGAGATAAATCCAAGAGAAGTAACAATTGTGCAAAACTTCTTATAACAAGCACAGGGTGCCTGTTAGAGTCCATGAAGAGCTTTTTGGAGCTTGCAAACTTCACCTGACTTATGACGAATGACAGGAGGTGGTTTCATAAAAAATTATTCATTTAGGTCACCATTCAAGAAGACATTCTTAACATCCATTTTAGATATTTTTCATGAACAACTGGAAGCCACAACAATCAAAGTTCAAACACTTGTGATTTTTGCAACAAGATCAAATGTCTCTTCATAACCCATGCCATACTCTTGAGAGTAACCTTCAGAAACAAGTTGAGCCTTATATCTTTCAATGGACCCATCAGATTTGATTTTAATATTGTAGACCCAACAAGAGCCAATAACATGCTTGCCTGCTGCCAAAGATACCAAGTCCTACGTGTGAGTTTGATGCAACAATATAAGTTCCTCAGCTATAGCACCCTACCAAAGTGGATCACAAAAAGATTCGATATAGTACACATGCTCATGAAGAATGTGTACAGAAACAAAAAAAGAAGCAAACGAACTAGAATAACTAGAAGAACATGCTCATGGTATAAGTGTTTATGATCCGACAAGATGTAAGTAGTTTATCTAGTAGTTTTTCATAAGTTTGGTTTGTCATTATTATGATAGTTCTAGTTTGAAGCACAATGATATGTTTGTATTTCGCGTATATAATGGGTTGAGATGTGAGTTTCACTCACATCCTACGTACTTAACTATTTTTTGGAGAAATATATTTACGAGGGTGTAACAACCTTTTCCCAAAAAAATCAAACTAAACAAAGACAAAGACCTAATAATAAAACAAAACAAAAATGATTCTTCTTTAAATAAAACTAAATTAAAATTAACTTTTTTTGGGTAAAAGGTTTACCCCCGGTAAAATATTATTACTTCAAAAAAAAAAATTAAGTACAACGGATGTGGGTGAATCCCACAGCTCAACCCAAAAAGGCAAACAAAAAGTGCCTACAGTGCTTAACAACTAAACTAGCATAAGAAAGAAATGCCATACTTATGCAAAAAAATAAAATAAAACAACCTACCTAAGCTGACCACGAAGACTAATGTCATAAGCATTAGCAAACTTCAATTCGGCATCAGTCACACCACAACCATCAAACTCATCATCATCATAAGAGTTTTGGTCATAGGTATCCTCCTTTACTGCTCCAATAAGCTCTTCATGCCCACTCCACTACCACCTTTAGAGCTGTCAAATGCCATAAAGCTAGTAGTTTCATGTAGTCCTTAAGGTCTTCATCATCACCACTATCCGACAAAACTAAATCCCCAACCTTAGAAAACGGATTACCTACCTTTTTTCCTTCTTTAATCTTGTCAAGTGTGACATTCGAAATTAAAGGGGGAGGGGCATTGGACGAACTTGTGATGCTTTCATAGTTTTCCACTTGTCCTCCATCAATAGTAGTTGTAGTATATGCGTTGCTTGAAGGAACATTAGCACTAGGTTCTACATGAACGTTAAAACCCTCATCTAAATCACTAAGAACACAAAAAGCATTAGACGTGCTCATCACTTTAGCATCCTTAATTGGTTGTTTGGATGTAGACGCGTTCTTTATATTGTGTTTGGAAGGAGAAGCCTTGGTATTCTTAGGAGCAACTGGACGATACTACATTTTGGCCTTAGATACCCCAAAAACCCGCTTATATTTGGAACCTTTTCGCTTGATAGTGGTAAACCCATCATTCAACACGTCCTTAGTAGCAACCGAAATCAGAACTTTGCCTTTTCCAACCGCATTAACTGCATGTTTAGGTGTAGCTTTGGGGCACTCATAAAAAAGATGACCATATAACAAATATGTACTACATCTAGGGGTTCCCATTCATATTCAATATGAATATTTACTTTCGTATATCCACTACCCTCGAGTTAGGAACAACTAACACCAAATTATCGCGAAACTTATTAGACGCATTGATTTCAATTAAAGCTTTAACATAAATACTCATGCACCCATCATTCCAAACACATATTATTAGCATACGAGCCAAGAAGCATAAGAGTGCCAATCTTAGAAGCAATCAAGCTTAACCCATCCGAAGTATAAGCAACCATTGAGACATCATGGAACTTCACCCAAACAGGAACACAAGATAAGTCCTCTTTCAAAAGGTTTATCTCGGGAGACTACTTATTAAGGAATATTGGAATACAACAAATCATCCATGGACCATCATGAAGAACAGATTTCACATCCTAAATAGAGGAGAACTTAAGAAAAAGAAACCATTCACATTCATCGTAACTTTCTCAATACCATACTTTTCCCAGTTGTTGCGCATGAAGCAACAAACAACGAGTAATGCAAGTCATTTAACAATAAAGTTCTCATATAATGAATTCTTCTACCTTTCATTAACCTCTAGAACCAACTCAATAAGTAAGCCTACATCATAATTAGCATCCTTTGGTATATTCTCTTCAATTTTCCAAAACTTAGCTTTTTTAGAGGATAAAGGGTTGATTTTAGAAGCATAGGTCGAAGGGGCATCCACATTAGAGTTCGTCACTGGTGTTTTATCCACCTTGTCAACAGAAGGTGAAGCAACACCATACATTGCATCTTTAGAACTCCTACAAGCACCAATAGTAGCATGGTCCATAGTACAATTAGCCTCAGCAGTGTTCGTTGCAGCAGTACTATCCTCGTTAGTACTAGTCTTTTGAATGGACTCACCACCGCTACCCACAACATCACCCGTCACACCTGTTGTAACCGGATCACAATCATCATTAGTATTCAACACATCCTTAACAACACACTTTGAAGCTGTTTGAACCGGAATACAACCCTCATCACATTGTGTATTGTCAACAGAAACATGTGTAGTTGGTATATCATTAGCACAATCATTTTGAACTTCCTCATGCGACTGTGTGTTAATATGTTGTTTCTACTCATGCGTGCTTCTATCAGGTGTAAGAGGTTTTCCACCCTCCCCCATTAACACAAGTTTACCTTTGGCCATGTTCTATTCAATAATATGAAGTTTTTCATCTAAAGATGACGGGCATGGACCACCATACACATTTTCCAAGCTTGGGAGCCAGCTCATATTCGACTCATTATCAGTGCTCACCTTGTCACGTTTTTTCTTTTTCTTTTTCCCCTCTTCCTGAATACAAAAACCCTAATTTTTTACTCAAAACATCCACAAACAATAAAAAAAGAAGAAGCAGTAGCGTCTTAATCTTCAAAGGTAACACGAAAAACATTAAAAAATTAGGGTTTATATAAACTTCCATCCACACATCGCATGATTAATAAGAGATCGATGATTATCAATGATTGAGTAATTAGTGCAGTCAAAGATAAAGGATAAGTGATCCAATACAAAACCCTAAGTAGCGATCAATAAAAACCTTAAAAAGAAACCAATAACCTTATCGATCCCTAAAACTAACCTAGTAACAGTACTCGACCTAACTCAAGATTAAATTCAAGCGTATAATCAATGCTTTGGAAGAAGAACGTTAAAAGATTAGAGGTGAAGAATCGATATGTATAAAGTTCAAATTATGTTTAGGGCCAGTTGTCGAAGCCGCTAGAGCCTAGGGTTGGGAGGTTTTTGTTAGGGTTTGTTGAAAATAACTCATTCCTTGCAAAACCGAAATACAAACAAATGAAATCCAATTATCTAAAAAAGTATTGCCTATAGATACTTGTCTATATGTTCACATTTTGCACCAAATATACAATATATGAAGGGGTTTTGGCCATACAAAAGCAACAAACATTTTCAAATGTACCAATACAGTACGCGAATTAAAAACTGCTCCACTTAATGTAACTAAATTTTATGTTTTGTGCTAATTTAAACCCTTAAACTTTCCTAACCCAAACCAAATTCATTGATGCCACGTGTACATGCTAGTTGAAATTCCATTAACTTAAAAGTGAATGTTTAATATTTACACCTTTAAACTTGTTTTTGTCCCCTTTTTGAATTTTAGTTAAAACTTTATTTAAAAAAAACAAAATTCATAACCTAACATTAGCGGATGTTCAATATTAAAACACATGACTCGCAAATCTTAAATCCACATGTTCAAAAATCAAACTCACAGCCTTCATATATAAAATTTGAGCGTCCATCAAACAAATTATTAAAGTCAAACTATCAATTCTTAAAGGTTAAAAGGTTAAACTAATTTTTCTACCATTCATCACTACGCACAACTACAAAAACCACTACTTAAAAACGTAATCGAAATACCCTTAACTCGACATTTGAGAAACAAAAAGACAAGATGACATATGAAACCATTAAATCAAGGTCTAATAACCCTAAACTTGCCGGATCTCGCCATTGACTCTTTGGAAATTAAAGATCACATATCAAGCCATGGACCACAGGTCCGACGCTCGGGATCCTTTATCCGATGACCGGGATTTTTTGTGGCGCATCTTAACGTTTAGGTTAGCTAGGATGGAGTATCTATACTTCTATACTCCCTTATAAAGTATCAATATCCGAAATCAAAATCCAACCCTTCATTTTTAAGATTCAGCCATCCTAACCTATATTAAAGCCTAATTTATACAGAACAAACCAACATACAATCCTAAAAAATTACCAAACCCACAAAACCAAATCAACCTATCACACTTCCACCTTATATTTACCAATAAAAAAACATACACACATAAAACACTCTGCAATCTTAAAACTCTCCAATCTCCCACCTAAAAAATCAAACATCTCACACTAAAAAAACTCACGCACAAATACTCATCTCACATTATAACAAAAAAACACACAAACTCATCTCACTATAAAAAAAATACAAATACTTTCATCTAAAAAAAAAACTCTCCAAAAAACCATCACAACTCTTACCACCACCACTCGACGCCGCTACCACCCAACCACCCGACGCCGCCTCATGGAGGTTGCACCACCACTCGACTCCACCACAATACGAAGCGACCTCACCAGACTCCACGAACACATAAAAAAAGGCACCACCGAAACCCTTCCACTATCAAGTTTTGAGGTATTTTGATAGATCTATGAGTTTTGAAGATTCTTTTTTATAAATCTATACATATTATTTGCATGATAAATAGTTTTTATTTAGATATATTTTTATAGATCTAGAATTTTTTTTATAGATATTATATATATATTTTTGTAGATCTATTGATTTTATTTGTAGATCTATATGTTTTATTTGTAGATATAACGTTTTTGGTATTTTTTTGTTAGTGCCGCCGCTTTCAGCCACTTACTGCCGCTTGTAGCTGTTGTAGCCACCACTCTCTCACCGGAAAAAGTTGCCATTGTCACTAAAAAAAGTTGTGGTCACCGGAAAAAGTTGTGCCACTGCCAGAAATCCTTTCTCACGCCAGAAATAGTATGCTTTATTTTTAAATGTTTTATTAATATTTTTTATAATGGTTATTGTTGTTAATAATAATTATTTAAATTGTTTTTAATATTTTTTGTGTAAATTTTGCAAAAGGTTTCTATTGTAAATATTGTTTTAAAGTTTATATTGTAAATTTTGTAATAAGTTTATATTGAAACATTGTTAAAAATTTTACTGGGTAGATTTGTTATTAATTTTATAGTAATTTTTATATGAAGTTTATAGTGTAAACTCTGTTATAAAGTTTATTATGTAAGTTTGTCATAAAGTTTATATTTTGTTATAAAATTTATGGCGTAAATTTTGTTATAAAGTTTATAGTGTAAATTTTGTTGCAAGTTTATAGTGTAAACTTTTTTATAAAGTTTATGATGTAAATTTGTTGTAAACTTAATGGTGTAAATTTTGTGATAGTGTTTATGGTGTAAATTTTGTGATAAAGTTTACTTTCTAAATTTTGTTATAATCTTATAATGTAAACTTAGTTATAAAGTTTATTGTGTAAATTTGTAATAATGTTTATTGTGTAAATTTTGTTATAAAGTTTATGATGTAAATTTTGTTTTAATATTTATTGTGTAAATGCTTTATAAAGTTTATTGTGTAAATTTTGTTATAAAGTTTATTGTGCAAATTTGTTATAAAGCTTATGGTGTAAATGTGTTTATATAGTTTATAGTGTAAATTTTGAAAATGGTTGAAATTTAAAAAAATTTTGAATATTTTGAAAATTTTAACTTGCAGATTAGATATATTTTGAAATTTATAAAAAATTGAAATATTTCAAAATTGTATGAAATTTGAAATATTTTTTGAAATTTTAAAAGTTTGAAATATCTAAAAATGTTTGAAATTTGAAATATTTTGAAAATTTTGAATTATTGACTTTGAAATTTGATTTTTTTTTTTTAATTTGAAACAATTTAAAAAATTAAATATTTATAAATTTTAAAAGCTTTTTAAACTTTTAAACATTTCAAAATTTTAAAAAATTGAAACATTTTCAAATTTTTTAAAAATCTAAAATTCAAAATCTTTTTAAAAAAATCTTAATTTTTTCAAACTTTCTAAATTATACAATATTCAAAATTTTAAATATTTAAAATTTTTAGACTTTAAAATTTGAAATATTTTGAGATAATTTTGAAAATGGAAATAATTTGGAATTTGTTAAAATACGGAATATTTGAAATTTAAATATATTGAGAATTTTAAATATCTTATAATGTTTGAACTTTTATAATATAAATTCTTTTAAACTGTAAGGTGTTTGAAATTGTTTAATGTTATGTTAATACTTAAATTTTTTGAACTTTGAAATATTTTGAATGTAAAATGATATAAACATTCAAACTTTCAAGTTCGACTTATTTTTAAAATTTGAAATAACTTTTGGAATTAAGAAAGTTTAGAAGTCTCTCATTTTTAAAATATTAATAATGTCAAGAATATACTAATTAGGGAGACAACACCATTAGTTATACATTTTTTTACTGCCTTATGTTGGAGAGTTTTTTAGTTATCATCCTAATTATTAATTTATTATCGTAGAAAAAATAGCCAACGCATTTGATGCTATAAACTTTTCGTCATTTAGTAATCGAAATTATGACCTATGGTATACAAACACAATTGTTTGAGTTATTTGTGTTCAGAAATTCATTCAAGGCGTTCAGAATAACTATCAAACCGATAGTTGAAATAACAGACTTATTTTGATTTTGATCGATCGAATGTAAGTGTATATATAGTTTTAAATTTTTCATCGAAAATGTTACTACAATATAAATTAGTTCAGTTTCACATTAATTTGTTTAGAGCGTACTAACTATATATACTACAACTTTTTAGAGAGAAAAAATGGCGGAAATTGTTCATTCCAATCTAATAGCCAAATATAAAGATAGAAATTTGGAAGGACATACATTTTTGCTCAATGTTTCAAAATTGAACCACACGATCAAGAATTCCCTAGATTTGAAGGATATACATTCTTGCGTTGTGAAACGAATATAATAATTCGGGAAAACACAATCTTGAGCCGGTGTCAATAGACGTGTTCCCATGTTACCCGTTGGTACGAAATATTGATGCTCTCTTCAATGATCAAACTCGAGAAACTAACTTGATCGGTAATAATTTTTTTCTTTTCGACTATTCTATTATTTGTACTTTACATAAAAATCAAATTAAAACATATTTTTATATCTATATTTCCTTTTTATAGATGTTGTTGGTAAAATCAAAATGGACATCTAATAACACATGATATTGTTATTGTGTTATTTCTTGAAGACCAGACGTAAGTATAAATTATCCTTTTTAACTTTAATACATATTTATGGATAAGTTATTAGTTTTTATTTTAAATACTTTTATTTTTAATAGAGGTAGAGAAATTAAGTTGACTTTGTATGCCAAATCGCACAATGCACCTGGAGTTATAGCACGAATAATATCAAACCGTAGGGTTATATATGCATCCCATTTGAAACTTATGCATTCTGATGATGGAAGTAAGTTAGTACTTTTAAAAATTAATTACGTCTAATTTATTTTTAGTAATTATTAAGTTTTTACTTTTATACATTACCTTCAGTAAATTTTTGGCGTTCTACGCGCTTTACGAAGGTGATAAATCAACCAATGATGCCGGAGGCACAAACTGTTAGAGATATATTGGGCGATTAGACTATTTTTAATATCGATTATGAAGGCTAAAAATTATGTTTCTTAATTGTTATCATGTATTTGTAATTCATGTATTGTAATTCTATATACATTGTCATACTTATTATGAACGATGTAAAATATGTGAATGTGGACAAGTGTTCACTTTATGCATGTTTTTTTAAATCATTATGTTAAATAATGATAGACCGAAAATCCTATCAGCTAATTCTATGCATAAAAAAATGGCCGTATAGTTATCAATGACGAGTGAGAATGATGAAAATGAAAATTGTGATTTATCAACGAGACAAATGAACAAGAAGGAGAACAACAAACAACATTACGCGAAATGCAAGGCTAATGGTGTTGTCTTCCCGCCTAATGCTGAAAATGGAAAAAATATTAATAAGAAGTATTACGAACAACGAAAGGAGAAACGTTTGAGAATATTTGAAAATGGTGAAGGAAGTAGCAATTCGACGACACCGTAATCAAACATTAGTCAACCTTTCGAGAGAATACCGCTACGAACCATGAATACCAACACTATGTTAAGTGCAAATATCTCTCTATGTCAAGGAAGTAGTACGAGGATTGTAACAAGACTAAATGGAATTCATTCCGCGAATGTTTCCCCTCGAGTCAAAACTACTCAACTATGTTCAGGGATCACACATGAGACTTTTAATGGTACAAATAAATAAATGCAATTTTTTTTACTTTGTATAAAACCACATATAAAGTTTGCATTTCTTGACACTTTAGGCCTTTCTAACATAGGAAATCAAATCGAACGTGGTATAGTACTACCACTACCTTATGAAGTCGTGAATGAAGTCATGAATAGTGACGTTTCACAAGGTCGATATGAGGTTCCTCTTTGTCCAACAAATGTTCATCAACCATCTGAAATATTACTTCAAAGAAGTCAAATTTGTTCAGAACTTTCACATCAAACTTTGAACGGTACAAACAAGTTTAATTTGTATTACTTTAACATGCGTACAAAACCTGCATTTCTTGACATCAATTTTTTGTCAATTCAAATATAGGTAATCGAACGGAACGTGGTATAGTATTACCACTATTGATGAAGTCATGAATCAATCAATATTGTCTTCCATCACTCAAGATGTTCTACAACATGATCCGTATGCTTTTTTTTATGATGGTATCCTTTTAGAACATCGTTTGTTGCCGGCTTGTAGTGCGTGTATTCATTGTGGAGCAAAAAGTTTCAAATTTGAATTTCCTAGCTTTTGTTGTATGGAAAACAAAGTTGGCACCCTACAACATTCCGGTAGAATTGTATAATCTTTCACAAACCGATTTATGTAAGCGATTAGAGTTAACATACATGCATACAACACAAACTTTTTATTTCGCATCGATGGGTGTTACCTTAGATAAAAAAATATGCTACCATGTCATCCGGAGTATATACATTTCGTGCGAGCGGGGGAATTTATCACAGAATTGATCAGGGATGGAAAACCTAGGTATCCACAATTGTATTTCTATGATCAATTAGTTCTGACGGATGGGAAACCTAGATATCCACAATTGTATTTCTATGATCAATTAGTTTCGAGGGATGGAAAACGTAGGTATCTACAATTGTATTTCTATGATTCCGAGTCTGAGTTGAATCATAGGCTCAAGTGGGATAATCTAAACAAAAGCGCAGCCGGCGTTGGTTCTTGTTGGAGTTCGTGATTCGTGGTTCCGCTTCAAAACACCGGTTTGTTGGTTTAATTCCAATAGTGACGAATCATGTGTTAGATGAACTGATTAAAAAATTGGTTGCATGATGAACTGACTAAAAATTCTAACATAAAAAGTGTTAAATTGTTCACAAATAATAACTTACATAAAAAGACAAGACATTGTGATTATTGGAAGATAGAATATCTTCCATATTAGAAATCATGCAATGAGCACAAGACATAGTGATCTGGAAGTATGGAAATGATACATAATTATGTTTTAGATACAAATATGAAGAAGCATTTTGGAAAAGCATCAATTGCTAATCTCGGTGAAGTCGAAATTTTGCACAAGAAGTCTGCTTACGTAGTAACGAAGAAGAACTAACCCCAAAAGACGAATTCTCTAAATCAAACAGCAGAAAGTTATCCTCGAACTGATGTGTCCCAATAACAATTGCATGTTCACTTTGAGCACCACGATCAACAAAGGCCAGACAGGCCATGTTTTCTGTTATATGGTTGACAGAGTTAGCAGCTGATATAGTCCACTTCTTTCCACCCTGGAGACTAAAATCGATGATCAGGAACTTTCAAACTAGCTTGGGTACCATTTGTGGAGGTGCTGTAAGAAAGGCTAAATGGTGCAATTGGATTTGCTTTCGGGATTCGTTTTGTAACCATGAAAAACCTCCTAAACACAGGATTATAAATATCTGTTCTAAGAGTTGTGTAAGTCTCAGTTGTGCTAAGCTTGGGAGTAGTATTTCCTGTAAGGTCAACAGATCGCCCTTTTTTTATTATTATTTTTTTTAAATTTTATTACAATAGAATTGATAACGATAAATTAAGTATCCAAAAGAATCAGGATGATTTAATAACGGAGTATGTTGTGTTGGACTTGTTTAAGATCAAACAACCATTCATCCAAGATCATGTCTGCTCTCAGTAGTTTATTAGGCTTATATAGTCTAGTTTATATTAAAAGACAATTTGTATTATTTGTATTGTACTTAATCTGCATGTAAACATGGGTTGGGCCCAAGCCTCAAACGTCCCATAACATGACAGTTATGTTAGTTAACTATTATGACAGTTATTTTTGGCAGTTATCTTTTCCAACCATCATGACTGTTGGGAACAATGTACCAACACTTTGGTGCCGTTTGGAGAAGTATAAATACATGTGCCAAATCTGTAATTAATTATTCAATCAATAATAAAGTTAGTTATTCAAACTTCCCTCCATATTTCTGTCTTACTGTTATATCTATTTCTGCACATCTTGTATTTACATTCGTATCAAACAATGGCCTTTCAAAACACAAGTCATGATCAAAGATGGGAAAGGCATACACCTGCCTTCTCCACATCTAAGAAGTGGCATCAGAGCCTGGTATCAAGGAGGCCAATAAGAAGGTTTAACGACTCATCCTTTGTGAGACACAAGAAGGATAGAGAAGACAAAATGGGAATCTGCATCAAGCAGATTACCCAGAATTGCAAAGATATGCTCAAAGAAAAGTTGGAAGAAATTCAGAACTACAACCAATCTCTCCTATACCCCAATTACAACACTAAGTCACAAAGTCAGAACCATAAAATGTTTTAAATGCAAGAAAGAGGGACACATGATCAAGGATTGTCCCGTTAGAAAGATGGAGGAAGAAGTTGGTCTGCAAGATGTACCAAACGACTATGAAGATAATCTGTCTACACAACACAAAGTCCAATCTCCCACTGTAAGCATAAATTTTCCAGAATTGATTCATTTCGAAACAAAATGCATGCTTAAAGGAACGGATCATGACAACTGGGACAATATCTGGTATATAAGTACAAACTTAAGTATGCATGTTTGTTCTAGAATAAATCTCTTCTGTAAAATCAAAGAAAAATTCTCTGTTGACAAACTTGACAAAGAGAAAAAATTGCTTTTCACATATGGGATTGGAGAGGTGATTGTTAAGAATGGAAATTGCAAGTATTTGATCCCAGGGGTCCTCTATACCCCTGAGGTATCCCTTAACATTCTGTCTGCAGATCTCCTTGAGAAACAAGGAATACAAGTCATCTATGAAGATAATTCATGCACTCTCCAGTACATGTTTAAAGATACTATCACCCATATCTTCAACGAAGACAAACTCAGAACCAAGCACAATGATTACCTTAACAATCTCTTCAATGTTTTGGATGCATCTCAAGAAATTCAACCACATGACTGTACAAAGGTTGAGATCAATGGTGTAACTTATTCCACCAAAGTTACCAACTTCACTGAATTTACAAACTTCATGAATATGATAAGCATTGACAAGTTGGTTGGATCGAAATGGGAGTACTTCAGGAAAAGATTCATATGCACCCTCAAGTGGTTCTATGAGATTTATCTCAATGGCCCTTTACCAGGCCCAATACCTCCACTGATTCAAGGCAAAGAAGTACATTTGATGGACCTTTATAAGGTTATTGAATGTTTGGGTGGCTATATTCAAGTGCATTTCTCTCAAAGATTTGGACAGGCTGCTGAAATACTTGGCTTCTCACACAATGATGGTGAAGCTCTCAAGCAATGCTACAACAGGTATATTGATGTCCTCAAAGGATACCACAACACTGTAAGAATGCAAAGGATTGGACAGATTTCAGTACCAGTCAAAACCACAAACTATGTGGATAAAGGCAAGGCAACATATAGCCTTGGCAGTCGAGATCAAAAGGAATGGCTGCATGCATCTACAGGACCCAAGGACAACATCAAACCTCACTTTGGCATAAGACATGAACCAGAGGCAAAGGAAGAAAATACCTATTCTCTTGGTCAAGGCAGTCTCACAAGTCAGAAGCAAATCAAGAAAGAAGATGCCTCACCAAATGATGACTTCGTCATTGTTTGATCCTGAAGACACAAGACTGAATGGTTTTTTGATCTTAGAGAGGTGATTGTTGGACTTGTTTAAGATCAAACAACCATTCATCCAAGATCATGTCTGCTCTCAGTAGTTTATTAGGCTTATATAGTCTAGTTTATATTAAAAGACAATTTGTATTATTTGTATTGTACTTAATCTGCATGTAAACATGGGTTGGGCCCAAGCCTCAAACGTCCCATAACATGACAGTTATGTTAGTTAACTATTATGACAGTTATTTTTGGCAGTTATCTTTTCCAACCATCATGACTGTTGGGAACAATGTACCAACACTTTGGTGCCGTTTGGAGAAGTATAAATACATGTGCCAAATCTGTAATTAATTATTCAATCAATAATAAAGTTAGTTATTCAAACTTCCCTCCATATTTCTGTCTTACTGTTTTATCTATTTCTGCACATCTTGTATTTACATTCGTATCAAACAATGGCCTTTCAAAACACAAGTCATGATCAAAGATGGGAAAGGCATACACCTGCCTTCTCCACATCTAAGATGTTGGACCATAATTGCGTTAAGTTTTGTTGGAAAAACGCATTGCTCGGTGTACTTATGTAATATACGAAACATGGAGGACCAAACGATAGATAGTTAGTAACCGTTTGGTAGTTAATGGCGGTTACAAAAGTTAGTTAGTTAGTTAAATAACCGAAAAGCGGTTATGGGTAGTTATAGTTAGTTATTTCTTGAAAGGACACAACGGTTCATTACACCGGTTGGAAACCTATATATACTCATACATATGTAACGTTTAGTGTGTGTCTTGTATAACAATATAATCCATCTTATGTTGTTGTCAATAAAAGAATTATTTTGTAAATCTTTTGTTCATTTCGATCATGGAATAAACCTGTGCAAAGATTCTATAAACATATCGCCCTTTTTTTATTATTATTATTTTTATATTTTATTACAATAGAATTGATAACGATAAATTAAGTATCCAAAAGAATCAGGATGATTTAATAACGGAGTATAGGAGAGGAAACTCATTTCATCAACATCCGAGTGGGGAAGAAGATAGTAAGGACCATGTCCATAGAATAGAATCCCAGGAGCCGCAGATGCGCTAGGAATACATAGAGAAAATGTTCTATTAAGTGGCTGTCGATCAAAATAAGCTGGTAAAGCATAAGGGGAAGTTGATTACGCTATGACACCAGTAACATCTTTAGGGTATGATTGGAATGCCGTAGAAGGATCAACGCAACCCGCGGTTAGTATGAGCAGCAGTATAAAAATAAAGAAGAGGGTTTCTTCCATTACTATTGTCTTAAAAAAAATAGAGTCATAGTTGAGATAGCCTCGACCACGTACATCTCCTGTCCAGTGAGTCCACCACATTGACTGGGCAGTACTCTCCCTCGTAATCTGAATCTTCGATTGGAGGGCAGGAAGGACTTTGAGAAGGCTAAGAAGTTCGTACTTTGTTACATTGTTTGTCATAACAAGAGACGGGAAGAGTACAAATTGCGCCTGGAAGGCAACTACCTTGATGCATATCCCACTGGAGATAGCAACCACTGCACGCAATGCAAAAGGAGCATCTAAGTCTATAAGCTAGTTTGATTATACCTATTGTAAGTTCGTGTCTTGTGTGGTGATCTCGGCTTGTACAGCGGCTTAGCAGCATAAGTGTGCTTCTTTAGAGGAACAGGAACTATAAGGTGGTGGCTAATGTGGTATTGTAGTGTTTAAAGGGTGTTTCAATGGTGGCTTAACATATAATCCTTAATTAATTAGTGCCATGTTAACACTTATTAGTAATCATATATATATTAATTAGAAGGAAATTAAAATTTTGATAATTTAATAGACTAAGAAAAAGTGTCAAGTTCGATACATATTATACCATTACCCCATTTATTTGTTTAAGCCAACTTGAGGCCC
Organism: Chrysanthemum seticuspe; assembly: GCA_019973895.1. Lineage (NCBI taxonomy): Eukaryota > Viridiplantae > Streptophyta > Magnoliopsida > Asterales > Asteraceae > Chrysanthemum > Chrysanthemum seticuspe. The sequence goes on from BPTQ01000005.1 coordinate 285,289,071, forward strand.
GTTTGGTACGAGGGTAATTGGAAGGTTTAGAATCAAAGAAATTTCGTTTGGTACATATTTCTTTCCCTAACAAATGATATTCAATGATAGATGTGATACTAGGTCAACTAGTAGGTATCTGTGAAATGATACAAAGGTTTTTGAGTGGTCACACGTGTGCATTAAATTCCAATAGTTTTTCTTTTTAATCTTTTTTTATCCCTTTTATTTTTAACAAATAATAGTTTTGAATATTATACTAATTTATAAATTATATATATCACATATTTTCCTTCTTCTCATTTTCTTTCAAACCTTTCCTAAATTCGAATTCAATTCTAATCCCACTTACAACCAAACGTACCCTCGGTGGATTATCATTATGGATTCAAACTATAGAAACTCACTGTGCAATCAAAGTTGATTTCTTTGAGACCTATTAACCACTTTCAAATTGGTGAAAAAGATTGTTCATGAAGTACGTAATGCATTAATATCCTTTATTCAAAGGAAAAGTTCATGGATTAATCATTAATATATTTTTGCTAATTTATGAAGACTTGATTTAAGTTATACTATTTGACATTGAACTAAAAAAAATTGTTCATGGTGTAATGGATTAATATACACACAACTCACGATCTCTAAGTGTAAGCATTTGAACATGGCCAATTGGCCATAACTTAAATGCCTGAATATTACACATAAAAGAAGTTATGCTTTTGACCTTGAAAAAGATATAAGATTAACGCTAAATTAAGTAATCAATATATGGATTATCTATTTTAGTAGATTCTCCTTTTAAATCATTTTATTAAAAGAAATGTATTATGAAACTAGCGTATCTTACCAGCAATTGGATATATCTTCCCAGGAAGTTATAAGGAAGTGCATCATCAATTTATGTTGGGCAGGTAACTTTTGTTTATTGTATGCCTAAGAAACGAATTTGCATTAGTTTGCAATCAATGATGATTTTAAACTCTACAATCTGGATTACCTGGTATATGCAAAAACTTTGATGATATGTGCTTATAAACATCATCTGCGCGAGACTACTAGAAAAATGCAACATTTTGATTAGCTTCAGTTATCTTCACGGTGAAAAAAAGAAATGTATTATGAAACTAGCGTGAAACTATGAATCGGAACAAGTAAACGAGAGAAACCAAAACAGCCCATGCTCCTAACCTTAGGCTAGCACCAAACCAAACTAGCTTTCTTGCATCGCTAACCATATCCATTATCCGCGTGAAAGAAATGGCTTGATGAGTGATTGTTGGTAACTATCAATAGCTAGGATAACAAATACGCGCTTCGCAGGGTATATAAAAGTTGAATTATATATTCTTAGGAATTAGGATTACATGATAAGAAAAAAAATTACATCATAAGTTTATTTGTTTATTAACATTTAGTTCTTTGGTCTGAGGTTGTTGCTGGCCGGTCATCTGTGCACTCATTCGTATATAATTAACTTTGGCAATGCCTTTATTTTTTCAACAGCAATTATATATTGATTAGGGAAATTTTTGACGTCAGTATCAATTTCTATATTGCATGATTGGTTTTCATAACTTGCTCTAATTCCATGCATCGACTTTAATTGAAGAACTTGAACAAGGACTTTTACTATTAAACGTGGGACGCAGTAGAAGTCATTTATTGAGTACAATACATAGTAATCTGGAAGAATGGAAATGGTACATTAAGCAAACAATCATTATTAAGTTTTGGATATAAATTCGCAGAAGCCTTTTGTAGCAGCATCAACCGCTAATCATGCATGGTGAAGTCGAAATTTGCACAAGAAGTCTGCTTACGTAGTAACGAAGAACTGAATCCAAAAGTTGAATTCTCTAAATCAAACAGCAGAAAGTTATCCTCGAACTGATGTGTTCCAATAACAATAGCATGTTCACTTTTAGCACCACCATCAACAAAGGCCAGACACGCCACATCTTCTGTTACTTGTTTAATAGAGTTAGCAGTGGATATAGTCCACTTCTTTCCACCCTGGAGATTGATATCGATATCAGGAACTCTTAAAGCAGCTTGGGTACCATTTGTGGAGGTGCTGTAACAAAGGCTAAAGGGTGAGATTGGATTTGCTTTTGGGATTTGTTTTGTAACCAATGAAAACCTCCTAACCATAGGATTATAGATATCGGTTCTAAGGGTTGTGTAAGGCTCGGTTGTGCTAAGCTTGGCAGTGGTATTTCCTGGAAGGTCAACAGATCTCTTTTTTATTACAAAAGAATTGACGCTGATAAAGTATCCAAAAGAATCAGGACGCTTCAGTAATGGAGTATAAGAGAGTAAACTCCTTACATCAACATTCGAAAGATAATAAGGACCATTTCCATAAAATAGAATCCCATGAGCCTCGGTTGAGTTAGGAAGACATAGAGACAATGTTTTATTAAGCGGTGGTTGATTTAAGGAAGCTGGTAACGCATAAGGGGAAGTTGACAGCGCCATGACACCAGTAACATCTTTAGGGTATGATTGGAATACCCTATCAGGATCAACACAACCCACGTTAGCATTAGCAGAATAAATAGGAGGAAGAGGGTTCCTTCCATTACTTGTCTTCACATTAAAAGTGTCATTGCTGAGATAGCTTATAACACATCTCCCGTCAAGTGAGTCCACCACATTGTATGGGCAGTAGCACACTCCCTCGTAAGATGCATCTTCGATCGGTGGGCAGGAAGGACTTTTAGAAGAGGAAGAAGTTCGCACTTTGTCACATATATCTTCGTAGCAAGAGACGGCAGGGGTACATATGCCAGGGCAATGTCCACCCATATCCCAGCTGGGCCAGCAGCCAAACCATGAGAAAGGAGCGTCAATGTCTATAAGGTAGCTTGTATTTGTTCTCATGATCTGAGCGCTGTAGAGCGGTTTAGCAGCATCTGTATGTTTGTTTAGTGGAAGAAAAAAGGAATTGTAAGGTAGTTCAGATTGTGCTATGGCTTGATGTTGATAGGAGATAAAGGCTAGAAATAGAACTATAACTTGCAGAATATGAATCATCTTTAAATGATTGTATTTTATCAACTGCGTGATTTTGATATGGGCCGAAACAGATTTATATAGATGCATAATGGAAGATGTTCACATTCCCTTAGTTTTCTATTGAAGCTAACTGGTGGTGTGAACATTGATTCAAATCATAGAAAATGGAATAACCACTTTCAACTTGGTATAAAAAAATGTTCAGGAGATATTTGATTAGTATCCTCTGTTTACAGGAAAAGTTATGGACTAAATGTCATTGACCCACACAATTAACAATCTCCAAAATGGAATTATGGAAGCATCTGAACATGGCCAGAACTTGAATGCCAATTAATGTTACACATGAAATTAAGAAGTCATGCATTGACTTTGAATAAGAGATAACTTCATGTCTAAATATACTATTATATTAAGATATGATACATTTTTTTTTTTATTAGATGGTTATTTAAAAACAGTTTATCTAAAACGTACCTTAGAGAAAGCATGGTATCTTATATTTATTTAAAGGAAAATGTTAAATTTAGTTTAAAAATGGTTTTTTTAGAACGTACCTCAGAGAAAGTATGGTATCTTATATTTATGAGGAGAGTTATTTTACATACCAAACTTATCTTACATACAAAGGGACTCATCTCCACCATCCATCTAAAAAGAAATCAATGGTTGAGATTAAAAGCATTTTATTATTTCACATATTTTTTATAATTTAAATATCTTTTAAACCGTTAATCGTTAAGCAAAAATAATTACACCATCGCGACGAGCATTTAATTATCTTTCTATAGACGGGCACTTTGATATACTTTCGAAAAAAGAAAAAAAATCGTTTCTTTTCACGTTTTTTTCGTCTTTTTTTTTTCGTTTTTCTTCGAAACTGAAATTTGCATTAAATATCATATATGATTTAATACTAATTTGAAGATCACATGTGATATTAGTGTTAAATCACATATGATATGTAATATCATATATGATACTAGTGTGAAATCATATATGATAAATCACATATGATATACATATCATATATGATATAACACTAATATCACATGTGATATTCAAATTAGTGTTAAATCATATATGATATTTTAATGCAAATTTCAGTAACGTAAAAAAACGAAAAAACTTAAAAGAAAAATGTGAAAAATACGAAGAAAAAAAAATCTCGAAAGTATATCAAAGTGTCTATCTATAGAAAGATAATTAAATGCTCGTCGCAATGATATTTTCTTTTTCGCTTAACGATTAACGGTTTGAAAGTTATTAATATTTTAAAAAAGATGATGAAAGTGGGTTTTTTAAATTGTTGGGATTAATCATATCCATTAGATCAAATAAAAATTGATGGTGGAGATTGATCCCTTGATATGTAAATAATCTTTTGTCCTCAAATGATCTTAAATCTATATTTATTTAAAAGAAAATGCTAAATGTAACCTTTAAGGTTTAAGTAAAGAGGAGAGTTATTTTACATACCAAACTTTTCTCACATACTAAGGGACTCATCTCCACAATCTATCTAAAAATAAATCAATGGCTAAGATTAAAAGCATTTTATTATTTCACCTATTTTTTATAATTTAAATATCTCTTAAACCGTTAATCGTTAAGTGAAAATATTTACACCATCGCCACGAGCATTTAATTATCTTTCTATAGACGGGCACTTTGATAAACTTTCGAAAAAAGAAAAAAAAAAATTAGTTTTTTTCACGTTTTTTCGTTATTTTTTTCGTTTTATAACGTTACTGAAATTTGCATGAAAAAAAATCATATATGATAAAACACTAAATTGAATATCACATATGATATTAGTGTTAAATCATATTTGATATGTAATATCATATGTGATATTACACTAATATCACATGTGATATTACACTAATATCATATGTGATATTCAAATTTGTGTTTTATCATATATGATTTTTTAATGCAAATTTCAGTAACGTAAAAAAAACGAAAAAAGCTTAAAAAAAAACGTGAAAAATACGAAAATTTTTTTTTGTCGAAAGTATATCACAGTGCCTATCTATAGAAATATAATTAAATGCTCGTCGCAATGATATATTTTTTTTCGCTTGACGATTAACGGTTTGAAAGATATTAATATTTGAAAAAAAATCATGAAAGTGGGTTTTTTAAATTGTTGGGATTAATCTCATCCATTAGATCAAATAAAAATGAAGGGTGGAGATTGATCCATTGGTATGTAAATAATCTTTTGTCCTCAAATGATCTTAAATCTTAAGTAAATTGTTTGTACTTTTAGAATAACCACCCATCCTTGAAATTTAGCATTTTCCAACCAAATAAATGTATCCCATCTAATTGCATGTTTTTAATTATTAAATATAGCCGTTAGGGCTACCAATAGCAAAATCTTTATTTGGAAAACAAAATAAATAAAAAATGTACTAAAAATAATAGGTCTTTCTTTATTATTTCATGATGTATAACAACTAATACTATACTAATAATAGTAAGGGTTTTTTCTATTATGTGCCTTAAGGCACATGATAAAAAGTGATTAAAGTACATAGGGATTAACAAAAAATATATTTTTTATATGTACTTATGTCTTTTTTTTTGGATCCCATGTCCTTTTATATATTTTTTTCATTTCTTATCATGTGCCATAGGGCACAATGGCACATAATAGAAAAACCCTTTTCATTTATAGTCCTTTCCTTTTATTAGTTAATAGTCGTTAGTCAATTTTCATTAATTACTTAACGGTCATTAGACGTTTTATGTATTAAATAAATAAATATAATGTTTTATATTAAATTATTACTCATTAACTCTTCATACGTAAAGTGTGCAATCCCGTGATCTCGAGTTCGATCCTAACACACATATACTATTACTATTAGGAAAGGACTATAAATGAAAATAGAGGATCATCATTTATGTCCATTAAACCAACACCAACTTATATATTAAACCAACACCAACTTAATGAAAATTGATTAACGACCATTAACTAATAAAAGGAAAGGAATATAAATGAAAATAGAGGATTAAGAAGCTTTTGGATTCCCTTGGGAGTCCTTGGGCCGATTGTTTAAGGTTAGGGTTTCCTAATCCTACACCAACTTGTCCTCCAAGTTTTGCATACTATATCAACAATGCTAGGGGTCATTGTTTTGTATCTCTTGTGCCCATACAATACCCTCAAATCTTTTCTCCCCTTTTGTTTTGTTGAAGTCGATCGTCCAAACAACCCTAAGGGGTTCGATCACTTTTGTTTTGTTAAACCAATTTTTTTTGTGTTCCTTAATTAACTAGCATTAACATTAACTTGGTATTAGTACATGTGTAAAAGAACGTGATATAATCAAACTATTGATTATATCTTGGATTGAATTGCAAAATTGGTAAGGGACAATTCCAATAATCCTTATAAACCCTAATTAGGGTTCATCTTAATTGAAGAATTGTTTGGAGTTGATTCTTGTTTAGCTAAAATAAAAAAGGTACGCATACTTTTATGTTTTAATTAATTAATTATCCATTATATGTTTTTTACGCTTCCGCATATGTATTTGATGTTTATTGTTTATATTTATGAGTTGTCATGTTATATAATTTCAACAGTGGCATCACGAGCTTGGTTTAATGAGTAATTAATTACTAAACACGTAAAAAAAAAGATATTGTATTGTGTTTGATATGATTAATTCTAGGGTTTTGGTTATTGTTTGGAAACCCTAATTTTTAAAGTTAGGGCTTTTGCCCTAATTGGCTTTGAAAAAAAATTATGTCGATCCATTAAAAAAAATTTTGGTTGATCCCAAATTTTTTTAGGGTTTATAAAAATTGTTTTGTTAATTGATATCTAAACCAAGAATTGTATATATGTTACATGAATTAATTCGTGAATAATTGTTATGTGACATGGAATTGTATGCGATTTTGTAACTAATTGAATAAGTGTTATGTTGTATCCATTATGAGACATGCATGTTTGTCATGGATTGTTGCTTGAATTTTTAATTGTTAAGTTATTTATCACATGTTTATTGTTTTGATAAATCTTGAATTGAGGAATACCTCAACAAAATTAGTGAACCAATTATGTGCTATATGGTATATGTTTAACTATGGTTTACGCAATCGATTTGTTGATGTATGTGGCTCACTTGCCATAATAAGTGAAAGCCCTAGTTGACATATACATAATTTAACCTAGAATTGATTATTAATAGGTTTTATCAAATAAGTTGCATGTAGCTACTTGTTTACGCATATTAATTGTTAGTTATGTGCGCATTGTTTTAGTTGTTTATTTTTTATTTGTTACTTGTTTGTTTATAATGTTGGACAAGTTTTAAGCAAAGGGTAATTTCATGAATAGAAAAATAAAACGGACTAAACAATGGTGAAACTTGATTTGTTTTTGAAGAGTTAAAATTTCAATAGTTTAATTGAGTGATGAATTTGTACCAAATAGTGAGAACGGCTCATCCAATTTTGACAAACTATAATAGGGGTATAAGGAGAGGAGCACATTAAATTGTGACCCGAAAAAGGAGGTTAATTGCTTAGCGCTGACCAAATTCTCCGCTTCTTTGTGCGTCAAATTTGAGTTACCAAGTAGGCTATTTTATATACAAAATCATCTTAAGGGTGAATTATCTTTAATTTCATGCGCCACTTTGTGGTAGTTATCCGAAACACTATGTCTTTAGACTTATGCAAAGGTACGATATAATGAACGATAATTAAAGGTAAATACCTTGATTGGTGAAACCAATACCTCAATCAAAATTTTGTTAAATTTAATCTTTATGAATTGGTTAATAAAAAGGTTTTTATTAAAATTATTGATACGAAGTTGTATACATGCTTCTTTGTACGTATTTTGATTATATACATCAAAACTAGTACCCTTTAAATTAAGTTAGCGCCATCTAGTTAAAGGAACACTTAAGTTGCAATTTATGTCATTTGAGAACTTGGCGAGATTGTGATGGAAAGGTAAATCTTCAGTTTGAGTCAGACCTCAACCGAACACATTTGAAGTTCTTTAAATTAGACAACTTAAATTGAGTAGTAAGTGAGACATATACTCAAGGCACAAGATGGGGATAAAACATGTTTACATTTGCAATGTTGTTGGTAATGTAAATCCCATAATGATCTAGGAATTGGAAAAGGTTTGCCAATTATTGTTCGAAAGATTACCTTAGGGCGCCCATTACCTTATTATGTGCTTTCGTTACTAGCAGATCAACTGATGTAATGGAACTATGATAATTTGGATCCTAGTTTTCGAGAAAATTCTATGGTTATATGAATATTACCTTGGGTATTTTATTTTCTTGAAAAGGTTAGTTTTCGAAAATACTAATATTGAATTTTTCTAATTCTTTAAATGTATTAATGCAACATTAAACCGCAAACATGGGTTATTCTTGTATTGTAAATTGATCTACACCTGTAAGGGTTTTTTGGTAGAGTCAACTTTACTACAAGAATAAACCTAGTCCTCTTTTCATGAGAAAAGAGTGATATTCAATCATATCCCTTTTTATGATTGAGAAAGTTATAATAGGATATTTAGAATTGTCTAAATTCTAATACATAACTCATAAGCAAATTGTAATAGTTAAGAAAATTGCACATTTTATGAGCTATTAAATTAGTAGCTAGACTAATTTACTGCAAAATTGATAAAAGAAAAACTAGTATATTTTATTTAGTTGTTGTGCTTTGACCATTTACAGGTACTACATTCAATTATTGGAATTGTAGACCTCTTAAGGAAGAAATTGCATGCCCAAATTTTCAAGTTAATAGCATTGATGGATAATGCATCATCTGCATAGTAGAATACACTCTTTTAGTACATAAGTAATTGTTATGTATGGATTTCTCAAAGGTGTAAGGAAGTAAATAGCACACTATTTTCTTTCACTGGGCAATGAAACACTTACAATGTTGTTAAATCCAATGGGAGCATTGTGTTCTTATTACTGGATAAGGAATTATTGTAATGATCTCTAATTCAGTGGGAGCTACAAGCTTTGTCATCTTGGTAGTAATCTACATTACTTTTCACTTGTAGACACATATGTTTTTAGCGATTGTCATGAACGTTTCCTTACTAGATAGTGACATTCTACATCTACTAGTTATGCTAATATCATTGATACAATCATATTGATCACATAAGCAAACGTGTGTTGTGCTGTTTATCTTCTACATGATGTTGTTCCATGCACAAGTGGGAGAAATCTTTATTGTATGCAAGGTATAATATATATGAATATGATTTAAAGGATTCTCTTGACTGCAAGGTCAGAGACTAATATGACTTATACATATCTAATTCAAGAAACAATTGGTGTTGCAATTTATGTTATGTGAGAGCTTAGCTACGTTGCAACAACAAGGTAAATCTCCATGTCACATGGGATCATATCTGGAATAAATTTACAGTTTCTAAATTAGACAAGTAGATAGAACATGTGTCAAGATGATATATAAGACTACTTCAAATTAAATATTTATGTATTATTAGAATAACATAAATAAATGAAGTAATCTAATACTACTTCAATTTGTATATTTATGTATTTTTGGAATTACACACATAAATGAAGAAATAATGTAATCCAACATTATTGTGAAGTAATAAATTAACTTGAATTATTATTGAAACCAAGAGGTAGTGTTCATAATTACTTTAGTTAAACATGTTTATGTTTCATTGTAAATATATTTAGAGTTAATTACATAAATCGTCCTTGTGGTTTGGTAAAAGTTACGGATCTTGTCCCTGTGGTTTTTTTTTTGCGGGTTTCGTCCCTGTGGTTTACAAATCTTACGGATATTGTCCCTGATCTGACCCTGTCCCAAACGGTGTTAAAGAAAGGACCTCCCTTGCAGTTACTCCCTAACGTGAGGGCTAACATTGTATTTTGGTTTTAACGATCGTTATACAAACCACAGGGACGATTTATGTAATTTACTCTTTAAAAAAAATAAAGTTTTTTCTTTTTAATTTTATTATTCGAAATTTTTTAAATTTTATTACGATTAAAATTTTTAATAAAAATAAACTTTTTTTTTATAAATTTAATTTTAATTTTATTATAATATATTAAAAAAAAATAATTTTATTATAATAAATTAAAAAAACTATTTTTAATTTTTTTTAATTTTATAAAAAATAAAAAATTAACTGTTTTTTCTTTTAAAAAAATTAACTTTATTAAAAAAATTAAAATAAAATTAAAAAAAAAAAAAAAAATTAATTTTATTATAAAACGGACGTTTTCATTTAATGAAGAATTTTATTTAACTTCCTGCTTTCAAGTTTTTTTTTTTTTTTTTTTTTTTTTTTTTTTTTTTTTTTTTTTTTAATGCAAATCTGTGATATAAGCACTTAGTGCTTATTTAGTCAAACTGCTTATCTTTTCATCTAATTTATTTTCTTTTAGCTTATAATAAGTCATTAACTAGTTTTGATAAGAATTTACCAAGATAAAGTTGTGAAAAATCAGTTTTTAAAAGAATTACACCCCATTAAGGGGTGTTTGGCATTAGCTTATTTAAGAGTCTAAAAGCTTTTTCACCCATTTTGACTTGCAAAGTTAAACTTGTTTTGAGGATTTAGTGAGTTCCAAAAAAGTTCTAATCTGTTTTAACAAGGTTTTACAAGCTTTAGTTAAAAAAAAAAAAAAAAAAGTGGCAAAAAGTTTTTCTGTCCTGCATCACAATAGCAGCATAGCTGCTGTTCGCAGGGATTTAGGAAACTTATTTTTAAGCAAAACTTTTTCAAATTTGTTTTTCTTACATCCTCACATACCCACCTTAATATGTCAGTAGTTTAAATGCACTTAGTTTCACCTTATCTTAGCTAAATTTGCACTTAAAATCTGCCCTATGGCCACTTTCAGTTCTGTCTCAGTCACTAAAATGCCTAAGTGGCTTATCTTTTAGATTTTTCATTTGCTCAATATTAATTCTTATGCTCTGAAATTTGGTACACATAATCTCTGGTTGGCAATCTAGTCATTACTTATTTTTATGAATTTTTATGTAGGCTTTTAGATAGCTTTTTAGAACCCTTTTTGTGCCCCATTACTTATTTTTGTGAATTTTTATGTAGGCTTTTAGATAGCTTTTTAGGACCCTTTTTGTGCCCCCTTTGACTGTTTTGGACTGCATTGCAGCACCTATTACAGCAAACTGCACATGCCTTTTTTTTCTTAGCTTATTCCAGCTTTTTATTAGCTTATTTTGGTGCTTAATAGTGCTTATTTATCCCTTTAGGATTATTTTCCATATTAGCTTAGGATTTTCTTTAAACTGCTTTTTCCTCCCTTATTTCTAGTGCTTATTTCTGTTCCCCTAGCTTATTTTAGATTTAAAAAAAAAAAAAAAAAATTAAAAATAGTTTTTTTTTTAATTTATTATAATAAAATTAATTTTTTTTTTAATTTATTATAATAAAATTAAAATTAAATTTTAAAAAAAAAAGTTTTTTTTATTAAAAATTTTAATCGTAATAAAATTTAAAAAATTTCGAATAATAAAATTAAAAAGATTTTTTTTTAAAGAGTAAATTACATAAATCGTTCCTGCGGTTTGTATAACAATCGTTAAAACCAAAATACAATGTTAGCCCTCACGTTAGGGGGTAACTGCAAGGGAGGTCCTTTCTTTAACACCGGTTGGGACCGGGTCAGATCAGGCACAAGATCCGTAAGATTTGTAAACCACAGGGACGAAACCCGCTAAAAAAAACCATAAGGACAAGATCCGTAACTTTTACCAAACCACAAGGACGATTTATGTAATTAACTCATATATTTATATGAAGTCTTTTAAGACTTATAATAAAGTAAGACGTTAACTTGTTATTGATAATTCAATTCGTAGTATAGATATTTTCTGAAGAAATAAAAAGGCAATGTATTTCCGGGGTTGTTCTCCCAGCGAAGGATGAATGGAGATTTCGGTTCTAGTCGTGATAACATGTTTTCGAATGGGGAAAAGGGGAGAATAATAGGATTCTACACTACGATAATGAAACATAAACTAAAACAAACTAATTAAGCATACGAAAAAATAACATAAAGCATATTAAACCTAAAACACAATTTAAGCCTAAAACGCAACTACGAGAATTCTAACAACATGAATTAAAACCAAATTAAAGGGATTTAAGCTAATTTTATGAAACGTAAACTAAATTTAACTAATAAGGAATGCAATTTGACAAAACGAAACTTTTAAAACTCAAAACGTGAGAAAAACGTAAAAACGGGCGCGCTCGGGTAAAAACCCGAGCCTAAAACATAAACTATTTGGAAAAATGTCTCTAGGACAGAAAATTTATTTTTCCTACGAAGAATATGACAAAATATGATTTTAGGAAAAAGCGGAATATTTTTTTCGAGTTTTTACTTATTTATTATGAATTAAAAACTAAAAACTAATTAATTATTAAAAATACTAACGCTGAATGGAAAATTAAGAAATTTTACAGAAAATTACTTTATACTAATCTTAATCTAGAAAAAATAAGGAAGCTGAAAAAGCAGTTGGTATTAAGCAGCAAATAAGCAAATTGGATTAAGAAGCTAAATAAAGGAAACTGCCTTAAATGATTAACTAATGCAAACTTAAACAATAAAGACCCAAGGGCAAAGATGGATTTGTAAGTGGTGTTTGAGGCGTGGGAAGTGTGACGTGTGTTCGAATCCCAGGCAGCACCCTTTGGTTTTTTTTTTTTTTTTTTTTTTTTTTTTTTTTTTTTTTTTTTACACTTATTAAGAACTTAAAAATAAGCTACATAAACAACCTTTTTGACAAAACTTAACATAAGATAATGAGCAGATTCAGAAATAATCACAGGTTCAAGAGAAGTTCATTCAAATACTTCTAAACAGCAACATTCTATGAAGGCTAAAGATAAGCTTTTGATAGGGACTTAAAAGCTTTACTAGCATGGTACCCGCGCAAAGCAGCGGTTCGGAGGCGAATTATTGTTTAACGATTTCTAGAAATGAAAGATGATAGTTTCTAGAAATTATGTGTTTGTGTTATGAGAATGAAAAATTAATATGCTATTATTATATATGCAAATTCAAAAAGTTATTAATTTTAACTATTTAAACATATTAAATTCATTATATTAGTTATATTTTATTATTGTAACACACATCCAATTTAATGTCATAGTTTAATGTGCAATTAGTGTGTTTTTAAAGTTTTAATATCAAAAATTACTAATAATAGCAAGTGTGTAAGCTTAAAAATTTTAAGACTTCTAAAAATAAAAGTCCTAAATGCTTTATATATAGTTAAGATAGGAAAAAAAAAAAAAAAAAAAAAAAAAACTAAGGAGATCTAATGAGCATAAGTTCTTCTAAACACCAATCAAAATAATCTAAAAATAAGGAATATAAGCAGATTCTAGAGCTGTTTAATCAAATTTTGAAGACAGTTAATAAGCAGAAACAAACACTCCTAATAAGGATCTAAAAGCTAAAAGGGAACTAAAAATCCTAGATTAAGCTTAAGGGAAATAATAAGGAACCTATATTACCACTGCATCTATCCTAAAAATGTGTCAATTAAGCTTAAGCTAAGATGAAATAAGCACAAGTTAGTGGACTGCTATAACAGCAGCATATAAGGGGGAAAATGGGAAAATTGAAGGCAAACATAAGCTAATCTAAAAGCTCCTAATGGTTAAATAAAGACCAAATAGATGTAATCTATACCTAAGGCTACTAAAATGAGCTGGAATCAAGCAATAAGCAGTAGTGGATAAGCAGAAAATTAACTGATAAAAGGCTTACTTAGAAAAGAACTAACTGATGTGGAGGACAGGAAAGCATCAAAACCACCAACTTTGAGCAATCAGCAGACTATGAAAATGTTTTTTTTGATGTTTTTCCTTTTGGGAAAAGTGAAACCATCTATTGAAAATGCTGTTTTTGATTTTTACAAATTTTTAAAATGACTAAAAATGAATTAAAAATTGATAAAAACACTACTTTTGACTTTTTATAAAAACTTGTATATTGACTTTTGTGAGCTTTAATCGACTCAAATGGAATGAAAATGATATGATAAGCTGTAATAAGACTAGTTTAGGCTAAATTTACTATTTATGCAACTAATGTGAGGATAATGCAAGCTATGCTAACTGTTGGTGAAGAAAATTGAAGATCAAAGATGATTTTTGACTTTAGATGAAAGAGTTATGAATTTAATGACCTAACTAGTCTATACTAACCTAGTATGGGCTGTCCTAACTATTATTACCCCTTTAAACATACCTGAACACAGAAATGAAGCTAAATCCAAACACTCCTTAAGTATACAAAAAGCACTTTAACATTTAAAACTTGAGAGAATTTTGACTGAAAATGGATTGAAGTGATCAAATAAACTATTAACTCAACAATTAAACAAGTTAAAGCTAGAAATTAACATAAAACTTAGGTGACTTTAATCTTTGACTTTGTTTGACTTTTTAGAAAATGTGGAAATTGAAACAGATTTTAACTAAAACAAGCTCACATAAGCTGTAAAAAGCTTATATGAGCTTATTAAACAGAAAAAAGAAGCTTATGAATGGTAGTAACAGTATTGAATGACAAGTAAAAAAGAGAAATTCTAAAATTTCATTTAACAAAATGAGATTACAAAGTTTTAAAATGAAATAATACAGAAATTAAATCTACTCAACTCAATAAAACAGTAAATTTCTGGGAAGTGCCACGCTGTCATTCCTTGGTCTTGTCAGCATCGAGAGAAGATTCTAGTACTAAGTATGATGAGGGTAAATTGGTTGAAGGAGCAGGCTAAAAAAAATGGGGAAGGGGGTGTACAGTAACTGGTATATTTAAGCGGGGTTGGACTTTTTTTGACCAAAGGGAATTATGACTGTTTGAGAAAGTGATGATCCAATCTTGAAAATTCTTCCCCGGCCTCGGCTTTTTGCGCTTTTCCAAATCTCATGCTCTTTTTTCCGTTGTTTTGTCTTTTCTTGTCCATTTTGATGATATCCGTGCCTGCACATACATAAACACAAAAACAGAGATATTTATGGCTTTAGGGGTTAGTTTTTGGTCTGGTTTTGATCAAGAAAAGGTATATGCTTTCACATATACCAGTTATGATTTGTAATTTAGACATATACAAGAAGTCATTGAGTTAATCAATGATTTATAATGTATAATGGGATTATAACAGTTTATGTTTTCTTGATGAGACATGGATATGAAGTGACTTAATCAAAGAGTACTTGTGTTATAAAGCATGCAATTGTCTTGGAAAGTCTATTATCCATTAAGTTGACTTAGTTGGTAAATAGGTAAGCCAAAAGAAATATGTGTATCTTACATATTGTTAGATTGTCTTACAATATTAATTCTAATAAAATACCACAAGCTAATGGTATGTTCAGTTAGGAGAATCAAACTCTATTTGATTTGTTCGATTCAAGATAACCATAACTTCTTTCTTAAAAGTAAATTAAGGTTAAAAAATTGAGTATAGATTGAATATACTAAATAAGACTCCAACCGAGAAGATTAATAAAACACCATTTTATTAAGGAATGTGATGAATCAGATTAAGTTTTAAAATTGAAGTCCTGAATTGTTAAACTTCTTATGAAGAGTGATTATTAACAAACTAAAGTCATGAACTGTCAATATGTATTTGTAATGTCTCAAAAGAGAACATTGTATTGTTGCTCTACATGATAAGTATATATAGATAGTTTATATATTACAAAAGGCAAGTGGGAGTTTTTATCTTGAGAGATAAAATTACAAGATACATAATCTTCTAAAACACACTAGTGAATATCATGATGAGGTTAGACATGTAAATGATAGACCTCAAGATGATGGAATTCTCATTCATAGATATCTCAGATATTTGTTTGATATGCTGAGAAATATGAGTTAGAGGATTATGGTAAACCTGATAATCATTATGATGTATTACCAAATATTGAATTGGGTAAATTACTCATACTATGAATGTTAAAGATGCTGTCCATAAACATAATCAACTTTTGAAAATTTGATTTATCTTAATAGTTAGACTTGAGAATAAAGATGAGTTTCTTAAAAGAGAAGAAAAACTATAGTGGTTTGATTCTTTATAAGGAAATCATAAATTGTACACAAGTTTAATGCTTGTCTTTTGACAATATTATTTATCATACTTAAGCAATTAAATATGATTGGATATTTTTTCCTAGACACATTAAATATATAAAGATGATAATTGTCATTCTTATTTTCATTAATATGAAAAATGACAATGGAATATCAAAACTATTTCTTTAGTGATTACTTGAGCGAGGACGGTAAGTAATCGAAAGGTTTTTTTTGAATTCATATAATCTTTGGAAGTGTACAAAGTGCAATAATCCATGAATGAATAAATGCATGCATCTATGAAATTATTCTTATGTTTAATTATTAAATCCTAGTTTTGATTTATAATTGAAATAAGATAAATTTTAAGTATTCTTGAAAGCAAGTGGGAGTATTATGTTAAGTTTCTTAAATCTTATATGTTGTATAACATATGGGAAGTAACATTCCATGTATGTTAAATGTTAAGTCTTAGTTTTGAATGAAACTTCACTTGTAAGATTTAAAAATTAAAACATACAATCTTGGAATATATGTTTATTGTTAATAAACATGTACTGTAAAATAAATGATTATAATAACACATGATATATCATTTGAGAAATGGATACATATCTTTTGACAAGATAGAACATTAATGAAATCTAAGTTTGACCTATAGATTCATCATGTACATCATGTTGTGTATTAAAATTGTTGTGTCATACTTGAGTGAAAGATGATTTGACAACATTGATATCTAACTAAAAGTTATTAAATAACTTGTGTAATGAATATTCTAATAGAATTACATCCTTAGCCTGAAATTGCTCCTAGATTCTATTGATGAACAATATGTCAATTGTTGTGCAAATTTTCATCAGCTACAAACATTACACAATAAGATATTAAAGTTTACGGATTTTTTAAAGAGCATATTGTTGTTTGTATACAATGATGTTGGTTTAATTGAGATGACACTCAATACTAGTCATGGTAGGATTTCATCCTTGTTAATGGCCATGTGAACTAGTTGTGCTACTAAGAGCACAATTGCATTATACATTAAAGAATAAGAATACTTTAAAACTTTAAAAATGTTTGAAAGTTTAAATTGTCATAAATTGGTGATAGAGGATGTCACACACTTTATGAATTATTATGCGGATTGGTAAATGCACACATACAAGAATTTCAATAATTGAATTCTTGAAATAAGTATTCTCAAAACTACGATAGATCAAGTTGGTTGATTTATGTCTTGTCAACAAGTATGGTTGTCATTACTTGAGGCATAATTCAACAACTAGAATGTTCATGCATTGATCTATTCAGTATTTGGATAAGAGATGTTAAACAATTATTATAATGAATTAAAATACTTGGTATGTTTGATTTTATAATATATTGTATCCTATATTTGCATGTTGAATCCGTGAATAATTTATTTATTCTAAATCGTCTGTTGACAATTAATGATATGGAAGTATCATTAAATTAAGACAAATCTTAGTGATTTGGTAGAATATACTTAAAAGTATATTGATGAGAAAACATACCAATTTCAGATGATATTTAATTAATTGAATATTGGACTTATCTCAACCACATGATTTTACTTTATGGATATTGTTATTAAGTAAATCACGAATAGTTATCCTCAGACTTGAGATACCAGATAAGTGTCATGAATGTAGTACACTTATGTGGAACAACTTAAAACTAAACGTAACTGGTAGTCATATGTCACAATTCTCAATTTCTGGTCATTTTGCAAACCATAAAAAAATTTACTATTCATCTCGGGAATTTACTATTCATCGGTTACTATTCATCATTTTTGAAGTTGATTTGATATTTTGAGAGGTTATTTCAAAATTTTACTATTCACAAAACACTATTCATTTCCGGAGAAAAATCGTTAATCATGATTCACTGTTCATCATTTTTCGTAAACTAGGTTTACGAGTATCAAATTCGCGTAACCGTAAGGGTTTAGCTGCGTATTCATGAAACATCATTGATTACATTACATATAGACTAGAGTTAGTCTACATATCATCAGTAACATCAATTTCATATTAGTTCATGCATGGGTTTGCATATTTCATTAACGTATATTTTTTTCTATTAAATAAACGCTATCGCACGATCATTTATTTTGAACAATTGATCCGACACTTCCAACAATTGTCCTGATATATTTTTATACTCATTTTAAGACTATAAAAATTATATTATTAGTTTACCCGATGTTTTGAATTTATTTTGTATATATATTGTTATATATACATACTAGTTTTCGAAGCCCGCCCAATGGGCGGGCATGACTTATAATTATTTGTTTGTTGTTTTTTGTTAACTGAAATACATTGTTTAGAATTGTCAAACAATATTATAAAACAATTGTTTTTTTTTTTTTTTTTTTTTTTTTTTTGTTTTTTTTTTTTGTTAAGAATTATAAATAATTGTATGGTTTGCGTGGATGGTTAATAACACAACATATATAATTTTTACAACATTATGAATTTTATGTATGTTTGTAAAGTTGAGACAATGAAAATGTATTAAAGTGATATAACACTTAACTTAAATTCTAAACAAATCTACAATGCAAAGTCAAAGTCAAACACACTGATTTTCAACTTAAAGTTTGATAAGAAAATTTCAAGTTTATTAGAAGTTTTTTTCCTGTGCACTTGTTATCACCTAACAGGCAACGTGAGATCTCAGACGCCTTCCTGCACCAATTTTAAGTAAACACATTAGGCTTTTCCACATATAAAAATCCCAAGAGAATGGAACTGTAAATCTTAAAGGAATGGCAGTTTACCCGTTTAGTAAGCTGTCTCCATTCGCCAAAGTTCCTACAACATTTCTGCAGAAAAAGTATTATGTTTATGTGGTGTTGCGATAATCTGAGGACTTAAAGATGAAATAGAATAATTCAACTCACAATGATCTTCCCATTTTTGCAAAATTACCATGTAAATTTCCTGTGATGGAATTGAAGGAGACGTCTCTATTGCAACATAATGAAACAAAACCGATAAATTGAAGAAAACTAAGAGGTGGCTGAAGACACCATTTTGGTACTTACAGTCCCCGAAGTTGTACGTTATGATATTTGATGGGATATCCCCGTTTAAGCTATTGCTTCCTAGATACCTGAAAACCATATATATACTGCTGCAAGGCTATCCTCTTAGCTTGCCAATTGCGCCTTATCGTCAATGATTACTTTTTGAATACACTGATTCAAAAGTGGTCCGTTACTTCAACACTTTTAAAGATATATTGGACAAACTTAGTTTAAAGCCCAACTTTAGTAGGGGTTAAAATGATGATCAAAAAAATAAATAATTAAAAAATATATATAAAAAAATATTTAGTATAATGAACAACATACTATGTTTAGAAGTTGCAAGTGCATTGAATAAATAGTTCTAAGAGGGATGAAGTATAACTGTATATGCCATATGCAAACTTAATAGCGAAAAATTCTACAACATTTAACATATGAACTAACCACTGCACACGCCAACACGTCTCTCTCTTTTCAATCACACGAAGGCAAGCACGTAATGCCTCAACAGCTCGCTCTCTAACAGCTAATATCGGATCCCTCAATGCCACCTAGATGGCATCGACAAATTCGGGCACATGAACATTAAAAACGGTGGAATTCTCAACCATTTTCTGAAGTCAAAAGGATGAATTAAGATTCCAGTTTAAGCACTAAAATAATAAAATTTCCAGGAACTAATGAAAAAACGATGATAGTTGGCAACTTGAAAAACCATTAAAGCTTTAAAACAGCATGAAAATGATGAACATCACAAACATTATAACAGGTATTTTGTATTGTAGTTACCAATCCTATGTAAAGGAAATTTCAGTCTTTAAATCACACTTTAAATCACAGAATAAAAAAACTAAAACAAACCTTGGCTAATTCCTGATCAGTTAGAACTCTCCCCTGAATGAATGCTGAAATCATTACCAAGGCTATTTCAAATAAAAATGATTAGTTAAAAGGGGAACGGCTCAAATGTGTTGTATGGGTTGCAGCACATTGCATTCACGATTCTTATTGCAATAATGATCTATTTGTAATATTCGTTATGTATAAAAAATGGACAGAAATTTACATGGGTTGAAACTGAATAATACTTGTTTCAACCCTTCATCCTTTGTTGTGAACTCAATCCAATGGTCCTTATTCCCACTATCTTTTGGTGCCCAATAGGTCCATAAGTGGTCATTGTCTAGCACGTTTAATGTGGTTAGGCTTCGGTGTGAAGTTACAATGAAACTTCACTACAGGCATACAATCTAGCCAGCTATGTAAAAACAAACAAAGAAGTTGCAGAAAACAAATATACATATGCAAGGTATATTCAAAAACATGAAAAGAAAAAAAGAAGTGAAGGCCAATAATCTATACAGTTTTTTCTTTCTAATGTTATGTTCGAGTCTAATAGACGTATACAGTGACATAATGTCTTTTTGAATCCTTTAATAGTTAGTAACAATTATTTATTGGTTTTTGTGGTAGTTGAAGGATATGATTGTAACATTTATGAATGAAAAGAAAGTATGAGCCAAAGAAGTCCAAGAAAGCTCTCTCGTCATGCAAGAGACATCCATTGTTGTACTTGCAACTCGGTTGGTCATAACTACAAAACATGCCCTGTTGATGATAGTAGCAAGTATCAGCCAAAGAAGTCCAAGTGGAACTTTTTTGTATATATGATCGACAATGCACTTGAACCCCTGGCTCTTAAGCAACAGTGTGCCGTGCAAATATCTGAACTTCCCCAATCTTTGGAGGTTGCTGTTGAAGAACCTGCTTTGCGTCAGGCTTTAAGCAATTTGATTGAGGGTGCTTTATTGCGTACAAATGTAGGAGGAACGGTTGAGATCGTGTCAACCTCAGCTCCAACTGGCGGTGCTCTTATCATAATTGACGATGATGGGCCTGATATGCACTACATGGTGAGTCGACTCTCAACTTGTACTATTATTAGATAAAGTTGGAGGTGGCAACATGGGTGGGTCGGGAAGTTGGATAAACATGTTGTCTCAAAATAGGTAATCTTGGTGTGGGCTTGATTGGATTGACCCGAATTTTTTCCTGAAAAATTTAAATTGTTTATAAATAAGGAGTGCATCAAATATGATAAAATAAAGCTACATAGTGTCAATGTCTCTCTATTTTCAAGGGAGAAAGGTAACATGATCCTAAATTTGTCAATGTGCGGTATCCACTACTTGTTTACTCAATAAAAGATAATGCAAGTCTATGTTTACCAAAAAGGAGCGACTAAATTTGACAAATGTGATGATCATTGGGCGATATAATTTCATGTATTTATGTTAATTGTTACTGTGTTTGCTAATCTCACCTTTTTCATCTAAGTTATCCATCCCACTGTAGAGTTATTAGTTAGCCACTCTCCAAATTTCTTAAAATTCCGTTCACCCTACACATAATATGTGGTTTTCTTTTTCATTTAGTTTTTTTCTTTCTCCCTCTCCACCTTAAATCAACACGCATACCCACTTTAAAAGTTTTCACAAAATTAAGCATTCAAATTAGATTACCAAATTATACATAATTGACATATTCATTCATGATTCTTGGTTTTGGATATTGTAAAGATATTATAGCTTTATTAAATTAAAAGATTTGCATATTTTTATTTTATGAAAAAAGGTACATTATTATTGGGTTTTCTTTTGTATAAAATTATTAAATGCCACTAATTATTAGGTCTTGCTTGTTACTTAAAGTTTTGCAATAGAAAAACCTTTTTGCTCACTGAAACTACTAAACTTTTTTTTTTTTTTTTAATTGTAATTGTATGCTTCTAAAGTTATAAAGAGACTATTTATTTTTTGAGTTTGTCTTTTTGCTTGGCACATTAAGTATCAATAATCTGAGCATGGCTTTGTAAGTGATCGAAGTTACTAAGTTTTAAAATAGAGATCAAATAATGAGAACATATATGTTTATTATGCCTATATTTTATATTTCTTATTATTTTTTTTAATGTTTGTGAGTTGTATATAGATGAATAGGTCGAGTATTTGATCATGTGGTTCTTTTGTCCGTTAATAATGTAACACGAAATAATAATATTGTTATGATGAATATGCTTAAATAGTATGTGTAAACTTGTTTAGTGAAAACCATATCCGAAGTAATGATAACACCATGGTGGCAATGTTCAGTAGTTAACACATCTCTATGCTTTTACATTACATGATTTGTTTGTATACATGTAAATTAATGGCATATAATTTGAGATGAAAATGCATGAATTTCCACAAACTGCATTGAGGTTTACAGCTTCATATGCAGGTGATAAAAACATTATCAGTATAAATGGACAACCTTCAATTGCAGATCTTCGTGTTATCTTTGTGCAGCTCGCTGTTGTGGCGATTTTAAGCAGATAAGCAGTTTAGAATATGCAATCCCAAACACCCCTAAACTGTTTATCTCCATCCAAACCAACTACAAAATCAACCACCACTGAAATGATTGCATATATCAAAATGCCCCATATAACTCACACATTAAACACCGACGGACCATTTAAAGAACTTTCTTCCACTTGGAGCTGGTAGTTACTTGTGTTTTGTAGTTTTGTAGGCACGTTTGTGTATGGACACACTTTAACAACAATGATATTCATCACATTCCTGTCTTTAACAATGATGATCAAGTTTCCTGTGTTGGGTTCAATGGATAGCGCACCTGTGGTGGATGTTATTGGTGTGTTTGGTTTGGCTACCCATACTTTCGTGGACTGATCATCATCGGTGAACCAAATTCCCAAGTAACCGTTATATTCTGCACCAAAGAAGCCTAACGTGAAATTACCATCAGGGGGCATAAGGTTCTTTGTGGAGTTACGTTCACTGCCTAATTTAATTATTGACAATTTATCCGGGATGGGACAAAATGTGATAAGAGTAATCAGCTCCCTATTACCAACTATTTGTCGCAATAGGTTTCCAGCACCACCTCTAAGGACAACCAATAATTTGGCAATGACCTGATCCACCAGTAGCCTCAACAATCATCCATAACTCATTGTAGCCCCCACGTGAATGTTCACGTGACTGATTGACATCATAGCCGAACCTTGTTAGAGACACAGACCTTGATAGATCTTAAGCACTCGGGGATCGTTAGAGTTGCCTATGTAATCACAAGCAAACTAATAGAAGATCTCTACAACTTGGTATTGTAGCGGAAAATGAATACAAGTTATAGTAACTAAGAACACTTTTGATCCTCTATGGATCTTTGATTATAGAAACTCTATGTTTCGGATAGAATACAAGACTAGAGAAAAACTTTGAAAAGCTTATCTATTTCAATCTAATATGGTTTCTTATATAGGCAAGAAACCCTAATGATGCGTTGACAAATTACACTTCTACTACTAAACTAGACTAAGCATGCAACTAGGCAAGCATGCAACTAATCATATTGTTTTGTTAATCATCGTGTTTTATTCTGAGTAAGCTCTACTTGAAACGGCGCCAACCTATATTAAATGCGGTGCTGACTTTTACTCTATAACTGAGCTTATCTCTCCTACGTGGTTCCCACTTTCAGCAGCAACACACTGTCTGCTTTATTACTTCTGCTGAAGTATAACTTCGGCAGCATCAATTCTTCTTCGGCAGAATCTCTTCGACTGAAGCTTCGGCAGAATCAGTAGTTTGTGCTTCGGCAGAATCAGTAGATTACCTTAATTCCCAACAATCCTCCCCTAAACTGGAATTTGACTAGGTTAAGTTCCAGTTTCCTTGATAGATCGATACTGTTGTTGAGGATTGTAACGGCTTCCTTGAGGATTGTACCATAATGTTGTTTGAGCAATGAGATGAATTAATTTGTAAAGCCCCAGGTCTTTGCAGCAACATATGACATTATGTACATCAAAACGGATAAGTTCAATACTATTCTCATCACTTCCAGGTGTGTTAACTCCTGTGAGAGGTGAATCATTGAAATTAATGGATTTGATGTCTCTTTACCAATAGCCATTACTACTGGAGTAGCCACATGTTTAAGTTCGAAAACTATGGTACATGGATAACCATCTGATTTATTGGCAAACCAGCAACCATATAAACGGATTTGTCTTGTCTTTACCTGTAGCCGTTTGCTCAGGACTAGTCAATTCTTAGGATTGGTGAATTGAGAACCAAATATGGAGTCAGGTGCCTTTACCACATGCCATATTCATGTGGGCTAGCCAATTCTTGGATTCCAAGGAGGAATAGACCATGGTGAATTGATGACCATACAACTCTCAGCAATGAAGCATGGGTGGTTGCATACCCTATGATTTTGAGCAAACCATTACAGCTATCAACAGATTTGATGTGTCTTTACCAAAGCTGTACCCTTTGGACTAGTTAACCCTTTAACATACGCAATGTATATCAGGTGAGTGAAAAACCATCAGATTGGTACAGCAACCAAACCTGTATAAAAGATAGTTTTTTTTTTTTTTTTTTTTTTTTTTTTTTTTTTTTTTTTTTTTTTTTTTTTAACTGAAAAAGCTGAATAATAAGTTGAAAAGGAAAATTCTAAAAACTAATTTTTATTAAATAAACGCTATCACTATTTTTAAAATGATGTTTTTGTGAGAGTTCGTTTTAGGAAAGCGTTTATTCTAAAAAAAATTTAGACAAAAATAGAGAAATAACATAAACAAAGCAAGCTAAAATGAACAAATCAGGGTAGAGCAGAGAGTACCAAGAGTCCTGATATGGATGAAGAAGAGGTCATTGCAGTTGTTGGAGTTGAGTTTTGATCAATCCCACCAGTGTTAAAGCAGACTGTCTCTCATTTCCCACAGGATCTGGAGGAATTTCCAGTTTCTGATTCAGCATCTTTTCCAGAAGTCGTTTAGGCAGAGGATACTTCCTTTCAGACAACATGCACACAGTAATTCCACCCTTCGTCTCAAGTACATGTATACGAGGGAGAGGATAGAATCTCCAGGATGCAAGCTTCCACCGATGTGAGTTGTCCCAAATTGAAGATGCTTTGCTCCTGGGAATGTGGGAGTTTAGCAGGACTTGAAGATCTCCTGGTAGGAACATCCCAGAACCTTGTGGTTCCTTGTCGCAGTAATGAGTGGAAACTTGAGTGAACAGAGAAATTAAGTCGGCCCTGTCAATCAAGTGCAGAATTTCCTTTAGAAAGGTAAATTCCATTAAAATGGAATCCCCTCGATGAAGAACATTCAGCTCATCCTTCTTTAAGTTCCATCCTATCAACCCTTCTGAGTATCCATCAGGAAAATCAGCAGCAGACCCTTCTACAATGAAAGCTGAGTCATCAGCTTCAAGATCCAAAGGAGATATTTTGGCCTTAGTCTTCTTTCTCCTCCCAGGCAAATAGATTTCCTGAGGGGGAGCATTTTCATCTTGTGCATCTGCAGTGGGGCTTGACATGGTAGATGGAGACTTGGTTGGAGCACGTAGTGATTTCATCCTGTGGAATATCCTTATCGCCCTCTCTGTTTTAGTTTCTGTGAGATCAGCTTCTTTTGTTTCAGAATCTTTTAGTATGACAACAGGTGCCACTGAGGGAGAGGGAGCTGATGCTTCAGGCGCTTCAGGAGGAATGGAGGATGATTCAGAAGATTGGTCCTTGGCAGCAGAGGAAGCAACTTCAGAGGTTGCTTCAGCAAGAATGACTGGAGAGGATTCCTTGGTTGGAGCATCACCAGCCTTGAGTCTTTTGGCCGTTTGAACAGCTTCATTTTCTGAAATCCTTTTTAAGTTGGAAGAACGTGCCAAAGCTAATCTTCTTTCCTCCATGATTTGGTTATACTTGCGATACAGGACAGAATCAGGAAAAGCCTTGACTTGTTTCATTGTTAGGCCAGAGTTGGACAGTGAGTATTGGTTTTTCACCACTCTTCTCATTTCATCTTTAGTGGGAGGTTTGTTTTTGGCCTTCTGAGCTTGAATGGCCCTCTTTTGTGCAATTGCTTCTTGTTTCCTTTGTCTTCCCTGAGCCATCATTCGCTCCACATAGTTGTCACTGAGGAAATCTTCACCTAATATACTTTGAGCCAGAGAGGGCTTTGAAATGACTTGCTGGGTGAGGATATCCCAGTGTTCAGCAGGCATCTTAACCCTCAGTTCATCTAGTTCTTTTCTTCTCTCAGGAGTTAGAGATGAAAATTCCTCTGTTTCAAGTCGTTTAGCCAATGCTACACTTTCCTTTGTCTTCTCAAACTCTGCCCATCTACTTGCTTGACCAAGTCTTTCCTCCTCACTCACTAGGTTAGGACCAAGTTCATCTTCAGTGATGACATTTTTCCCTTTATCATCAGGCTGCTTAGCACACTCTTCTTCAGTTAGATCAACCAAAGGAATTTGTACTGGAGTACCTAGATCAACATGTTGATGTAGATTATCAACTGGAGTGGTCAAGACAACATCAGGAAGATCTGCTGAAGGTGAAGGGCCTGATGGTTCTTGAACAGATGAAGATTGTCCAAGATCTGGAGATGCATCCTCCATTTGCATATCAGCAGATGCAGCCTTATCACCCCTAGGTTCCTCTGAAGAAACCTTATGAAGATCAGATCTCTTTCTTCTGGTGTACAGAACAGGTTTCTTCTTCTTTGATGAAGTGGCAGCTACCGATGAAGGGTCATTGAGAGACACTTCAGCCAACATTTCCAGAGATCCAAAGGGAGGAACTTCTTGTTCTTCATCAGATGAAACCACCAGCTTCCTTTTGGAAGACCCTTTTAGTTTGTGTTCTAAGACCTTAACCTGATTCTGTAGCTTTTCAATTTTACCCCCAAGAGACAATTTGGTCTCTGCAAGTTCCTTTTTCAGATCATTAACCTCTGCAGCATACCTGTTGACAAGAGCATACACATATGAGAGTGTAATGGGGTCCTCAGCTCCACTAGCAGATTGCTCTGTGGTAAGGGGAGCCTCATTGGACCTTTCAGAAGTAACCTGGTCATGCTCAAAGTGGGGGAGATCTTCATCAAGAAGATCCCGCACAGGACTTGGTGTGGGTAGTCTATGCAAATCTGACTCATCGTGAGTGGCAAGTGTGGGTGGAGGACTGGGACAGAGTGGTTGGTCTGGAGCAACATGAGTTGCTTCAACAGTAGAAGATGGGCCCTCACCCGATGGATTACCATCAGAAGCAACATGTGAGGTAGGAGGGTTAAGAGCCACATTCTCCTCATCAGCAGCCTCATTACCTTGTGGCAACATGGCTGCAAGCAGGGGATGATGTTCCCCCTAAAAGTGAGTTTTCATGGTTGCAAACAATTTAGCAGTCAAGGAACCTATAGGATAAAACGCTTGTACTTGGGTAGAGGTGTCTAATAAGATTTGTAAAAACCTTGGGTACATTAAAAATTTTCCCTTTGTCTTTTGAATATTTTCAATCATGTTTTCGAAAATATATTTAGAAAAATTGAAAGTTACCCCTTGAGAAAGACACACAATACCATATCCCAGTCTGGTAGAGAACTGGTCCCATCCTCCGGTCTTGTTGCTCATGCATTGGAGCAGAGTGTGAACCAGGAACCTCCATTTTGGGCAGAGTTCCTTCTTTAGCCACATATCTGTTCTTGTTCCTCGATACCCAATAGCCCTTAGCCCATTCAGCACATCTTCCTGATTAGAGTAAAATACTCCATCAGCATCTTCCAAGTGAAGCTTCCTCCTAATCAAGTCCTCTGTCACAGTGTACTCTGTTTCATCAATCACAGCCCTAATCTCTGTCTCGTTCCTCTTCTCAGCAGTTGCCCAAAATTGAGTAATCAGCGATTCATATATCTCATTTGGAGAATGAGTTAGAGCATAACGAATCTTGGACCTTTTCAGGAATTCCACCATTGGTTCGTACAGTTCATATCCCTTGCCATTTCCCAGAAATGCAACTTTGTTGTGATCATATTTAAATTCAAGAGCCATGAGGATATGAGTGTTTAGGATTATGATTTTGAAATGGTGAGTGTTTGTGAAAGTGGAATGAGAGGGAATCTGTTTGTTCTGAAGCGAGTGAAGGTGGATGAAGTGTTTTTGCCCAAATTATAGTCAAAGAAAAATGGACCGTTTGGTTGACCATTGCTGACGTGTACGACATCTTTGACCCAACCCAAAATAACACTTCGGCAGAAACATATGATCAATCTGCTGAAGTTATGGCATCAGCAGAATGCATCAAAGATAAGAATATCTTCGGTAAGTTTCTAGAATTACTGTGCCACCCACTTGCATTAAACTCATTGAACCTCAACCCGTCTATAAAATGATCCCAATGTAACTCATCTTTTCACCAAGATCCCCAATTATTTACCACAAACCATAGAAGCCAAATAACCCCAATTAACCCAATTGCACAATGACTTCCAAACCTGAGATCATAGATCTCACTTCCTCAGCTTCCTCATCCTCTTCATCATCATCAAGTGGTGAATCAAACCCATGGTTCTCTTACTTTCCTCAACCCTATCCAAGACCAAAAAAATCGCCCTTTCTTCCTTCTTCAGAAGATGACAGTGTAGTGAATCCAAGTGAATCTGCTGATGATTCTGATGACTCCTATAAGGAGGGAACATCTTACTCCCAACCTCCAGCACCTCGGTCTCAACAAAGACCTCGTGCCAGGAATCCGCCACTCCCCAAAGATAGAGAGGTGGTTCTTGGTCTCACTGCGCCATCTTTTGGTGCATAAACACCCATCGTATAGAAGAAGGGCTTGAGGAGGGTGGATCAATTGCATTTTGGTTGAAATGAATAGATGAAGCACAAAGGACACGATAGTTCTCTTCGTCATCCTACGTGGTCATCGTCATCATCAATCGTTTTCATCAATCCATCCCTCCATTTTGGTCCTTAGCATCTTCGTCGTGCTGGTCATGCATATCCAACCAGCCAGTTAAACTGAATGGGTGGGTATGCAAGACCTACGAAAGCAAAGCCAGCATCAAAGGCATATCCAGCATTCCATTAGATTTCGGAATGAAAGATATACACTAGATTAGGCTTAGCTTAAGTGTACAGCTCGTATCTTGAGGATGCAAAATAGAAGTAGGTTGTCTTTATGTAAGCTGTAAGCTGTAAACTGTTTCTTGAATGAATGAATGAACAATTTGACTTTAATTTCTTTGCTTTCAGTATTATCTTCAGTAGAATCAAATTGTATGCTTCAGTATTTGTTATCAGAAGAAACAAGCAACACTTTCTCAGCTATTCGACCATGTACTAATGAGCCACTCTTGATGCATTTGATCTTGTTCATGGGATGTATAAACTGCAATCCAGATAAGGAATAGACAAAATGCAGTACAGACAACTGCAAAACAGACAAACTAAACATACACAACAACAAAAACAAATAAACTAGAGAAATATTAGAAGTTAGTGTTAGCAAAACAAACTAAGATATAAAACCAAACAAAAATCTGCAGAAAACAAACAAAAATCTGCAGAGTTTGCACAAATCCTCCCCTGAGGCATATGCCTCCCTTGAGGCCTATGCCTCCCCTTAAACTATGCAGTCAAGGGTTTAGCATTCCAATATTGACCACGAGGTGTTGAAACCTTGGTCCATCAAACGCTTTTGTTAATAAGTCTGCCACATTATCATCAGTATGGATTTTTGCCACTTTTATCAAATGTTTTTCATACGCATCTCTTATAAAGTGGTGCCTGATTTCAATGTGTTTCGTTCGGCTGTGAAAAACTGGATTTTTGACTATGCAAATGGTACTTTGATTATCTATATGAATTGTAGTGTTCATAAAGTTGTACCCATAGTCCAGCAATTGGTTCTGAATCCAAAGGACTTGTCCACAGCAGTTTGCAGCAGCAACGTACTCTGCTTCAGTAGTTGAGGTGGCCACAATGGTTTGTTTCTTGCATTGCCAAGAAATCAACCTCTTGCCTAGGAACTGGCAGCCCCCAGTTGTGGATCTTCTGTCCAAATTTGCACCAGCATAATCACTGTCACTATATGCTTCCAACTTGAAAGGAGATTCTTTTGGGTACCAAAGGCCTAAAAGAGGTTGGCCTTTGAGGTACTTAAAGATCTTCTTGACAGCATTGAGATGAGAAGCAAGAGGAGTGACTTGATGTCGAGAACAAACACTCACAGCAAATGTAATATCAGGCCTTGAAGCTGTCAGATACATCAATGAACCAATCATGGACCTGTACAGATGCACATTCACAGGTAGATCTGGGTCATTATTTGCTTTAGCCTTTGGAGCTTCATAAGGTGTTGTGGCAGTCCGAACACCTTCCATACCAAACTTCTTCAAAATGTCCCTGAAATATTTATCTTGACTGATAAAGATGCCATCTTGTTGCTGCTGAACCTGAAGACCCAAGAAGAAAGTAAGTTCTCCCATAGCACTCATTTGAAATTCACCCTTCATAAGTTCCTCGAATTCCCTGCACCAAGCTTCGTTTGTGGAACCGAATATGATGTCGTCCACATACACTTGTACCAGAATGATGTCGGAGTAATTCTTCTTGAGAAACAGAGTTTTATCAATAGCACCTCTCCTATAGCCATGCTTCAGCAGGAATGATGAAAGCCGAGCATACCAAGCTCTTGGAGCCTGATGTAAGCCATAGAGAGCTTTAACAACTTTGTAAACATGGTTTGGGTGATCTGGGTCTTCAAATCCCTTGGGTTGAGAGACATAAACTTCTTCTTCAATCTCACCATACAGAAAAGCTCCCTTGACATCCATCTGATACACCATGAAACCCATGTATGAAGCATATGCTAAGAAAATGCGAATTGCTTCAACTCTGGCAACAGGTGCAAACACTTCATCATAATCAATTCCTTCCTCTTGTCTGAAGCCTTGTGCTACTAACCTTGCTTTGTTTTTGATCACAACACCCCGAGCATCTCTCTTATTCTTCAGAACCCACTTTGTCCCAATGGCATATTTGCCATCAGGTAGTGGTACCAAAATCCAAACCTGCTGGTTGTGAAATTGTTGCATCTCTTCTTGCATTGCTTCTAGCCAACTTGAATCATTAAGAGCTTGAGATACACTGGTTGGTTCCACTTGAGAGAGAAAACAAGCAAACAGACAATGTTTGAAGTCTGTGTGGTTGTCTCTTTGTTGGTTGGAGACATAAGAGAGAAAAGCAATCTGTCCAAATTGAGGACTTGTGATAGCCCTTCGAGTTCTAACAGGTGCCAGAAGATCACCTATGATGTTGGACTGAGGATGAGCAATATTGATCCTCTGAGTAGCAGTGGGGTTGACTTCAATGGATGGATCAAGATTAGTGATGGTTGGTTCAAATTCAGCATCATAAGAGGGTGAGGTGAAGATGCCAGCTTTGTGTTGATGATTTCCAAGATCTGAAGGTTTTGGAAAGCGTGTATAGGGTTCACCAAAGTCTGAAGATACTTGAGGAGGAACAGCATAGCCTTCAGCAAATTTGGGGATGGAAGGTGTGACAGAGTCAACTTCAGCAGACACGTTGTTTCTGCTGACTCCTTCATTAGCTACCCCTTCTTTCAGTTTCTCTGCTTCAAGCTTGGCGGCAAATTCTTGAGTCTGAAGCCTAGCGAGGTCCTCAGCATAATAAGAGTCATCTTCATCACTCGAATCAGCAGTATCCTTGGAGGTGGTACCTGCAATATTGTTAGGAGAGAAAGAAGGCACAAGTATGGGTTGCTCATCATCTTCAAACTCATTGTCAGAGTCATCATTTAAGAGACCTGCATTGTCAGTGGGAGAAGCTTGAGAACCTGCATTTTGATTAGCCAAATGTCTAGTGTAACCCAAAGAGTCGGTTAAGTAGTCAAGGTCAAATGACCACGAATGACCCTGTCCTTGAACATTATGCTTGTCTTCCAAATATCTCAGGTTCAACGTCTCCTCTATCTTCTTGGCTTGCAAATTATACACCCTGTAGGCCTTACTATGAGCTGAATAACCCACAATATAACCATCATCAGCCTTCTCATCAAACTTTCCCAACGGATCACTTGTGTTCAGAATGGTCACTTGACAACCAAAAGGTTTTAGGTAGTGAATGACAGGAACCTTTCCAAAGAGAAGTTCATATGGGGTTTTAAGTTGTGGTCTGGTAATGGACACCCTGTTGAGCACATAGCAGGCAGTGCCAACAGCTTCAGTCCAGAACATGGTGGGTAGTTTAGAGTCTGCAAGCATGGATCTAGCAGCCTCTATTAAGGTCCTATTCTTTCTTTCAGCCACCCCATTTTGTTGTGGGGTTCTTGGATTACTATAATCCCTTTTTATGCCTTTTGACCCACAGAGTTCTATAAGAATAGCATTTTTGAACTCTGTCCCATTATCACACCTAATACCCTTAACCTTTTTGTTCAACTGATTTTCAACAAGAGTGATGAATTCAGTCAGCACTTGAGATGTTTCATCTTTGGTTCTGAGAAAGAAAACCCAACAAAATCTGCTATAGCCATCAGTAATTACCAAACAGAAGAACTTATGATCAATGCTTCTGACTTGAGTTGGACCAAACAGATCCATGTGAAGCAACTGAAGAGGTTCAGTAATGATGCTCATAGCATTGATAGCTTTGTAAGAAGCTCTGCGTTGTTTTCCTTTGTTGCAAGCGACACAATTGTGATCATTTGTGAAAACTTTGGTGGGAAGTCCTTCAACAAGACCCATTTTAGAGAGTTTGTTAATGGTATTGAAATTCACATGCGCCATTCTTCTATGCCATTTAGTGGACTCATCAAGAGATGCTTTAGCCACCAAGCAAGTGAGGTCACCACCTGGTTGCACTTCATTAAGGTTGAATGTGTATAAGTTGTGAGTTCGAGGAACCTTCAGCAGAATTGAAGTTTCTTCTGGGAGTTTGAAGTCTTTAGACAGCACAAGACATTCATTCTCAGTGAAGAGAACTTTGTTCTTAGTGTCACAGATTTGTGAAACAGAGAACAAGTTGAAATGTTGAAGTTCCTTAACAAAGTACACATTTTCAAAATCCAGATGAGGTGTCTTTATGGTGCCCTTCCCAGTGATACTACCATCACTTCCTCCAAAAGTTACATTGCCTCCTCCTTCTATAGGGAGAAAATTGTGCATCATATCCCTGTTTCCAGACATGCTTCTGGAACAACCACTATCAACAATACCAATATTCTTATGCTTAAGGGGATGATCCTACAAACAAAAACAGAAAAAAAATATATACAAACAGTTAGTATTCAGTGGAGGCTCAAGTCATTACTGACTTGAACCTGCCTTGTGGATCACAAGATTAGGGCATGAAGTTTTAGAGGATCCACTATTGTTCTTGGTCCTCCATTGATAGTTTGGTCCCTTGTTAGTCCAAGAACAACCTGCTGAGGGCTTCACAGCAGTGCTCCCATATCCCATCCCAGCATACATGGAGTCAACATATGTAGGCCAATAGTCATGTTTAAAGTATGAGCTCGTTGGTTGGCCATAAGGTCTAGCAACTGAACTTCTCCAATGAGAGTCAGTTTTAGCTGCTTGTGGGACATAAGGTGGAATATTAGCAACATTGGTCCAGTTAGGTTTGTGTTTTTGGAGAGTAGCACATGCACTCAATCTTTGTTCATAAAAATCACAATCCTTAATCAAATGAAATTTACTACCACATACAAAACATGTCTTCTTCTTAGAAGTTTTATTCAAATAGGAAGATGTTGGATTACATGCAGACGTACTTAATACAGATACATTTAAGGACTTGATTTTAACAGACTGATTATTCAAACATTTAAAAGATAAGTCTTCAGGAGAAACTGTCTTGGAAGATGATTCCTCAGCAGCTTCCCTAGAGGGCTCACAAGTAGACTGGGGTGCAGGCTTGGGTGTTGGTTCAGGCTTGGGAAGGTCAGACTTCTCATTTGAATCACAGCTTTCATAGGAAGTAGACCCTTGATCCGATGAATTGTCACTGTCAGAGCAAGAGACAAAGTCATTAGATGAGGTATCAGGGTCTGGCAAGTCTTTTGACTTTTTGCCATATAAGTGATGTGATCCATCAAAGTCAACAGTGATGGATAGGTATGTGGGCATGAACTCACCTCTAATGGGACCAGGGACAGCATGCATTATACCTTCTTTAACATAATTAGCTAACCCTGCTGATGTAGGTTTACGCCCATCATACTTAGCTTCTGGACCTACATATTTTTGAAAACCTAAACCTATAGGACATGTCTGAGATTGACTAGTATAGATGATTCTATTTAAGCTTTTACCAGACATTTGCCATTCATTATGCCTATCAATTTCTTCAGCTAGTTTTGCCTTAAGTTCTAGGTTCTCAGACACAGCTTCATCCTTTGCTTTCTCAGACAGTTTTAAGTAATTATTTGAAACTTCTAGATCAAACTGTAACACTTTTATCTTTTCTTCATAAGCTATTTGATTCTTCTGAAACCATACTTTTTGTCTTTCTACAGTTTTTAATGCAAGTTTATGAGCTTCATTATCAATATAACATGCATCAAACTTAGGTTTCATAGCATCAAATTCTTCCTTAAGTTCATTGTATCTAAGACTACAGCCAAATATACAGTTGTGTACCTGAGATAGTCCCATTAAGGCAAACTGATCATGCCTTTCATCCGAAGTGCACCTTGCAAGCAGTCCAAGCTTGTCAGTATCATGAGCTTCCTCATTAACAGGTTCATGTGCAGTCCAGTTAACCTGTTCATCCATGGTGAGGAGAGCTGCTGAAGCTCCAGCTTCTTGCTGTTTCTGCTGATAGGAAAGATATTTGGCTCCATCTCCATTCTTTCTGTCCTTGCATTCTCTAGAGAAATGCCCCATCTGATGACAAGAGTAGCACCTGACTTTCCCCCTATCAAAGCGAGCTGGTTCCTTTCCTTTGAAAACAAACTTCCTTCCAGCCTTCTCTTCAAACCTTTTGATGTCCACTGACAGCAAAGCCACCTGCATTTTCAGCTTCATTTCCTCCATTTCAAGAGGGTCCACCTGATCAAAGTCTTCATATGCAAGATACTGCTGAGTATCATAGTCAGCAACAAACGAATGAAGAACATCCTCCATCACACTACTAGACCTAGCTTGAGAACTTGGTGGAGTGGGACGAGGGTTATGTGGTGCAGGGGGAGTTGAAGATGATGATGGAAAGTAGTTGGAGCTAGGAGATGATGGAAAATAGTTGGAGCTAGGAGCTTGTACCATCATGTTGGAATGAGATGTCCCAACAAAAGCTGCATGGTTAGAAGAAGATGTACGGTAGGGAGTCCTGACATCTGGTTCAAGAGTTCTGAGTCTGTTGTATAGTTCATCAAAGGTGAGCATGTCCAACCCTCCTTTAGCCTTGAGTGCAATACTAACATGCAACCATGATGGTGGCAAGGACCTCAAGAACTTTGAGTTGCAATCTTCATTGTCTGGTTTAGCATTCAGCTGATTCAGCTGACTCAAGATCCTATGGAACCTGTCGTATCCCTTGTGAATACCTTCTTCTTCTGATATGTTGAAGTCCTGAAACTGTTGTCTTAACATGGACTTCCTCATTCTCTTTGATTCTTCATTTCCACCGAACCTTGCCTTGAGAGCCATCCATATGTCTTTAGCATCATCCATATGGTGAAAATCACAGAGATGATCTTCAGGTATGGCTTGAAGCAAGATAGTCTTCACTTTATGCTCTCTCTGCATGGCCAGCACTTCTTCAGCAGTTTTTGGTGGAGCCATGATAAACTTCCCATCTCTGTCTGGAATCATCTTCTTTAGACTATTTCCTTTCTTCACTACTTCCCACAGATTCCAATCAATATTTGAAATCCAGTTTTCCATCTTCATAGTCCAAAGTTCATATTCTTCCCTCTTTAAATAAGGAAATTTACCATTGCTATTTGTGAGACTGAGCTGTTGCATGGAAGTGGTGTTGGTGTTGTTTGTGTTGGTGACTTCATTTTCATTATCGGATCCAGGCATGGTGAATGAATGTTTGATAGTATGATTGAATGGGGGTGAGAATGGTTCTTAGTATCGTAGAGACTTTCCCGAGGCTCTGATACCACTTGTTAGAGACACAGACCTTGATAGATCTTAAGCACTCGGGGATCGTTAGAGTTGCCTATGTAATCACAAGCAAACTAATAGAAGATCTCTACAACTTGGTATTGTAGCGGAAAATGAATACAAGTTATAGTAACTAAGAACACTTTTGATCCTCTATGGATCTTTGATTATAGAAACTCTATGTTTCGGATAGAATACAAGACTAGAGAAAAACTTTGAAAAGCTTATCTATTTCAATCTAATATGGTTTCTTATATAGGCAAGAAACCCTAATGATGCGTTGACAAATTACACTTCTACTACTAAACTAGACTAAGCATGCAACTAGGCAAGCATGCAACTAATCATATTGTTTTGTTAATCATCGTGTTTTATTCTGAGTAAGCTCTACTTGAAACGGCGCCAACCTATATTAAATGCGGCGCTGACTTTTACTCTATAACTGAGCTTATCTCTCCTACGTGGTTCCCACTTTCAGCAGCAACACACTGTCTGCTTTATTACTTTTGCTGAAGTATAACTTCGGCAGCATCAATTCTTCTTCGGCAGAATCTCTTCGACTGAAGCTTCGGCAGAATCAGTAGTTTGTGCTTCGGCAGAATTAGTAGATTACCTTAATTCCCAACAAACCTGTATGAGGTCTCGTTTGTTACTTCATTTTGATTGAAAGATATGTTTGTAACAAATGATGTACTTTTTCTTCCAAAGCACTCCATTTCATTGGAGCAACAGTCACCAATGATGCATGACCTTTGATCAAATTGAAAGCACACTCGTTGACGACAGTAAAAGTATCCCCTGGAGCTCCTGCAAATGTGAAAGAAAATTGCATTAAGTACAAAATCTATAAGCAAGTGTTATGCAAAGACACTAATTTATTACCTTCAATATTAACAGGAATTGAAAAATCATAATCTGAGATAGCATTTTCATTTTCATTGACACGATCTTTGTATTTCGTGCTGTCCTTTCTAAGCTTTAAATCAGTTTATTAAAAACTTATTTTGCCATTTAAAAACTTTGTATTTCCTTCATGGTTACAGGATCTTTTTTTTTCCTAAGAAAACTTTCGTTGACCCAAAAGCTGTGGGTTGACATTGTCAAATGTACCACAATAATTGATTCTTATTTTGGTTATCTAAAATTACTAACATCACTCTGATCATCATCCAAGGAATTCAAACCATTTATCTAAACTTACACCTGTACAACTATTTCTGTAGTCTAAAGTCTAAACTATAAAGTCTAGATGTATGACAAGGTTTTATAATAAAAAAAGGGGATTACCAGAAAACTTTTCGGCAATCGAATAATTTGATCAATGAAATATGTGCTCTCTATTGTTCATCAGCCTTGTATATCAAGATCATGGAGTGTACTTCTCCATCAACTGTGTCAACTCAGCATTAAACCCTGCCTCTAACTCGATCTCTTCCTTCCAATGCCTACTCTTCATTTCCATCATCTTCTCTTCATGCAATTTCATCAACTTCTCCCTTTCTTCCTCAAATTCATTCATTTGTTTAAGATTCTCCTCCCTCTATATACAAGAGCCGCATTAGTACAGATATTCTATTCTCATGATAACTTGTATATTTGACTCATGTAACAATCAAAAAAGTTATATAGCAATAGAAAAGATACAATAATACTCGTAATAAATTAATAATGACATGTTATAATTAAAAGTTTAGGCAAGTGATAATACCTCTTTTGAGGATCCACTGTGGAATTAAATTGAGTAACCCTTCTGCGTTCATCCTTTTGCAGCTCATCAAAATGGCTTTCTCTTGCATTCCTCGAATTTTGGATTATTTTCAGCTTGTCTTTGAAGAAGCACTACTACGTAAAAAGGAAGATCTGCACCACCATGAAATATTAAAGTTAGTGGATTGGTTCAGCCTATAATAATTTAGAATGATCAAAGAAACATTACAGACTTTATAACAAACGTCTAAGATTATCCGAGCACGAGACAAAAGTGTACCAAGACCAGTGCTGCAGATAAGGTTTTAGTCAGATAAAAAAATGTAAATATTTTGATTGATGATTAAAGATAAGAGATTGAGAACCAACCCATGAAAAAGATACATATTTTTTCGCTAATTGCAATAGCCAATCTCACCATTGTGTAATAGATTTGATAAGCTCCTGGGTTAGTGCCTGTATTTCAGAAGAGAGGAAGTAACTGAGATTAGTTTTACATATTGATACTTTACATGTTCTCATTTACTCAATGATGGTGGACTTTGGAGCTGGGGGGGGGGGGGTTAGCACAATTATCTTGACATAAGTACCCGGTAACTCTATTTAAATATATATCAAGAACATGGGCCAAGCGAAAATGTCTCATCTCAATTTCTTTCCTAAAATATTTAGCATGACCTATGTGACTTACTTTTCTCTACAAAATTATACCGAATTGCAGCTCTAGACTTTGGTGCGCATCATCTAGAAAGCCAATGTCATAAGTATTTTAGTATAATTTTCACATTCGGTCTGAAAGAAGGCATGTTAATCTTCTACGGGGCATAGATAGAGTGGAATAACTTTAAATGACCATTGGCTAACTCCATTAGCCACCCCTAGCCATACTTTTCCAAAGCTAAAGTTGTAGCAACAGTTTTAATTGCAACATCCTCACAAAGTTTAGTCTCACAAAGAAACCGGAGCCTCTCAATCCCATACTGATCTGCTGCTGCAAGCAGATGTTGGGCCATAAGTGTGGAAGCCCATTGTGGGCTTACACCCACAAGCTCTTTCATGTCAGGGAGCTTATCCCAATATATGATATGGAGTAGAGCCTCCCAAAAAAATGCACTTGTATCAATCCTTGAATGTAAAAAATAATACATCTGAACAAAGAAGCAAAATGCTCTTTCAATTTAGAGAGGGGATGGAGCGAAATAGACCATGACGATCAGTCATTGTGAGGGGGAGTAAAAGAGGCCCTGTAGGAACCTTATGTATATATGTTTAAAAAAACCATCAGTAGAAGCAATCAAACAAATTTAATAGCAGGTAAACAACGATTCGTTCTTAATACCTCTAATTCAGACATTGTGATGCTGAGTTTTAACATCTGCCTTGGTGACATTAGCCTCAACAACATGAACATGCTCTTTAACGTCACAAATATACAATGACCTGTAAATTAAGTATTATATTGCCAATATCATACAGCTGCTCGGGTTTCATTTTCTCACCAACAACTTCTGGTGGCATGGTTCCATATAGGAGGCAACACTGGATGGATGTACAGTAGTAGATCATATGCACTATTTCTTTTTAAAATTTGTGATGATAAACTTATATAAGAATTTATAAATACCTTTAATGCTTCAGCAGTTCAGTCTGAAACTTGCCATACATGATCTTGATCTGAAAAGGTCCATGACCCTTTAGATATATGTCGGGGCATGCCTTTGAAGTAACCAGAAGGATTGTCTTTAACCTACACAAGATTGTTAAAATATGGAATATCAAAAGTTCAAAACACCCTTATATAAGCTCTTAGGCCTAAGCTTATTTTTGCTACATAAGCTCATAACCCTATACACCAAGATCTATTGTAATAAGTAACAGAACACTCTTTTTTTAGTTTAAACTATCTTTGTTCCAGTAAGATTATAAAAAAACCCTCACATTTTTTTTAGCTAGTATTGGCAAACAGATTTTCATGATCATTGGGGATCATGATAATGATGAGCGTGAAAGAGCAATGAAAAGTTTCAATACATCTTATGAATCTCGGGTATCTTTCAGATCATAAGGGCTTTTGGTGAAGGAATATCAGTTGTTGGGGCTTCAAGAATCACATGATCACCATAGTCTAACATTGTGATAAACTCAATGAGAAGGGGAGAGAGGGACATATACCTGCAACATGAATGCCATGACTAACACTTTGATAAAGAGCGTAGCAGTTCCAAAGAGCTGAAAGTTCAATCCATTGGCTACCCCATGATCCAACCTACAACCATACAAAAGGAGTTATGAAATGTAAGAGAAAATAACCACGGATTCCATCCATATAAGGCGTTACGGATAAGCCACACACAATTTCAAATGTGAGCCAATTTACGCACAAATACTACGTATCACTTTCAATAACGATGACCGTTAAATGACCACTTTGTATCTATTTTACTGCCAACAATCAAATATTTATAAGGTGTCAGGAATAATATGGTTATAATATGCAACATCAATAATCCCATCATAACGAAAGAAGATATTTAGACCAATGAATATTATTACTAACAACAGCGTTAACAGTTGAAACTTATAAAAAAATATGTAGTTCAGTACTCACTCTTCTTCCTGAGAACCATTTTTACGATTTGCTAATGTTTCATGACGGATACTCTCAGCTTCTTCATCAAGTGCTCTATGCTCATCAAATTCTTTCCTAAATTCGTAAAAGCAAAAATAAGATTTAATCATATAAAATAGATGCCAATATCCTAAGTTACCAATGTCGTCCTAAAATAAGAAACAATGCAAGAATATAGTGCTTACTTGACAATGTATTTCACAGCATCCGGGCCTGCAAGATTGGGAAGTAACTACAGTTTTACACATTTGTAACATAAAGAAAATCAAACAAAAAAAGTTGAGTAAACATACCAAGTGTGTCATATAAAGGGACAGATATGTATGAATATGCAGAGGAAGCATGATCAACAATTATCCATTCCCGTCTATTGATTAAAAAAACCCAATACATATCCATGTTGCAATAGTAATAACAGGACTGGAAAGTTAGAATGGGAAACAATTTAAGACAAGATATACTTTTGAAAGATATACTACTATAGATGTAACATGCCTCTGGTATTCCATGGGCTACTAATCTAGAACCAAGAGCTGACCGACGGTTGCTGCCTCCCCATAAGTTGTCCACGTGTACCTGTATACACATGCACATATATTAGATAGAATTCAGACCTAGCCTCGAGAATAAGAAAGTTACTAAACATAGTCTCCAACAGTTCCATCTGTACGAACCCGTGTACCCACATACTTGTAATCTCTGAAGGTTTCAGATGCATACCTGTATTGGAATTTCAGTGTAAGCAAACTGGTGATGCTTTTTGCAACATTTTCAAATCTACTAAAATATTTGCGTAGAACTAAAATAAACTTAACCACGTATATACAGATACTCACACAAAAAGATCATGCAACGTAGCAATGTCGGGATGATTAAGAAATCTACTGACTAACTTCAAAGGAGACTTAGCGGATCTGTCACCAAAAAATAAATACAGTCAAAGTTTTCCCCGGTCCAATAATCCTCCAGATGCATTGATTTCTTATGGATCATTATTCTGTTTCGATATAACCTTGAATCTTGCAGTGCCAATTCATGCTTGCAAACCTGTGATGAAGAAAACACAAAAATCAGTAAAAACATTAGAAGAGATTGTGAGGAAAAAAAAAAGGATATTAGGGTTTTTGAAAAAAAATATATTATGAATGAAGTAAGGAAAAGATATGTATAATAAGTTTTTAAAAAGATAATTACTTAATAT
Organism: Chrysanthemum seticuspe; assembly: GCA_019973895.1. NCBI lineage: Eukaryota > Viridiplantae > Streptophyta > Magnoliopsida > Asterales > Asteraceae > Chrysanthemum > Chrysanthemum seticuspe. Next base: position 285,330,822 of record BPTQ01000005.1, read on the forward strand.
AATTTTTGTAGATAAATTGTATTTAGTATAGGATTCCAATATAATTATAGGCATTTATAGATTATAATATGCAACATAATTATCAAAATAACTTGTTGCCTAAGTGGTAAACACACAAGTTATTTATCCAAATTACCAAGGTTCAATCCTTGCAAGGCCCCTTTTTTATAAATATTTATTAAAAATCCGAAATTTACAAAAAAAATTCTTAAAAATCCGAAATTTATATAAAATCTAATTAAATTAAAAAATTAGTGCTTAGGTGGACAAAAATATTGATTAGTTGGACAACAAATGATTATGTGGCATTAAAAAAATTCTGAAAAATCTAATAAATAAATAAAAATTCGGAAATTTCTAATAAATTAAAAAACATTGCTTAGGTGGACATATAATGCTTAGGTGGCATTGAGGTGGCATTGACGTGGCATTGAGGTGACATTAATGTCAAATGCCTCCTGTTATATATAATATAGAGATTTACGACGGTTTTCGTAAATTCTATTCGATAATTATTTATTCACTCAATACTTGCGAGAAATGCATTTTTATAATTTTTATGACTTCGATATATTTTATTTTGTTCCGTTAAAATCGATTTCTAGCTAACGCTACACTTAATAACTAATTATATGTATAAATTATACATTATACTTAATTTTAAATACATTGAGTCATCAAAAATGCACACCTTGCTTCCCCATTTTGATCTTGCCGACCACCCCCCCCCCCCCCCTCATGTCATCTTTTTATGAAATATTGTATGACTAGATATAGTATTATACTAGAGTTTTACTAAACTAAAACACATACAAACACATTCTAAAAGGTGTAAAAGGCATGAAACTCTCTCATTTCTTTTGTTAATGATCGACCAAGCTAAGAACATCAAGGATAAATGTAACATATTGGATTTCAAAAACACATCAAACCATGATCAATATGAGGCGTATAATCTTAGGTTTTAGAGAGAGAAAGAGTTAGAGGTTTGGGAACTTAGTGAGAGAAAGTAAAAGTATTATTATGAGCTCCAACCCTCTACCTTGGGAGGTAGAGGGTATTTATAGTCTTACATAAAACGCCACCTACGGGCTGTGGATCAGGCATACAGTGGGTAAAGACCCGTCCGTCCTCCACGGTGTTACTTAACTAAATACTACTTAACATTAAATAACTACGACTACGAGCTTTCTAACGATTACATATACTTGAGGTGACCGACACTTTAATAACTGGATTTACTAAATCCTAACAATCTCCCCCTAAGGGAGGTCACCTCAAAATACATTGAATACAAACAGATATTACATTAAGATTGTTCTTGGATTCTTGTTAATGTTCCTAGCTCAGTAGCCCGTAGTCATTGATTCTTCATTTTTGCATGTTTGGTTAAACCAAATGGAGGTCTTTAAATGATCCACGTGATAATGAGTTTTGAGCCAGCATTGAGATCATCAGCTACCATAAATCTCTGACTCTTCCATTGCGGTGTCGACATTATGTGAAGTTGTGACTTTTGGACCGACATGCTCACATTCTGGATCATGAAATCTTTTTATCAGAGTAGCGGAAGCTTTAGTTGATTCATGATATTTGCAGCAGCGTAGCAGAAGCATGGAGTGAAAATATCAGAGTCGTTGATGCACTTATCATGATTTCTTTAGAAATGAATGTGTTGTGTGAGCATGCGGCTATGGATTGACCTCTCCATTCTGATCAACTGCAAACGTCGGGCGTACCTGCATACAACAGTTAGTAATAAAGCGCACGAAAGTGTCTTTGATCACTTTCGTTGAATTGAGGTACACGGCCCACGGTTCCCCGTTGATCAGTACAAGTACTGCCTGTGATCAGGTATAATTATGAAGAATCTCCTTGACAGGGTTTCGCAGCTGTTCTCAAACCGGAACGTCTCAAAGAAGAAAACACGGAGTGAGTGAACCAGCGAATTTGAGATTCACTGATTGATGAAAAGAGATTTGAAAAACAATCGAGTACTACTCAATAAAGTGTTTTTGCAATACAACGAGGGTTTTTGAGAAAAATCAATTATCAATCATAAACACCTTTTATATTTGAAATATTCATACCCATAACCTGAACCAGGATTGATTCATAATTTTGAATCGCCCCATTGTTTCTGTTCAGTTGTCACATGGTTGATCTATTGGATAGATCTCACATGCCACCTACCAAGAGCTTGTTAGATGTTGGCTCTAGAAGGCTTTCCATCTTCATTGTGAATATGTTGGCATATCACTAAGATGTTCTGGCAATACCACAAGGATAATGCGTAGGACTCATAAGATATAATGTCTCTTTCCACATTGTGTGAAATAAAGAGTCTTCATTGACAGTGTCCTAAAGAGATTTATTTGATGATCTCGTGGCTCTAGACTCAATTGTGCACATTTGGTTCCTATGCCGGAGACTAGGGAGAGGGTCTCCTTCTTCAATATCAACAATCTCTAAGAGAAAGTTGATAGATTATGTAGGTTCCCCGTGAGAATGAAACAAGCCCTTTTAAGAGGAACTTGAGTAGCTTGGGAAGTTGTAGTGCAGTGCGTCACTGGGTCCATGACGTCTTGCCTTCAATACCGGTGTTACCTTAGTAACAACCAGTAGCAAATGTATTGAACCCGGTTTATGCTCTAAGGTTGAATTATTGGAGGCCTATTTCTTTTCACCCTTTTCACATTGATTTCTTTTTTCATTCTTCAACCCCTTCAGTGCTTACCGAGACTTCATAACTAGAACCTTGTTGGGTTTATTCCAGTTCTAGCTCTATCTCAGTCCGCACTCTTCCCATATCTCACTTTTCTCCTTTTTTTCATTATACCTAAGGACTCTACACTATCTAGTGGATTATCCCTGGGTAGATCCCTCCGGCTCTGGCGGGATCGTGGGAACGAATACCAACCTAACCATCCTTATATCACCATACATAAAGTAAATTTGGTCAGTCTATTTGGTATTGTTCATCTGCCATTGGAACCAATTGAAAACCATTTGAAAATCAATCCAGATACTTGTGATATATTATCAAAGCATTTTGTACCTGAATTGTTTTTGATATTTTTAGAAAAAGTGCTCCCCCTCAACATGTGCATCGAGATTTGGAAGTGTTTTGCACATATTAGGAAAAACCTGCACATTGAAACAAATCAATCACGTTTCAATCCTTTTTGGTTTGAAATAGATGCTCCCCCTCAACATGTGCATGGAAAATTTGAAATCGTTTGGCACATGTGGGGAGGAGAGCTTGTAAATCATTATAAAATCATTTATCGAATTATCATTTTAAATCCAATTTAAATTACAAATTCTCCCCCGATCACAATTTTCAAATCATTTGAGATTTGTGATCTCTGTAGATTTAAATTGATTTTGAAAGCTTTTGAGAAGAATTGTGACTTGCTTATGAAAACATTTAACCGATAAGGATCAAAGCTGAGACTTTAAACTCCAAAAACATGTCTGAGTATCTTTTGAAAACATGACATAAACCGTGGTCTGAACCAATTGTATGACAAATAACCTTTTGATTGAAATGAAATCATTCTCCCTCTCAATCAATGACATAGGTTGTTGATTGAGAGATAGGGATTTTGACCAATGTCAAGTCCAGATGATTTTCAAAAATTGAGACCGAGTTATTTTTATTAGTTTTCAATTAGATAACAAATATTTTTCAGAAGAATTTTTAGAAGGAAAAATACTTGTGAAGGAAACATTTGTCGTTTTAGTGACAAACATTTGTTTTAAGAATCAAAGCATGAGTTGTGAAAAATAAGATAAAGCATGACTCTGTTCTTTCTTTAACAAACGGGTTATAGACTGAAATGACTATAAGCCTTTGTTTCACTTTCTCTCAATTTTTTTTAAACAAATTATGTACATTCGAAGAACATCTAAAAACTCGTGACATTCTTTGAATGTCAACACAAAGTCCGTAGATGATATCAAATAAGGAAAACATGACAATTTTTTTTTATTTTTTTTATTTTTTGGATTTTTCAAGATTTTCTAATTTTTATGGATTTTGAAAATTTTATATTTTTCTATTTGCTTTTTGTTGGTTTTGTAATTTTGTATTTTGATTTTTTTGAATAACTATTTACAAGAGATGGATGAAGAAAAACCTTTCACTCCTCTTCTTCCTCTTGAAGACATTTAAGTGTTTCCGATTGTAGACTCTTTAGACCAAGTCGTGGGAGGATAAACTCAAAACGTTCTCTAGGAAGAGCTTTGGTGAAGATGTCTGCTAACTGGTATTCAGTCCTCACAAAATAAAGTTCCACCACACCGTTTTCCACTTGCTCCCTGATGAAATGATGTCGAATGTCGATGTGCTTTGCTCTTGAGTGTTGTACGTTGTTGCATGAGAGAGCAATGGCACTTTTGTTATCACAATACATAGAGATTTTGTTGAATTCAAAGCCATAGTCAGATAATTAGGATCTCATCCATAGGATTTGAGCACAACAAGATGACATGGTTATGTATTCAGCCTCTGTAGAGGATATCGAAGTACTCATTTGTTTCTTAGAAGACCAGCTCACAAGCTTATCACCCAAAAACTGAGCACCTCCAGACGTACTTCGACGTGTATCTTGACATCCTGCATGATCAGCATCTGCATAGACTGTTAGTGACATACCGGTGTCCTTCGGGAACCAAAGTCCCATATTGATGGTTCCTTGGAGATACCGAAAGACCCGTTTAACCACTTCAAGGTGCTTCTTGGTAGGCTTAGCCTGATATCTAGCACACATGCATACAACGAACATAATATCTGGTCTGCTGGCTGTGAGGTACATCAGGGATCCAATCATACTACGATATTTCGTTTGATCTACCATGATCCCTGAGTGGTCCTCATCCAGTTTAGTACGCTCTATCATGGGAGTGTCAACAGGGTCACAAGAATCAAATACAAATTTTTTAAAATCTCATTTGCATATTTCGATTGATTTATAAAAATGCCTCCGGGACTTTGTGAAATTTGTAATCCCAAGAAAAATGACATTTGTCCCATCATTGACATTTGAAATTTGGAACCCATTTCATTTGAAAAACGGTCACATTCATTGGGGTCAGTCGAGGCAAAAATAATATCATCAACATAGATTTGAACGTAAATTAAGTGTTTGCCTAACTTTCTGGTGAACAATTTCGGATCAACTGCTCCTTTGCTGAATCCAGTGATAGAAGAAACTTTGGTAGCGTATCATACCATGCCCTTGGAGCTTGCTTCAAACCGTAAAGAGCCTTCTTCAAGCGATAGACATGAGTAGGATGCTCTGGATTCACAAAACCTTCAGGTTGGCTGACGTATACGAATTCTTTAAGATCTCCGTTAAGAAAAGCCGTCTTTACATCCATCTGATAGATTGCCATGTTCTTACTTGTAGCATTAGCCAAGAAGATTCTGATTGCCTCGATACGAGCAACTAGAGAAAATGATTCTTCAAAGTCAATACCCTCCTCTTGACGGTATCCTTTTGCAACCAATCGATCCTTGTTCTTTAATACATCACCATGCTCATCAAGTTTTACTTTGAAGATCCACTTTAGAGCAATGATCATAGCACAGTCAGGAGCAGGTACTAATTCCCATACATCTAGTCGATCAAACTCATGAACTTCTTCTTGCATGGCATTGAACCAGCTGTCTTCATTCATGGCAGTTTTAACGTCTTTTGGTTCGACCTTGGGTAGCACGGAGTTGAAGAAGCACCATAAGGCATCAGTTGCAAGTTGTTTACGAGTGGATACTGGATGAGAGGGATTTCCGATGTTGTTGTCCAAGGGATGATCATGTGTCCATTTTCTAAGATGTTCGTGTGGTTGTTGTTGAGGAACTGAAGTAGCAGAGTCGATATCTCCTGATGATGATTCAAGAGCAAATATGTTTTCAAAGGGGGCATCTTCAGGGGTAGCAAATGGATTATCTCCTTCATAGATGCCAGACATAATTCCATGATGTACACTCGATTATTGATGATTTGTTGATGAGACAGAGTCATCAGCAGCAGGCGCTTCTTGACTTAATGACATGGAAACTGAAGGGTCAACTTCATTGACAGGGATTGGAACAGCCTCTGTTGATGGAATTGACAGATCATTAGCACTTGGCTCATAGTGTTCATCAAACATTGGATCAAACAACTTCTTCAAATCATCTTCTGAAGGAGGTACATAAGGAGTTGCTGGTGAGGGATTTAGAACAAGAGTAGAACTGATTGGACTACTTGATGAAGGTTGAGATGCAGGTCCAGAACTGGATTGTCCTGGAGCCATTTGCCCGGATAGCTCATCGAACGTGACGTGAATAGTTTCCATGATATCTCGAGTTCTTTTGTTGTAGATTCGGTAACCCTTCTTGTTTGATGCATAACCTACAAAAACTCCAATGTCTGCCTTAGCTCTTAATTTACCTAAATCTTGAACGTCATTCGTTGGATAGCACAACGCACCAAACACACGAAGGTAGGAGAGATCAGGGTTTCGTTTATGGACAAGTTCGTATGGAGTTTTTCCATGAGATGTGTGTATGAGGGAACGATTTTGGGTGTAGCAAGCAGTGGCAATGGCTTCAGCCCCGAGAAAGATTGGAACCTTTGAATAAATTAGCATTTTTCTTGCGGCTTCCACAAGAGTTCGATTTCGTCTTTCAACTACACCGTTCTGTTGAGGAGTTTGTGGAATGCTTCTTTGATGACTGATTCCAACACTTTCATAAAATTGACTTAGGTCTTTATTAACGAACTCTGTGCCATTGTCTGTTCGAACAATTCTAACCGTATTGTTAAGTCGAACCTGAAGCTGCTTGATAAGTTTGATGATGACATCTGGAGTTTCATCCTTTGTCCTCAAAAACTTTACCCAAGTAAATCGAGAGTAGTCATCAACAACGACTAAAATATATTTATTCCCATTAATCGTTTGCACTCTCATTGGTCCGCACAAATCCATATGAAGGGTATGCAGAACTTCCATTACTGAGTTTGTGGGTTTGGGTTTGTGGGCATATTTCTTGCTTTTTCCCAATTAGCATGCTGAACAAAGATGATCTTTTTCATACTTTAATCTGGGTAAGCCTCTTACAAGATCCTTTCTGGAAAGATTATTAATGGTGCCGAAGTTCAAGTGATTGAGACGACGATGCCATAACCATGATTTTGTCTTTGAGGCCTTTGACAACAAGCAGATTGGAGAAGACTTCATCATGTATTCGATAGAGATGGTGTATAGATTTGAACCACGAGTTCCTCTTAGCAGTTCCACACCATGAAGTTCTCTAACGAAACAAGTATGTTTTCTAAATGCCACTTCTAGATCAGAATCACAGAATTAACCAACAGAAAACAAGTTATGACCAAGACCTTCAACATAATATACCCTGGAGATTACACTTTTGTCAACAACATAGTCTCCATAACCCATAATTGCTCCAAAATGGTCGTTCCCGAATCTAACAGTCCCGATGAATTTACTCACAAAGTTCATGAGCCACGAGCGATCTCCAGTCATATGCTTGGAACAGCCTGAGTCCAGGTACCACAGAACGATTTGAACGATCTGCAGTTGAACACAGACAAGAATGGATAACTGGATAATTGGGATCCCCATGCAAGAATGGGTTCCATTAGGTTAGTAACAGTGATTGGAACACCCACATCGGAAGTAGAAACAATGGAGCTAGTGTCCGTATTTGACCTATTCAAAGTATGTTCACATCTTAAAGGAATAGTTCTACCAGTAGGCATCCATTTTCTAATGGGCATTGACTTAGCAAATTTAGGGAAAAACTCATTAAGATTAAACTTACGGCCAGTAGGTATCCATTGATAACCAATATTACTAAATTTTCTTCCTGTGGGTTTCCAATGTTTTCTAACTTTCTTTCGCCTTTGCCTTTTAACCTTCTTAGCTTGATTTTTGACATTAACAACTTTAACTGGGCATTTAACAGTATTAAGCAAAACATTCACACCACATTCATGATCAGTAACAGAAATCAAATAGTCATCATTACATGGTTTGCAGATAGTAGCAGAATTCGAATTAATTACAGTACACTTATAGCTAATACTAGAATTAACACGATTCATTTTATTCAACTCAAACTTAGTGTTCCTAGGGTGGTTTTCTACTCTCTTCCAATGCACATTCTTAGCTTGCGAGGTCCTATCTTGCTTTGTATTGCCTGGAGGCTTTGACCCGCTTGCTTTTATCTCACTGATTACTCCTGTAGAGGGAATTATGGGAACATTAGTTGGTTGGGCTACTTTTTACATTCCTGAACTAGACGTGCATGGATCAGAACTACTTGCAGGCACTTTAGAGTTCACTTTCTTAATACTGGGCATAGAATGGGTTGCATAATTGGCACTAGGCATAGAACAAGGCATCATAGCTTTATCTTTTGCACCTAAGGATTTAGGACATGTTGCTCTTAAATATTCTAGCAGCTCTTGAGATCGTTTGGCCTGAATGCAAGCAAACCTAATCTCTCTGTCAAGTGGCTTATTTATGAAATCCTCTTCTACAATCTCACGGAGACATTCTAGACTATCCTTAAGGTGAGGGAAATAGTTATGAAACACAAGTTCGTTATTTCTAAGATGAGGAGGAATGTATTTAACAGTCACAGTATATTTGCAGTCTGCAGATGACTTTGATGCAACATTCTCATTAAAGACAAGTGGCATTTTCCCTTTTTCCTGACTCCTAAGATTCTCAATTTCCTTTTGTAAAGATGTTATTTTTTCGTTGTTCTTGTCACGAGTGACTTTCATTGAATCATATAACTCTTTAAAGTGTCGTTTAACCTTTTCATTTTCTTCTAGAAAACTCTCATTTTCCTTTTGTAAAACATTAACCAAGTTTTGAAGATGAAATGTTTGAGAGCACTGAGAATCTAAAGGAGGAGGCATTTGGGAGCCAGTCACGTTGTTCTTTTCACCCTTTAATTGTGAAATTAAGGCTTTTAACTTTCGGATCGTGTTATAATGAGCTTGAATCTGTTCGTCACGTTTGTTTATTTCAAAAAGTGCATCAAAATCTGGAACATTTGAGGATGTCTTGATGTTTGAGGTTTTGACATTTTCCTTGAGATGTTGATATTTTAATTGCAAATCAAAATGTTCAACTTCTAGCTTAGAAAGGTGTTTTACCAAATTATCGTGATCATCCTGATCAATTTTCTCATTTAGTTCTAAGTTTTAGTTTTCAAGCTCAATGACACGATCATGGGAGACTTTCAAAGCAACAGTTAATTCATGAAATTGAGAAGCAGTAATAGAATGCTTAGTAACAGTATAAAACACATCTTGAGCCACACAACTTAATACTAAGTTCTCATTTAGGATATGCAAATTCTTCCTTTCAATTTCATTATATTTGAGTTCCCGTTCATAATCATTGACTTCAACAATCATTGCATCAAATTCCTTTTCCATTTCTTTAATATCCGAGTTTATCCCCTTTTGAAGGCTTTCAAATTGATCTTTTAATTGTTTAAAGAAAGGCATGACCTCAGTTAAATATCATTCTTTAGTTTGCTCAAAACCCCTTTCCCCTTCAGTTATCCCTGTAGGTGTGATTCTCTTCTTACATGTCTTCTCAAAATCAACGAATAGTTGATAAACAACATATAGGCTGATTAAGATTTTGCTATTAGTGGCAATAGTTCTAGGAACTAAATGCATTGGTGTATTTGGAGGATACACAGTAGCTGCATGCACTTTCCTAAGGGGAGTGTTTGTTTCAACAAGTACGTTTGCTTTTTTCTTATCCATGTCTTTCTTCCAAAAAATTTGTTCTGTGGTTAATTGAGTTTGAGGCTTAAACCTGTTCAGGGAGACCCGATTTTCTTTTGTGTAATCATGGGGTTTGATCGTTATGTTATTCTTTTTACACTTAGGATCTTCTAGTTTCTTATCCATTTTGTCCCTAGAGGCATCTTCTAATTTTCTATCCTCTTCCGTGCTTCCAATACATGAAGGTGTTAGCCTAGGCTTAAGGATCTCATTACCATCATATACAATCTTATGTAAAGCTTTAGCTCTTTTGCAATATTCGGGATTTGGTTCCTCTACAAGGGGAATACTGTGCTTATCGCTTAAGACTCTATGCTTAGTGATCATGTGAGCAGTCTGAATGGTGTTCCCTTGTACGTACAACTTATTTTCAAGCTTGTTTTCAAAGTTTTTAGATTAGAAAAATCATTCAAAAGTTTTGATTCCTTAGCATTGAATTCTTGTTTAAGCACTTTAACATTATCTTGAAGCTCTTGCTTTTGCTTAACAGTTTTAGAAAGCTTTTCTTGTAAGGATTTTAACTCTTGTTTTAAAACTTCTTCTCTAAAATTACTTTTTCTAATAATTGTACGCATTTGGTCATCCATTTCCTGCCCACGGCTAGTTAACTCAAACTTAGCACGTTGTTTATAAACAACAACTTGTTCTTTATAGGCATTCAGTTTAGAAATAACAGAATCATCAGGGGCACATGCAGTGTATTCATCAAAAACATAGTCATCATTGACTGCAGAAGATACATCACTTGGTACAATCTCACTTTCACTTTGTGTCACATATTGATCATATGGGACAGTATTACTATTACCCTCATTATCAATATCTGATTCATAAGTTTCAAAAGATTGTACTTCATCATGTATCTTTTGCTCATCAACTTCATCATATAGTTTTAATACCTCTGAAATGATTGAATCTTTGGATTGACCAGCCTGTTGTCGTGAAGAGACCTTTGGAGAGACCATAGGTGAGATGCTAGCCATGAAGATTGTCTAGGCAGTAGGTTCATCATCGACATCAGAATCAAAAGCATCACAGTCTGCAACTTGAAAGGCATTTTGATGATTGTGACCTATTTCCTGAATTGGTTTCTCATCCACATCATCATCATATGTCTTAGTATTACGTTCTGCAAGAAACAACAACTCCTCTTCATCCAAAGCTGCTCCATTATCCTGAGCTTGCACAAGCAACATCTTATCTCTGAAGTATTCTGCATTCTGTGGACGTTTTGGAGATATGCAGTTCCTCGCAATATGTCCCTCACCACCACAGTTGTAGCATTTGATTGGCTCTGCTTGCCCTTGATTGGCAGTTCTTCCACGATTCTGATTAGCCACATATCCTCCACCTACTCCAGTATTACCATAACCTGCTCCAATCATTCCTTGTTCATACCGTCTTCCTTGAGCTGGTTGCACCATAACCTTCCCATCTCTGACAGTAGCTTGATTGTGTGGATTGGATGCTGTTCTGAGATTATTGTTGGTGTATGGGAGGGAATTCATATTTTGACTAACCATGAGGGACAATTGATTGATGAAGTTTTCCATGAGTGTGTTTGAGTCTGGAGGCTTATATGCTGGATCAGGAATGAGCTTGTAATTACCATTACCCATGGGTATGACTTGAGAAGCTTTGGTGGTAATTCCAACATTGGTGTAAAAAGCTGTTGAATCATTTGATGAACTTGTTTCTCCCTGTTTAGATTTGAACTGTTCAAGAATCCTTCGTTCAAACATAGCATGCCTATCATTCTGAAGAAGGAAGGCATACAGTTGCTCATAGTTGGTGTTCTTCAATCCTTTGGTTAGCTTCACAGAGGTGACAAATTTGTGCCATTCAGGATTCATGTTGTTCACAAACTTTGAGTTCAGCTGAATATTTGGCATGATCATTTTGATGTTCCTCGTGTCATTTACAAGCTTGTGAAATCTCACGTAATATTCATAGACACTTTCTTCTGGTTTCATCTTAAAATGCTCAAATTCATCATACAGTTGTGATTCTCTATTTTCCTTGGTTAATTCAGAACCCGAGAGAAGCATCTTGACATTGTCCCAAACTGCCGTAGCTTCAGTGTTGTGATTGATCAGCTTGTAAATGTCCTTAGGTAAGCCCTGAAGTATGATGTTAGAAGCCCTGATGTTTGCATCGTATCTCTTCTTCTCCTTATCAGTCAGTTCATCATACATTTTAGGTCTGTCCAGTCCTAATATCACCGTGCCATCAGCAGCTGTATCGAGTATGTCTCTGGTTGTCTCAACTTGATACGGTCCTTCATCAATTGACTTGAGAATGTTGACTCCATTTTCTTTTCCAAAACAGTACAACCTAATTCGTTAAGCCCATGAGTCATAGTCAGTTTTGTCAAGCATACGTGGATGAGTATCTGATCCAGCTGCTTGAACGTCCTCAGCAACAGAAGAGATGATTGTAGGTATGTTGGTAGACATGATTCCAGATTTCACGGGATTTTAAAACTCTATGATTAAACCGGAAAATAGATTCTTTCACGGGATTTTACTGAATCAAGAGAAAACCGTATTAGGAACAAAATCAACCAAGTCGCTATCACCCTTGAAGACAAGTCGCTAAGACACCAAGTCGCTAAGTAGCAACTCGCTAAAGGCTCAAGTCGCTGTGAATCAAGTCGCTAAAACAGCAAATCGCTAAGGTGACAAGTCGCTAAAGAACAACTTGCTAAGTAGACAACTCGCTAAAGAACAACTCGCTAAAGAACAAGTCGCTAAAACGTCAAGTCGCTAAAGAGTAACTCGCTAGTAACAACAAATACAAGTCGCTAGAAATAATAAAGACAAGTCGCTACATCAACCAAGTCGCTAGCCGAAGTGGTGTCTCCACTACTTTGTACTGTTTGTCATTTTGTCTCAATAGACAAGTCGCTAGGGCTCAAATCGCTACCACTTCAACTACAAGTCGCTACCAACTAACAAAGCAAGTCGCTATGAAGAATATTTATCCGAGAACCAAGTCGCTAGGTTGAACAACTTAAATACAACCCTTTTCAATCCAAAACAAGCTCAACCACAGTGATTCAAGCTTTCCAAATCAAAACCCAAGCACTTACAATGATTCTAAACACAAAAGTACACTCAAAATTCAAACTTTAACACAAGAAATGATCCAAATGATGCAAAAACCACTAAACTTTTTCAAACCCAAAAACCATATAAAACCACTAGAAATCCAAGGATATGAAAGAGAGATGATCAAACCATGGCTCTTGATACCATTTTTAACATATTGGATTTCACAAACACATCAAACCATGATCAATATGAGGCGTATAATCTTAGGTTTTAGAGAGAGAAAGAGTTAGAGGTTTGGGAACTTAGTGAGAGAATGTAAAAGTATTATTATGAGCTCCAACCCTCTACCTTGGGAGGTAGAGGGTATTTATAGTCTTACATAAAACGCCACCTACGGGTTGTGGATCAGGCATACAGTGGGTAAATACTCGTCCGTCCTCCACGGTGTTACTTAACTAAATACTACTTAACATTAAATAACTACAACTACGAGCTTTCTAACGATTACATATACTTGAGGTGACCGATACTTTAATAACTTTATTTACTAAATCCTAACAAGAAATCATCAATTTTTCAAGATCAAGTGATAATCAAACTCTAGTATACTTCTATATTAGGTTTTGAAATAAAAACCAAGAAGTAATTAGGAACCTAGTTACTTAAACCTCATCATGCTACTAGTAAGCTTCTCATAAATTTTACTACTCTTTCATAATCATATTTGATCTATTTTTATTATGCTAGTACAAAAATATGCAAGTATTATATGTATTCATACCACTTTTTATTTGTTTTTCTACTTATTAAGAGTTTTAATCATCCTATAATTATTCCCATGAACCCTATCATTGTTGGTGAAGTTTAGGAACCCATGACACCCTAAGAAGGTGTATGGTAGGTTTAGAATAGCTTTGGTATTGATTGGAAAGGGTTAGAACTAGTTTCAAACTAGAAAAATCATTTTCGACGACATATAATTAAGGGTTGTTCATTTTTGTAAAATCTGGAAATTTCGACAGGTCATGGATTATTTTGGTTTATATTTTCAGAAAATAGACTTTAAAACAAAACGTGGTTGCTTGAACGGGTTAAAACGGGTTTATAACGAAGAAGATACACTATTTTCAAGTCTAACGACGAAAACTATTTTTCTGAAAATGCACAAGCTGTCAAGGGTTTTTCATGGGACAAAAACGAGTATTTAACGTATACTAGAAGAGTCGACTTATCAAAAATATATTAGTACATACTAACACGAATCTGAGGATATATAGAACGTAGAAAACCGAGCTATAACGATTAAGTTGCAAGCGTTTGAAATATGACTATCGTAACTATTATTTTTCACAAATAATAGCACATACATAGTTTCTATTAGACCAAAATGGTTATCGCATGTGACCATGTTTGGAGCCGTTTTTCTTGTCGATAGAGTACTTTTGAGAAAATAATGTCTTTAAGTAAAAGTGAGTTCGCCTATCCTAGTTTCCAAAATGTTTAACCGTTCGTCAAACGAAGTTATAACGAATAATATACGATCACTCAGACTTTGCCGAAAATCTAACCTTAAACTATAATTTCTTGATAAATCACTAAGCAACTATTGTAGGATGTCGTTTCAACGTAAGTACTTGTAAAGTATTTTATAACATGACGAGTTGTCATAAATGTATATTTCGACAATAAACTTCATTTTCAAAAATGTACAAGTGGTATGGATATCATATGAGTTTGCATGCACGACATTGTTTCATGACTTACATTACAACATATCATTCATATTAGGTTGCAGATAGAGATTGCACCTCATTTCTGTGTATCCACTTTTGTCATCATAATCATTGCATCAGGTGAGTTCGTAGCCCCACATTTACTCGTTTAATCATTTTACAAACTCTTTGGGGGAGATACATGCTCAACTATTTTAATTACAATTTTGATTATTTGCAAACTATATGTTGAATCTAAACTTAAACTATATTGTTTGAACTATCATGAACTTGTTAATCTTTTGTTTCACTCTTTATGCTCGTAAGTAGATTATGCCCGAACTAAATTGATTACTATGTTATGAACACTATTATTTGAACCACTTTCCTTGATTTTGAACCTTTAGACATATATATTTGAACTCTTTTAAATTGATTTGGACCTTTTAAAATATATTTGAACACTTTGAACTTGATTTGAACCTTTTGACATATAGTTGAACTCTTTTAACTTGAAGGACCCTTTTGATATGTTTTGAGCTCTTTGACTGTTTTGAACTTTTGAACTCGACTTAAACTCTTGAACTTAATTACGAACTTTTGAATGGAACACTTGAACTTAATTATGAACTTATGATTTGTATTAATGAACCGTACTCACCTTTTTATTACGTCTCCGCATGTTACGGAGCGTTATCAACTTAAAGTCTCCCCTGTTCGGAGCAGTGCAAAGTCTCCCATGTTCGGAGCGTTCTGAATTGTATATAATAGTTGTATGATGTACTGTTCGTACATTCGCATTGTTAGTCTCCTATCAGTAAGTAGTATGGATAGCGCTATTAGAGGTCGGCCAACCTCTCGTTCACTATGTTACGGGACGCATATTATTTATTCTAGGGGCTTTGCATGTCATACATTATTATATACGTGGTGCTATATGGTGAACTATTATGACAACGTATACTTGACTACTAGACATACTACTTTTGGCAGTGGGTTGTGAACACACAGGTTGCAAGTTTTGTATGGGCGGAACTTGGAACTGAGTGGATTTACAATGCCTTTGCTTTGTGGACTATTCTCAATGACCAACAACTTTGCCTTTGCTGCATGAACGTTCTTTAAAAGCTTTACATGTTAAACAAACCCTATGAACTCACTCAACCATTGTGTTGACACTTTTAGCATATTTTATCTCAGGTATCTAAGGCATTCACTTCATGGCATGCATGTGGACTTATCATAGAGTCGCGGTGATGACGCGTCTCACATATATTTTATGCACTTAACTATCGTTTGATTGTAACAAACTCATTTTTGGTACATTGGAAGTCTTTTGGGACATTTGTTTTGTAAACTCTGATTATTTTACTTAATCAAACGATGTATTTTCAAAACGACACTTTAGGTCGATCGATATAACTGTAACTTTGATGCTATGACAGTCATCCCCCAGGTATTCCATTCCGCTGCAAAACAGGTAATTTGGGGGTGTGACATCATAAGGGTTGTTTTTAGAAGTGTTGCAAAGTTTGTGAGTTATTCTTATAGTCAAGATAGAATTTGTTCATTCAAATTTATTTTAGAGTTTAATATTGATGGGCCCCTCGTAGGGTTGACAAGATATTTGCGTGGCCACGCCCAAAGATCTCCCCTGAATATGTTCAGAAGATTTGGTAATCTTGCTCAATCACTAATAACGAGAAAAAGAATAGTTGAATAAAGAATGACTTAGATCTATATCTTTATTTAACATGGTATTAGAAATAAAAGGATAATAATAATGATGATTCATTAAAAGGTTTTCCCAGGAGACCTTACTCGAGTTATACTGGAGGCATCGAAGTGTTGATAGACGCTAACCGATGTGATCACACTATTAAGATATGTCAAAGTGGGAGTTGTTGGTTTAATGGACATAAATTAGTATATGTGTGTTAGGATCGAACTCGATATCACGAGATTGCATACTTTGTTAATGATTAATAATTTAATATAAAAAGTTATATTTAATTATTTTATACACAAAACGTCTAACTACCATTAAGTAATTAATGATAATTGACTAAAGACCATTAACTAATAAAAAGAAAGGACTATAAATGAAAATAGAGGATCAAGCTTGTCCTCCAAGTTTTGCATACTATATAAACAAGGCTAGGGGTCATTGTCTTGTATCTCTTGTGCACATACAATACCCTAAAATCTTTTCTCCCCTTTTGTTTTGCTGAAGTCGATCGTCCAAACAACCACAAAGGGTTCGAACACTTTTGTTTTGCTAAACCAAATTGTTTTGTGTTCTTTAACTAGCATTAACATTAACTTGGCATTACTATGTGTATACAAGAGTTGTTTGGAGTTGATTCTTGTTTACCTAGAGTAAAAAAGGTACGCATACTTTTATGTTTTAGTTAATTAATTATTCATTATATGTTTTTTACGCTTCCGCATGTGTATTTGATGTTTATTGTTTATATTTATGAGTTGTATTGTTATATAATTCCAACAGTTGGTTTCAAGGAACTTAATATAATCTCTTGGAAGAATTGGTTAAATCATGTAACAGCCCGTGTCAACATCGACTACATAGGCGAAGATATGTCAACTCGATTTAAAGTTCATTATGTGATGATAAGCCTGGAATATAAGAGCATGTGACATTCAAATTTGAACTCGCTTACGCAATATGGAAGAAAGTGGGCCTGATACCTATGGTAAATTGAGAGTTTTGAAAGAACATATTGTATACTATTAAAGCCTCCCCTGTCTCTGTTCTGTTTTTTGGACGTGCATATTGTGTCTTTACATTCAAAATGAAATTTAGGTATCTGAAAGAAGCACGGTCTTGAACCAGCTCGTTTACTGATTAAGTGAAATGCATGGCATATAGTTTAAGCTCAGGAGTTATGTGGGCGTTTGGTTAGGGATATGGATCTTGGAGTATGACTAATGAGTGTCTACTCCTCGTTACTTCAGGTATATTAATCTTCGTAGTGCATAAAACAATTGTCCAAAAAAGGATTTTTGAAAACCTATATCCGTTTTTTTCCCCGAAATTAATTTGTATGAAAGAAAAATTAAAATCAAAGTGAATCCTTAAGATCCCATTTTATTAATATGATCCTTATTATTCAGTTCATCTTCATCTATCTTTTTAACATGGCGACCATTAAAAGAAATTTTATATAATGCGAAACCTATAAGCTTAGTCAGCTAGAATAACAACAACTAGTTAGCTTCATATGTAAGGTTAACTTGTGAGACTTCGTTTCCACGTGTTCACATCAATGTGATTTTATCTTACTCATACACGATGTCCTACAAAATGGCTTATAACTCACCCTTTAAAGATTGATTCAATAGGCAAGATACAAAACAAACATTAAAATGATTTTCCATTTACAAGATATTGTTCGTATTATATTCTTCATGTGTATCTCTTACGAACATGAAGCTATTGCAGAATGGGTACCACCACACACTTCCGTAGTTGCTCCAGTTAACAAACATACTGATTCTGCTACGCCTCTCTACAGCGTACAATTTATGACAAAATATGTAAACATTCAATTCATCCGAATCAACTTCCTCATAGACGTAGATGTTCCATTCACATGGTCTGATTGCATCATTCTATGGAACTTGTTAGTACAAAAAGTGTGACGGGTTAGGATATGTATTGAGAACGTATGTTGGGACGGGCCAACAAGCTATCAATGGGTCGAATTACTAAACCAATTAATGAATTGATTCTCTGGAAAAATGAAAGTAAACCGTTAGCCTTACCAAAATTAATATGAAGCAACCCAAGGCTTGAGCCTTGGGCAAACAGACTGCAAACTTAAGTTATAACCAATGGAAAACTTATCGTTTTAAATTACACTAATATTTCGACAATTGCCCTAAATATAAAATATTAATATATCATCACACTTACCATGTGAATTACCCTTGCAAGTGACTTCATGCCAACAGTAGGTGGAACCTCATTAAATGATCTGTTTTGCTTATTTGTAGTGCTCATATTCTGTGAGATTAAAGAAAAAGAACGTGGTTATTCAATTTTGAATGTCAACGCTACATAACATCAGGCATATATATTCAGTTTTTTATGTGAACTTTACTTTAACACTACATTATTCTATCTAGTCATTTACTATACCCCTACAACAATAAGGGGCATACAGAGCAACCTGAGCAATGCTTTCACGCGATTTTTGGTAATAAGAAAAATCCAATTAATAAGTATAATTAAAAACGAGCATGATACTTTGAAAAAAAAATAACGTAAATAAAATACTTCTCCTTTTGACATCCTAACTGTGTTATCCAATTGTGCATTTACTCTAGTATGATAACATCCTAATGAATACCATTTTAACTATATGTTTAACAAACTTCAGTTCACTACTAACTTATTTTCAAATTAGTTTAACAATAAAATAAGCCAGAACAACATTTTAGTCAAATGCATTTATATGCTCATTCAACAATCTGATAGTCAATTTTCCCTTTAGCATTTAATCAAACAACTTGTCTTCAACAATCTTATTCTCTAAACATAAACTTCCTAAACTCAAATCAACAATGAAATTGAATAAACAAATAAATATCAACAATTCACCCTAAACTTCATCGAATTAGGTCACAATCGATTCTAGTTATAAATAATCAAGTTAACAATCATATAAGAAAATTAAACATAGATAGATAACTAAATATAATGAAAACTGGATAAGAAGGAAAAACACAAAAAATGATAATGAAATTGACAAACATATTAAAAGCACCTGATTTGGCAAAGAAATTGAAAGATTCGGAAGGAATTCGAGAAAACAATGGCATATTTTGTATCTATATGATGTTTGTATGTGGTAGTATGCTAATAACAAGATAAATAATGAAATCGAATAAAAGATATTTGGTGAGTGTTGATGATTGATTTGGAGGAAACTAACAACGAATCTTTTTGAAATTGGGGAAAACCAAAAGCGGGATATAAAGGAATTTGTGGGGGGAAGTGAAATTTTGTGAGTATTTTCAATAGTAAGACAGGTTTTTACTAAATAACCAGTTTGAATGTGTTTTTAAGTCTTAGAAACTGGTTTCTTTAAGTTATGCATGTCTCTATGCTTTTGTTGTCTGCTTTATTTTTCTCATAAAAATTGGTGGTTTTGTAACCGGTCTTTATTAAAAGGTGTTTATAGCCCTTTTTGTAGTAGTGAGTACTCATGTTTGTCAGAAAATATTAAAGTATGTGTGAGAAAGCCATACATTGTAAGAGAATTAAAGTTCCTTTTATAGGCGAGTCCAATGCTAGGGTTTCCTAGTATTTATCTTATAATTGTTACTGGCTGGAGTGGGACCCTTGTCGGGCAAGCTTCCACAGTAATCGTAGTTGCGGACACAGGTCACCTTTCGCGGTCATGCGTCTGGTCCGCTAGGTGTTCTGCATGCGTCTTTGTGTCCGGACCGTGGCCAATTTGTTAATGGGCTTATTGGCAGTCCAGTACTTTTGGTTGTTTTACGTTGTTGGGCATGGGCCCAAAGTGCGTATAGCACGAGCTGAGCCCAATAGGCCTGTTGTACGTGCTATACGTCATCAAGTCCCCCCAGTCTAGTTCATTCATTTAGTGTGGTGAATGTTGCTAGACTTAAGGTATCTAAACGGTTTCTATCACAACCCGTAATTTCCAGGTCAATACTCATGGCTAAATAACAAATAATACGAGTTATTTAATTACTGACATTTACAGATGAGCAAAACACAACAACGAGAGGTTATTTCGATAAACAAGGTCGCACGCGTACCGAAGTATATACGACCTAAAACGAATAATTATTAATTTGAGTTAATATTTTTTATTTCATTTAACGTTTATAAAAACGCTACCAATAATATATTTCGGGCAGTTTGGCAAAATAAAATACTGTATTTATGTTGTGGTACAGCGGAACACGGTGTACACATAATATATTTAATAATAATAATAATAATAATAAAAGTACCCCTACCCTATCCCCTCAACTACACTGCCCCATCTCTCTTTCTTTTTCTCATATCTTCTTCCTTTCTTCTTCTTCTGGTAAGCACGGCCCATCACTTTCTTCCCCAAAATCCAACGCCTCTTCCTTCTTAGTGATAATCAAACGGGTCAAACAAGAATAAGGAGAAGAAGAATTGATCTATCACTATCACCAACTTTCTCGTCTTCCCACTAACGCTCTGTTCTCAAGTTTTTTTTTTAAGTAATGGAAGGGGAGGGGAGGGGAAGGGAAATCAAAAAAAGGGGCGTTCTTGAGTTTGTTTAAGATGGAAAGGTAGGGGACGGGAAGGTGGGATGGAGGGAAGGGATGGGCTTTTGAGTGATATTTGGTTCCGTCCAATTTTGAGCGGATTGGAAAGGGAAGCGAGCTTTCAAGATTACAGGCATTAGTTAAATTACCATATTATCCTCAATAATCATGCAGGATCTTTATATATTTGACCTACTACACACTAATCTGCAGAATACGGCTGCCTCATCAAACCCTCATAACAACTACAAAAACAGTCACCTTCTACTGTAAGTTTTTTGCTACATTTAAACGTTTTTTTTTTGCATGTTTTTACTTTATTTAATGTGTCGTCGTTTTTTAGGAAGCTTCTAAAGTGATATGATCCATGGTCCATTTGTTTAATTATTAATCGAATGTGATAAAGAATTCTTAATAAGAAAGAATGTGATATGATCCATGTTTGTAATATATAGTGTATATTATCTCTTATGAATGAATGATTGTAATATATAGTGTAATATATAGTGTATATTATCTCTTATTCAGAAAGAATGTGATAGAACTCTGTTCGTTATGTTATCGCTTATGAATGAATGATTGTAATATATAGTGTATATTATCTCAGTGCTTGTTGAATATAGTAACTAACGTTTATTGAATACATATCTTATGTTAAAAAGGCTAGTTAGTTATTATGTGCACGGCTGTATTTGACTGATGTAGACTGTACGGTTTGATTGTCGTTAACTCGTAACTGAATTGTTACTTGTTTTGCTGATCTCGGTATATTTTGCATCAACTGATAAGGTTTTTAATAATTGTTTGTTACCAGCATTTAATAACCAATCTCTAGCTTCTGTTTTTGCACGAATTAATGATGAAATTTTGTAGAGAATTTTTTCATTTTAGTTTTTAAAATATAGCAGCAAAAGTTGTTAGTTCAATGTATCGTGATTACTTTAAGTTATTATACTCCAAATAGTTTCCTAGTTTTCACCAATTAGTATATTGATGACTTAAGGTATACAAGTTAATCGATAATGATAAATGTTATTAACTTAACTATGTAACTGGTGGCACTAGAAAATTAAGGGAAGCTATTTGTCTTATGATAGTAACTATTTGTCTTATTAACTTAACCATGTTATTAGTATTTGTATAATAAATGATAGTAACTATTTGTCTTATGGAAACTTATATAGTTCAAAATAATCACAGTATAGGCTGTTCACAATAGCAACATGGATGTTGATAACTTAATTAGCATGGCGAGAACTCAACAGTTAGCCGTAATTCATTTGGTTTGTTTAGTTGTCGCTTATCTTGCCCTTAGATAATCTCGTAAAAGAAAACGTGTTAATTTACCTTCTCAAGAATTAAGGTTGCATAGACAAGCAGTACGGAAAGAGATGTTGCAAGACCTATCAACAAATAACAACAGTCGTAAAATAATTCGTATGAGTGTGGAAGCCTTTAAATTATTGTGTGATAAGTTACAAAATGAATGTGGTCTTCGTCAAACCCAGCAGATGTCGGTTGAGGAACAAGTTGCTAGATTTCTTCATATAGTAGGGAATGATTTTAGAACCCGTTTTGTCTCTTGGTTATATCGTCGATCCATATCAGCCACTAGTAAACATTTTCATAGGGTTTTGAATGCAATAATATCTTTAGAAGAACAATTATTAAGCAACCCACTGGTGATATAGTTCAGAAAGAAATCCAAGACAAACCAAGATTTTATCCCTTTTTCAAAGATTGTATAGGGGCTATCGATGGAACACATGTTCGCGTGAGAGTGCCTAATAGAGAGGCCCCTAGATATCGTGGTCGTAAAGGATATCCAACAATCAACGTGTTGGTTGCTTGTACATTTGATTTGAAGTTCATATATGTTTTAAGTGGTTGGGAAGGCACATCATCAGACTCAAGAATAAAAAAAGATGCACTTACTAGAGATGATAAGCTACTTATTCCTGACGGTAAGTATTATCTGGTTGACGGTGGTCTACCCCATAAAAGTACACTCATAGCACCATACAGAGGTGTTAGATATCATCTTAAGGAGTACTCGTCTCGTGCACCTCATAATCCAAAAGAGTTGTTTAACCTCCGACATTCATCGCTACGAAACTCTATTGAACGCGCATTTGGTGTCTTGAAGAAAAGATTTCCTATAATTAGAAGTACAACATAACCATTTTACTCACGCGATACACAATCAAACATATTCTTGGCATGTTGTATCTTGCATAACTTTTTACTTGAGGTAGATCGTGACCAAGAAATAGAAGATGAAATGACACACGAGATGTTAGATGCATCACGAGATGAAGAACTCCATGGTACAAGAGACGAAGATGAGAGGGGTGAACAAATAAGAAACTCCATTGCAGATGACATGTGGAGTGATTATATTTTGAATCCAAACAATGAAATTAACATGTCTATTTAGTGTTTGAATTTGTATTGTCCTTTGAAACAAATATTATCTAGACTTTTTGTTTATTGTGTTCATCATTGTTAGAATAAAATTTATCAAGAATTTTTTGTGCATGATTACTTATTAGTATTTGTAATTTTCTTACTGAATCAATTACATGTGGATGATATATTGTTTAGTTTTTATATATTGATTGTTCTTAAAAGCTTGTAATAATGTCTCTTTGTTTTATATACAGAAAGTAACAATGGGCATTAGAACTAAAAGCTTGTAACAAGGTTGCATGCATTGTTTACTCAATGTTATCAACTTAAAAGAAAAGCACACACATAAAAGAAAAGCACACACATATTTTTCTCCAAAGAAGGTGGCAGCACAACTGATTCAACAAAAGAAAGAGTAAAGGCATCCATTTTTATCTCTTTATAAACCCCCACTGATCCACATGAAGGACACCACATTAAGACAATCAAAAAGGGTTTATTGGTGGTTCTTGCTTGGATTCGGCTTGGGTGGTGTAGATTTGGATGTTTTTTGTTAATTTCTCCTCTGATCGATCCTTCTAATTGTAAGGCTTTTATTGATTCTTCCTTGTTAATAATTCTTGATAAAGATTGTTGGTTTAAGTTTATTGTTGAATCATTAATGGTATTATACCAGTTGACCCTTAATTTTTTTTGTGAGATTTGATTTATCTTCTTTTTACCGATTGATATAAAACTAAAGTGATGGTTGGATTAAAGATTGTTGTGTTATAACCATTGGCTAGAAGTTATGCTTAATCTTGAGTTTTTCTTTTTGCGTTGGATTAACCGCCTAGTCGAATCCGATTAACCTGGTTATTATAAAGATAGAAGAAATTGTTAATAATGCAAGTAGATAGTGTCTTAGAGTTTTATTGGATCAGTTGGTATTTTAAGTTAGTAAAACTGCTTATTGAGAAATGATTTTGTCTTGTGTCGACTGCTTAAATTAGTGTGACACCACCACACGGAGAGGTCTCGGGTTCGAGCCTCGGTGTGGCCTAAAGTCTTGGTATTTTAAGTTAGTAAAACTGCTTATTGAGAAATGATTTTGTCTTGTGTCAACTGCTTAAATTAGTGTGACACCACCACACGGAGAGGTCTCGGGTTCGAGCCTCGGTGTGGCCTAAATTCTCCTTTAAAAGTCTTGTGTTTTGGTAATACTTAGTTTACCATGCATCTTGTTTTCTTTTCTTTTTGTTATACACGACCAACAAGCAAAGTAAGATACAAACTCTCTATCTTCTTGTAAATTGAATCTGGATTTTGGCTTGGGCTTGCAAGGGTTGGGTAACAATTAGTGGGCTTGTGCGTGTGTCGAGCCCAACAGGTCACCTAGAAGGGTGCGTTTAAATCAAGGGTGTGTTTGTTTCATTAAGATGTTTTGGGTCTGAATCTGACTACCACATCTTACTGGTAAGAGGTGGCTAGAAAGTCTAAATCTAAACGAAATAATGTTGTTTGTTTTTGTATAAGTGTCTGAATGATTTTAAGTGCTCGTTTTTGCAATTTGTTTATTAAACCAACACAATGCGATAATAAGTAACTTATGTAAATATGAAACAAGACTTTTTATCATAAATATCACATAGTTAATAAACAATCAAATATATTATATATAGTTTACAAAACGAGTAAGAGGCAGTAAGACAATTCTCCCACCTCTTACTGAGTAAGAAGTTATATGTATAACTGGGTCTTACTCAAAAGAAAAAAACAAACAAGCAAAACGTCTGCCCTCCTCTTACTGGTAAGAGTAAGAGGGCTAGTAAGAATTTTTAAAAAAAAAACAAACACACCCAGTATAAGACAGACACAAATAGGGTGTGTTTAAGTTAAATCTAAACAAGGCAAACATGTATAAAAACTTTTGTGTTATATATTAAATAATTTGAGATATAAAATAACTTAGGTGTATAAGAGATGATATAATGTATACTCGAATCTTCATTCTAATCGAGTAACGCTTATTTGTTTTCCCTAACATATTTCACGACTCACTCGACTTTTTATTCTCGACTTTAAGTTTATGACATACATTAAAAACTTACTAAAAATATTTGTTAACATATTATAAACTATAATTATAATCAAAACTCAAGTTTTAACCATTAGTCCATACTAAACGAAACTTATTTTTAATAACAACGGCATATTATTCATCGTGACACTTAGTCACCACGTATAATTACAACACATACACGGGCCATGCCTGATTTTCTAAAAACTCCTACACTTACAAATTATGAGTGTATTTTTAATATAAACTCTTTTAATAAAAACCATAACTTAAAGTAAATTTTTTACATACTTTTATCATCAGCTAACACTTGATTCTATATAAACATATATACCTTTAAAAGACATTTTTATAATACGGATTCGTCTACTATTTATATGTGGCTACTTTCTGTACATCGTCTTTCGGTTACTGTCAAACCAAAACCTTATTCGTTTGTGATACTTTTTATTTTTTTGTACATATAAACTTAAGCACTTTCGAAAGCCAATGCTAGCCAATATTTCAACTATTGCTGTTACACAACCAAAAATAATATAAACATTCTAAACTCAATTAAACTACGAGCTAAGACTTGCCATGTCATTATAGGCCGCGTGTCGGTACTGCGCACTCATACCAATTGACTTTACCATATTTCAGACTGCTTCACTAAGGTGAGTTCATAGCCCCATATTTTACAAATCTTTTATTTCTTGGGGTGAGAATCCATGCTTATTTTTACGATTGAACGCAAGTATAAAATTTCCTGTTGCACGCTGGTCTAAGTCCCGATAACCCAAATACTATTATTACGCCTATTATCATGAACCGTTAATTACTCTTTTGTGAGTAAGCGCAAATACTATGAATAGATCTATTGGGATTGACTCCTCTGTCCATAGTAGGATAAGCTCTACTGACCACTAGCACGAGTCGGACGGACGCATATTATTTGAGTATTTCACAAGTGTGCGGGTTAGACACTTGTATTGGGCATTTATTATATTGTTAACATTTCGGTGTCATGAGCTTAGCCAGTAGAATACACTATTTCATGCCATTGGGTTACAACGGTCACACCCTACAAAATCTTGTGGTTCAATAATTTCATTTACTTTAAACCTATGATCTCACGAACATATTTGTTGACAATTTTTAGCATGTTATTCTCAGGTAACTAATATGGAAGTGTACGTAGCACCATTCAGAGTGATCACTTGCATGGCAACTCCTTTTTAAGACCTTATTATGTTTGAGTACATTCAGTGGAACTACTTAATTATCGCTTTAGTGTATGAGGTGTAACTTGACAATGTTGAACTATTGTATTTCAAAAACCTGAATGTACTGTTTTTAAAACGTCTCATGTAGAGTACGTTCTTTATTATCTTGTGTTGTGTGCTACATATGTAATGATCCACAATACCATTCCGCTGCGTAAATTTGAGGGTGTTACAGTTTCTCTTCCGTACTTCCGAAGCGTCTTTGTGACGCTTCCTCACTTGGTAGACGAAGCATGAGACGTGGGCATTTTTTGGGCTTTTCATCTTCTGACTGATTTGACTGGGTAGCCCACTTATCTTACTGTCATCCTCATCTTTTACTTTCAATTCTAACCGTTAGCTGAATAGTCGCTGACACGTGCGATCTCGTTGGATTATTTTGAATTAAATATACCGTGGGTATAAATACCCGATGTGGTTTTTACTATTCCACTTTCTCCCTTCCACTATTCTTCGTGATTATTGAATTTCTTTGACTTTTAATCTGTCCATCTTGTATCACACTTTTCTCCAAAAAAAATTCCTCAATTTTTCAGGTTAGATTTTAATACTTTTTCTTCCGCTATAGGTATCATTATGCAAATTAAGTCTAATCTCTCTTAAAGAGCGCTTGAAATTTTTTGCGATAAGTTTTCTATTCCGGTGGGGGTCATCCGGAATTGCCTGGTCCCAACCAAACAATTCATGAGCCACCTGCCGGAAAGATTGGGGTTTATACCAGATTTTTTGAATTTGCCAATTTCTAGCTTCCTTTATCCTTTTTTCTTATCGATATCCTTAGGCATTATCGTATAAACATATCTCAACTTTCCTTCATTGGAGCAGCTAAAATTTCTCATTTTGAGATTTTGTGTTGTGTCCATAGCATCACGCCGACTGTTGGTTTGTTTCGATGTTTTTACATTCAGTCTAAGAACAAGGGTTGGTTGTCGTTTAGTAAATGGTTAGATAGTGTTGGTGTTTGTTACACCAAACCTCTTGATTCTCTTAAAAGTTGGAATGGTCATTTTTTCTGGGTTAATGCCTTTGCTTGCCCTATTATCTTTCTGTGGCCTACCGCTAAAAGTGTTTCCAATGATCCTCTTCCTAAAGCCGGTGAATTCAACGCCGATCATTATGCCACCTTTGTTGCTCATCCTTCCCCGTTCCGCAAGTTTTCAGAACTCTTGCTTTGCTTGGTTGCGCTAAGCCGTAACTATACTTTAGATGAAGAGACTTATCTCTTATTTCTTGATGATAATGAACGAGGTGGGTACTTGTTATTATCTATGTGTCTCTTAGTTTGTTGCTTTGGTATCTGATTTTAAGTTGTTTCCTTCTTTTTTCAAGAATGGACTTGCTTGCTTTTATCAAAGTTGGGGATCTCATGAAGGTAAAGATTGGTGTGAGGGAGCGGCACGGAAGGGAACCAAAGTTGTTGTATTCTACTATGGGGCGGACTGTTTCGCTCGTTCCTTTTGTTACTCCCCATTCAAATAGTGAGCTAGAAGTTGGTGCTATTAGAGAGATGGGTGATGATGGAGGTGATTTGCACCAAGATGACACCTCTACTGGTGTTGGTGATGCGGAATCGGTTGGTTCTTCTGCTGGTGGTGATGATGTTTTTGGGGTTGAGCCAGTTCTTGAGACTGTGACCGCGTCGATTGGTGATGCTGCTGTTGTGAAATCCAGACAGAGGAAAAAGAAAGATAATGTTGAGCCTAACCATCCTCCGAAGAAGTTAAGGGGTGATTACGAAGATTCTTGCATACCTGTCGTTGGTGATAAGTCTAAATCTTTCATTGAAAAATTGCTGAGGGGGAGTGTGTTAAACTCGGAAGTTAGTATTAAAGCTTTTCCCACCAATTATTTTATTACTTCCTCCGCGTCAGTCACACCAGAACATGAAACGGGAGCCCAATCTGACTCTACTGCTGGATCTCAACTTTGTTATGTTGACCCTCCTGACTGGTTTGTTATTTCTTTCAATTCTTCGCATCATTCTAGTGCTCAGGATGTTGAAGTTCATTCTTTTATCAGGCCTCTTGTTCCAGTGATGACAGACACCACCACTACCACTGTTTCTGTTGCCGCTGCCTTAGCTTCGATCGAGAAAGGAAAGGGAACGATTGTTGATTCTTCTCCGAATTTCCTTGTATACTAGTGGTACACATCCTGATACGAGTGGTTTTTTCGGCCTTTCTGGTAGTGAGTTTTCAATTGGGCATATTCGTGCTGCAACTGGTGTGGACTCTAGCCATTTACTTGAGACCTATGTTCCGAGGTGGAGCGTGACTAAAGGCTCCTGTCTCAATGAGCCTACTCTCCTCCTGCCTTTTTTGCTTCAGTTCACGGCATGGATCATGATCAATTGTTTGCGGAATTTAACGTTGGGTCTGCTCGCCAGACATATTTAGGTGCTGAAGTGAGAATGCGCGATGAGTACAATATTAAGAAGAAAAGGAGATTATCTGTGAAGTGTGACCAGCAAGCTAGTTTGTTGAGGGAAAAGGATTGAGAGATTGCAGAGCTGAAGAATGATGCCGCGGAGGCAATCCGTCTTCGTAGCCGGGTTTCCGCTTTGGAGGCTTCTAAGGGTTCTCGTACTGCTGAAGTACATTCTTTTAAGGAGTTGAACTCTATGCTTGAAAGAGAACGAGATTCTCTTAATACGAAGATATCGGAGCTTCAATATTCTGCTGAGGGCAGGGAACATGAGCTTGCCGATTTAAACGCTGAGGTCGTTATTGTAAAGTCTCGGAATGATAGTCTTGTAGGTCATGTATGCATTGTGAGTGTTTTGATCATTCTTTTTCTCCTTTCTTTCTTTGTTCCTCCCTTTTTATCCTATCTATTTCCTTTGTTGTAGGTACACACATTGGAGGCTTCGGGTTCTAAGCTCCGTAGTAAAGTCTCAAGTTTTGAGGACTTGAGGGAGGAATTTTATAGAATTCAGGATGCTCAAATGGATGAAGTTATGGGTAAAGTGGCCAAGCTAGATGCTGACCTTACAACATTGGCCCTTCATGTTGATGATAATTTCTATCCTTGTCTGCTTACCATTATATGTGGTCGTCGATGGTTGTTGACATATGGTATGAAGCCTGCCATTGTCAAATGTTTGAATTCTCAAGATTATCTTACAGCTTTGGGGACGGCTCTTAATCATGCCATTGAAAAGGGAATGCAGGAAGGTTTGGTGGCTGGCATTCATCATGGCAAGGCAAATAGGAGTCTTGTGGATATTGACGTGCATAACCACTCTATGAAAGCACATTGTCATTCCGCGTTGTGAACACTTAGTGACGTGGAGTTCCCTTTTCTAGCTGCCCTTAAGGCTCACAAAGATGCAAGTATTGGGGATATCATGAGTCTCCTTTGCCTTGAAGGTCCCCTTACGGATGTTCCTGGGATGGCTGAGTTGCAACCTGATATGGAACAAGTTGTAGTTCCTGTCCATGATGGTAAGGATAACACAGTTATTGGCGATACCACATTATCCATTTCTTTAAGTGTTGCACATCGGAGAGTTGAGAAGCTTAGGGAAAATCTAGTTGCACATCGGTCTGCGCTTGTGGATGTTTATAATCCTTTGGTGAATCCCTTGTCTGTCGGAAACCTGACGGGTATGGAAGCTCTTCTGAATAATGAGACGATCATTGCAACCACTTTTGCTTTATCAACAACCGTTGTTTCCACCGTTCTTACGAAACTTATCTCGACAGATGATTATGAAGTGGCGGATATTGGTGTTCAAGGTAGCAGCAGAGTTAATTAGGGCCCCAGATGGGGTGATGTTTCTTCTATTGAGTTTGAAAAAGAAGAAACTGAGACCACTCCAAAACAAGTCCTTGTACATTAGCTTGCTTGTGCCGTGACCATTTGGGTCTTTTTGTAGCGGTTGTTTGTAATTGAACAGTATTTATGTTGCATGAACACGTTTTTAAATGTGCCATGGTTGCGTGCAACCTTTTTTGGTATGGATTTTCACACTTGTACCCCGAGTGAATTGTTTGTTTATTCACTCTTTTGTTATGCATAATAATGTTTTTCTTTTGTTATACGGAATAACGTTCTTTGGGTCATGCCCAGGTGTGTGCGCATCTTATTCACATATGCAAAGTAAGAAAGTAAAGAATCATTTAAATAAATTAGTCAAGCTAGCTAGTCTTCACATTTTTTATTAAGATTTTTAAAAGACATTATAATAGATAAATAAATTAAATTTCAATTTTCCCGTTGCGGAGTTTGCGTGGGCGGCTGCCTTTATTTTATGGAGACAACACTTCTTGCAGTTACGAATATTCCATGCCTGCAGAAGTTGTAATTCTTCTTAAAGGGCTTTCATATCTGTCATAACAAAAGGTTGTATTTCTGCTTGTGGAAGTTGTATATCTTCTTGATCCTGTAATTTGTATGTACCTTTATCTGGTGTATCCAGTTCGCGTCTTTATTTCTGAATTGAACAAGCTGATTCCCTTGTTGAAGCAAGCCCAACGGCTTATCAGAGCCATTCAAAGAACTGGGATCATGAACCGTTTTGTTTACTACTTTCTAAGTGATGGCAATGCTTAGTGGGGTAGCCTTTCTGGTCAAAAAGTAATTAATTTTAACCCAGGTTTGTGAGACCCTCTTTTTGGATTGCGAGACTGTCTTCTTGCTCACAAGCTGGGCAGCAACAAAAATGAAGGCGTCATTTTATCCTTTGTTGCTTGACGTTGTAAGGGAAGTTTCTTGTTAATTAGGGACAACCGTATGCAATGATTTCCCCTAATGTATAGTTGTTATCCTTCCCTAAGGACCCATCCTTTTCCCCATCCTATATCTCCCTTCAGTGACCCCTAATTGTCCTCGTCTTTGTTCCTAATGGTTGTTACTGAGATCAACGAGGGAATATTCGTAATGGTTATCTTCTCCGATGGCTAATGAGAGTCTAATTGTGAATAAGACTTCTGCCATGGAGTTCACCATATCGCTCAAAGAGACTCTCGAGGACGTTATGGAAGGGGATTTAAATGAAGGGGATTTGTAAAGGATTACGGTTGTTGGTTATTAGTCGTCATTTAAGAATGACTTATTGTTATTAGTGGTCATTTAAGAACAGCTCTGAACCACGAAAGAATCCTCTTGATTCCTGCGCCACCTTTTAGTTCGTTCGATATGTGAGCATGTATTTGGGTGAGTCATGAACTTGTGGGAAACAATCATGGGCAAATGATATCTTGTCATTAGATAGAGGCTATGATTGTCATGCATGATGAACGGTCTTGCTTCCTTCTTCAAAACCTTTCTTGATCAATGAATAACATTTTCAACTTCTTTCAGGGGATATTTTGTACTTCTCGTGAGTGATCACCTAAGTTTACAAAGTTTCAAGTTATGCTTAAATTATGAGCTTATTAGACTTAGATTATTGTAATACTTTGTGTTTATTTGTAATCTCTTTTTGTTTTTGCTCTTTTCCCCACTTTTGTTGTAAGTATTTATAGTGGAAATTTTGTTGTTCCTTCACGTGTGAATAGTGACTTTGCCCCAATATTTGGTAGATAGGCACGTGCCTAGGCTCGTAACCTGAGCGTCTTCTCTCTCTGTTAGATTTGACATAAAGTTCCTTGGGAAGGAACATAAATTTGTCTTTCCCATAATTTTCCTGTATGAGTCTTTTGCTGTAACTTATCCTTTAAGTTGTTCCGCGTTAGCTGGATAGCACATCTTTAAGTTAATTTGACGGAGTCTTGATCTTTTGAAGTCGCTTATTGACGTATCTTAGGTGGATTTCGTTCCATCTACATTGGTAGTTTATCTTCTGAATGGAAAATGACGAAGTGTTTCGATTTACTGTTGCTTCGAAGTTAGACCTCAAAGCATAAGTAGACTCCATTCCATCCATCTTGGTAGGTATTGGCCCGGTCTCGTAACCATTCTACTTAAAATGATTCGTTCATGAATAGGTCCCATAGTTCCAGGGATTTTCTTTATTTTCCACCGCGTCGTCCACAGACTCATTCATCCGGGCACTCCATTATGGAGCCTGCTGACATCTGATCTTTGACTATTTCCGTTAGTAACAGTCTTCGTTTGATTAGTTGACCCACGGTTGTTACTGTTGAGGATGCTTCCTTAGCCATCTACTAGCACGTATTAGAGCTAGCACCGATTTTTTCATGGTCTTGTAATTGGATTTTATATTTGTTTAACGAAATGTCTTCTCATTTGTTTGTCTCCTTCCTCCATCTTTGATATAGTTTTTACTGCTTCTTTTGCTCTAAGGGTATTCCCCATTCCAGTCTGTTTTCAGCGTCATCCTGTTTCTTTTAGAAACTCAGTTTTGTTTCTGTTGTCGCTCGTGGGTGTACCTTTTGCGTATAACATTCCGTTGTGTGTTGCAGAATGCCTTTCGTTCTCCACTGGACGCCGACGGATTTGTTCAAGTTTTTTATGAGCGGGTTCTACATTTTTTCTCGGTCTTTCGCTATTAGAGTGGAGTCGAAATACTAGGCCATTGTTTGGTCCAGATATTCCGGTCGAACCGCTATCTTGACTTGTTTTTATTCTAGGGGTTTGTGCTTCTGGTTTGGAGGCTATGGTTTGTTTGAGCGGAAACACACTGTTGCTTTATAGCATAAGTATTCCTCTTTCCACTGAGAATTTTAACATACTGCAGGCTCTTTATCGGGTCGACCGTGCTTTTTCGGGCGTTTGGTCTTCCCATAACTCTGTTATACGGAGATTTCTACCTTACTACTAGGAACGTCGCCTTCCCTATGGGTTATGCAACTTCGTTACTTAATCCGATGATAGGCACTATGGCCGGGACCATGTGGTCTTTCACCTAAGGTCCGCATAATATTTTGAAAGCGGATCATGTGTTTTTATACATATGTTGTATGAGGTACTTCCCATCTTCTGTTTTAGTAATCGTTGGATCTTTGGTTCCTTCTTCCGCTCCTGAGGGCAAAAATGAGATTAAGAGGAGCTTTGTTTGGTTCCTTACCTTTTTTTTAGTTTTTTTTAGAATCACCAAGGTTTGCCTTTTCCAAACATTTCTTTATATTTACTGTTTTGAATTGGTCCCTTCCGTAATTTTGCTTCTTCAGTTGCATGCATTCATCTGTGATATACCTTGCTTCTCCATGGAATTTGCAAAACTTGTTCCCACTCCTTTTTTCAACCAGGGTGGTTGTTAGAGGTAAAGTTGAAAATTTTGCTTTTTTCAGAGCAGAAATCTCCTTTGAAGGTTTAGAGAGAGAAATGAAGCCATCTTGTTTTCTTTCCGTCCTATACTTGCTCTTGAATCCCCTCTTCCTGAAACTTTGCCTTGGTCCAGTTTTATGATGCTTCCATAACATCTGCGAAAGTAGCTTTTTCTTTTCTTGGTTTCCAGCTGCCACCTTTCCTCGTAAGAAAGATGTGGTCACATTCATCATTTCATCCATTGATTTTGGGATTTTGTCATGCAATCACTTGATCAAATATGGGTCAGTTATCCCGTTCATAAATCCTAAGATTTTAATGACTTCCGGTGCTCCTTTGACGTCCCTGCTTTCTATCTTAAATCTTCGCACGAAATATTTTGTGAATTCCCTTTCTTTCTATTTTATATGATGGAGTTCCACGGGATCTTTGATGCATTTCTTATGTTGGAGGAAGTTTGCTAGGAACGCTTCTTTTAGATCGTCATAGCTATCGACGGATTCCGGAGGAAGATTGTCAAACCAAACCCTGGCAGATCCGGTAAGTATGGAGTTGAACATATGGCAACAGGTTCAACATAGCTTAGCGTTCCACTTTCGCTGCTATTTGGAAAATCTTTAGATGATCTTCCGGGTCTTCACTTCCGTCATATGGCTTGACGTTGTTTGGCATGCGCATCCTTTTTGGTAGGTCGAAGTAACGAATGCGAGGATTGAATGGATCGGTCTCCTTGCACACCACGACCTTGCCAAGTCATCGTCCTCAATGCTTGACTTCTCTTTCTTTGACCCTGACTTCCAATGTCCGCCTCCGCTATCCTCACTCTCAGAGAGTTCATCCGTTCTCCAGGAGTACGCTCTGTCATTTTCGTTCCTTCCGGGAGTGGGCTCCGTTCTCCGTGAATAAAAACTCTTGTAGCAGCTTTCTTCCCTCCTTTGGGGACTACGGTGGGATGGACATTGGGATCACCAGAGTACACTGACATGCTCCTTTCCTTATCCCTCAACCTATGGAACACGCCCTTTTCCAATTGTTTAAACACCATTCATCTTTCCGTATTTTTCCTCCTTGGTGACATGGATCGGTCGTCCCTTCAGTCGGATTATTCACATGCGTTTTGGTGTCTCTTAGATTCGAGTTTTTTCCTCAAATCTTTTCTTCTGTCCGGCATTCCTGATTTAGAATGTTTTGAAGCTTCCTGAAAGTCAAGTCGGGCCTTTATTGCTTCTAATGCTTTGAGCTTTTCCTGTTGCTTCTTTTCTTGATGAATTTTGTCGGATATGATTGGCAACAACTGGTGGTAATATTTGTCACGGTATTCTCTAAGAGCTGCTTCGAACGCGGATCTCTCATGTTTCTCCAGTGATGCGTCTTTTCCCTTTCCTGTCGTGTTCCGCACGGTGGACGTGGGCGTAAAAGGAGTAGGTCCGGACTGAGTGCTCATAGTGAGTATTTTTAAAAACGCAGTTGTGTACTGGGTCTTACGGATGGCGCCAATTTGTTAGTATAAAATATGTGACGGGCTAGGATATGTGTTGAGAACGTATGTTGGGCCGGGCCAACAAGCTATCAATGGGTCGAATCTGTACTAAACCAAGTAATGGATTGATTCCCTACACAAATGAAAGTAAACCGTTAGCCTTATCGTGGGGACGGACCCCACGATTAAGCTCCGGCGTGAGAGTAAGTACTCATGTTTGTCAGAGAATATTAAAGTGTGTGTATTAGTATGTATGAGAAAGTCATACCTTTTAAGAGAATTAGAGTTCCTTTTATAGGTGAGTCCAATGCTAGGGTTTCCTAGTATTTCGCTTATAATTGTTAGTGGTCGGAGTGGGACCTTTTTCGGGCAAGGTTCAGCAGTAATCGTAGTTGCGGACACAAGTCACCTTTTGCGGTCATGCCTCTGGTCTGCTAGGTGTTCTGCGTGCGTCTTTGTGTCAGGACCGTAGCCAATTTGTTATTGGGCTTATTGGCAGTCTAGTACTTTTGGTTGTTTTACTTTGTTGGGCCTGGGCCCAAAGTGCGTATAGCATGAGCTGAGCCCAATAGGTCTATTGTACGTGCTATACGTCATCTGGTATCAAAATAGTTTCCCTTGCACCACGATTTGTACGTCTCCCGTTTCCTGCGAAGAATATCAATGCACAGACGTGCGTATGTTTTCTTCTTATGAACACTCTTCATGCCCTCCACCAACTAACAGTTCAACATTACCTGGTTGGGGATATTGCACATGCTCTGTCAGTGTAGTGAATCCGATCAATGGATCATGTGGTGAAGCAATGCTGAATTATGGTGAATATTCGTTCAATGCAACTGATGGTAGAAATGCTTTTCCTGATTTTTATGGTATTTACCCAAATGCCGCATGGGCTCCTTCTTCGTCGTTTGAATCATTTCCGAAAAATGTTAGTGGTGTAATGGCACTGTCATCTTCATCTTACGCATTACCTACTTTCCTTTTTGGAGCATTTCCAAGATCATTTGCTTTGTGTTTACCTAGTGTAGTGTCCGCCACAGTGGTTATGTTTCTTGGGAGTAGCCCATATTATTTTCATCCACATCCGGATGTCAACATAAGGAGTTTACTTTCTTACACTCCATTTATAAAGCACAAATATTCTTTTGGATATTTTATCGGTGTCAGTTCCATTGTAATTAAAAAGAGATCTATCGATGTTCCAACAAACAACACTACGTACAAAGATTAGTACAATTGAGCCTTACACCACTCTTAGAACCGAAATTTATAACCAAGTGGTTCGGAGGTTTTCAATGGTTACAAAACGAATCCCTCGAGCAAAGCATGTCGCCCCGTTTGGCCTTTGTTTCAGTATCAAGAAAGTAACAAAAGATGTGGCGTGTTTAACCTTTGTTGACGGTGGTGTGTCAAGTGAACATGCAATCATTATCGGGACATTTCAGATGGAGGATAACTTCCTGGTATTCGATTTAGTCAATTCAAATTTGGGGTTCAGTTCGTCCTTGTTAAATAAAGGAACTTCTTGTACAAGCTTCAACTTTTTCAGAGCTTGAATCTAACCTTGAAATGCATAATCGGTTTTCTTGGGTAAAAAAACTTTGTATTGCAATCAATAAATTCGTGTAAACTTTAATGATCTGAATTATATGCAAAGACTCTTAAGTATTCATAGTTAACTCATGCTAAAACCTGAATGAAATATGATTACTTTATAAATTCGATTTGATAATATATGCTGATTATACACATCATTTGCAATGGACTACCACGAAATTGCTATTTTTTTTTAATTTTCTATTTCGAATGGCAAAAGAAAAAGAAGTTTATTAAGAAACTAGTGAGAAGCCAATAAGGCAAAAGTTGATAAAGTAATGAAAAAAATTCAAAAACCAACCCACCTAACCAAATGCTAGCACACGCCTTACACAGATCATTTAACCATTCAAACCAAACAATACTAACTTTCTTGCCAAAGGGGAAGCTCGCTCCGGTTGAACACCTTATTATATCCGAGTTTATAAAACCCAACCTTTCAGTCTGGTCACGCTAACAGAAGAACCTACCGAGTTTGCAAACAGAGTTTGGGGGATCGGACAGTTCCCACCATTCCAGAACTTTGGATCAAGTCCAGTTTGTCCAACTCCCAAATCCACAATATAAACCTTTTCATATAAATTTAGTTATATTGATGTATTAAATGTTTTAACATCTCGTTTCATTCAAAATGTGCATATTGAGATGGTTTGTCATATGCTTTACCATAGCTAGCTCGATTGTTCCAGTCTGTTACAACTTCTTAGGACAATTCTAATAATATGATACGTACATGTGTTAAAAATCATACGACAACGACAGTAATAGAGAGTAAAGCTCATGCGGCTTAGAAGTATATAGAAAGGGAGACAAAAACTGGCATTCTTCCATATTCAAGAGATACAAATAGTTGACCCAGACCCAATAACGGTTCAACTTTACAGATTACGGGTAATCAAATGAGATTTTCACTGTTCAGATGACTCGGAGAGAGTGAGTCTTTAACTCATATATACGCGTACTAAGCAGAAGGGCCGTCCCGTGATTTTTGAAAGCCCTGTGCCATTATTACAATGTAAATTTTACTAACACAAATATCTTGTATGAATGCAAAATAAGTACAAAGTGCAAAAACCTGTTTTGATTTAGTCTTCAACATCATTAGAATATCAGACTCAAATGTTCAAATTCGTCACAATAATATTAGTGGATCACCTTTGAGAACTTTTTCGACAATATATAGGATATTCTTAAAATTTAGAACATAGTAAACCTTTTGTAAATATTTTTTCGATCTTGGGCTAAAATTGTCAATTTTGTAATACTTTATATACTATTTTGAAAATATAATTGAAAACTTAAGACAAAAGTGTAAATGTTTTAAACTATAAGGTGTATGGTGTAGATGACATAAAGTCATCGTCTTCTCCACCTGAAATAGTGCCATACTCCTCTTCATACGCTAGTTCTTTAAATAACTTATAACAAGTGGATTTTCATCCATTTTATATTAGGTTTTAAAACACTATTATCAATTTTATGCTAGAAATCAAATTAAACAAGCATCAGGGTCTGTAACTATAATAACCCGTCTAAAATCGTGGTGCCCTCATAAAATCGAAGGCCCTGTGCGGTTGATCACCCTGCACATGCTAAAATCCGGCCCTGCTAAGCAGTATATACCGTGACTATTTCCGACCTTTTCTTGGCTACTATCGAATATGTATATATCTGGTAAGATTTGAATTATAAACATCTAAATTTTTATGGTGGTTTTAAAATTACGCATCATGATAAACAATAAAAGGCATTTGCGTATGACAGAAACTTTCCCATCCGGATCCCATTTATATGGCGACTTACTGGTATAAGATGCATGTATTCAACTTGTGCATGCGATTTTTATAAATAATACTTGTAAGTTGTAACCCATTCAAAATATGACAATACCAAGAAATTAAAGATGAAATCTTTTGCTGTATCTAGTTTTGCTTCCATTGCACCCTTTATCTCGTTAGTTTCCGATAAAGCAAACATTCTTTGAACACACGCACAAATTATAATGTAGAGATTATTATTCAATTTTGTATAGTTAATATACTAAACCATGAACTTTATATTGAAAAAAAAGTTTAACAAATTGTTGACAATGTATACATTATTATTAAATGTTCTCTCAAAATCCCATTGTATTATGGCAAGTGATGCGGGCCCAAGCATTGAGGATCGGGCTGTTGTGTATCCGGAGATTCTAGGATCGGGCTGTTGGGCTACGGAGCTCAATTTCAGGCTTATGACCAGTCAAATCGAAGCTTGAAACGAGGAGAATGTCGTTGTAACTGACTTTGTCGGTTTACGGAACTTTCGGGCTCCAAAACACTATGTTTTATAAGTTATTTGTATTTTAATGTTTTTTTTTTTTTAGTTTTGTTGGGCATTGTTTTTGAGCTAGTTTTCGGCCCGTATGTATTTTGACACCCATTTTGATTTTGTATGCCCATTTAATAAGTGTATTACCATTGTGGCTGATCAGTTCAAAGTAATATGAAAAGTTTATTTGTGACAGATTTGCTAAGATATCATAATAATCGATATTGTGTGAATTACTCGTAACAATTATTGGAAGAGTTGATCCTAACATTCATGTGAATCAACATGTTAAATCTGTGTTATCTTGTTTTTAGTCTACGTCATCAAGTTCCAAGATGGTTAACAAAGTCTGGCAATGTATATTTGTATTGTATGTGTATTAATTAGTCTCCCAAGAGACCAAGACGGCATTTATTCTTTAAGTCATAGATAAGGCTTGGTAAATAATCAATATCCATTTTTAGATTTCGTATACATGCAAAAAAGAGCTTATGACACCTCTATATAAATCTGTGTGATGCCCTATAAGAAACTACACTCGAAAACACACATATATATATGAAAATGCATTTGCTTCTACGACTATTACTTATCGTTCTAGCCTTCGTGTCTCACCAGCATGAAACTATAGCACAATATGTACCATCTTACACTTCCATAGTTGTTCCAGTTAACAAGCATACTGATGCTGCTAAAGATCTTTACAGTGTTCAGATCATGACGAAGTACGTAAACATGCAATTCTTGCATGCAAACTTCCTTATAGACCTTGACGCCCCATTCATATGGCACGATTGCATCTTGCAGTGGAACACGTTTCCAGGAAGTTGTCCCAACAATACATATTGCACATCTCCTGTTTCGTGCGAAGAATTTCAATGTACC
Source organism: Chrysanthemum seticuspe (assembly GCA_019973895.1). NCBI lineage: Eukaryota > Viridiplantae > Streptophyta > Magnoliopsida > Asterales > Asteraceae > Chrysanthemum > Chrysanthemum seticuspe. The sequence goes on from BPTQ01000005.1 coordinate 285,370,891, forward strand.
GATGTGAGAACTTCTTACTCATACGAGAATTCTGCTTCATGTCCTCCAGTAACCAACAGTTCAACGTTGCCTGGTTGGGGGTTCTGTACATGTCCTGTCAATGTAATTAACCCAATTAACGGATCTTGTGGTGAAGCCCAGCTTAGTTATGATGAGTTCACGGTGAATACCAGTGATGGTAAAAATGTTTTCACTGGTCTATATCGTGCTTATCCTAACGCTTCAGCATGCGCTCCTTCTTCATCATTTAAGTCATTCCCTGCTAATGTTACTGGTGTCATGGCATTTTCGACCTCACCTTATGCATTACCAGCTTATTTATATCAACCACTTAAAAGATCATTAGCTCTTTGTTTGCCTAGCACATCGTCTGCTCCTGGAGTTCTATTTTTTGGAACTGGTCCTTATTACCTACTTCCAAACTCGGATGTCGATGTAAGGAGTTTGCTTTCTTATACTTCATTAATAAGGCATCCAAATTCTTTTGGGTATTATATTGGTGTCACATCCATTGTAATCAATCAAACATCTATCGGCATTCCTGGGAATTCCACTACCAAGCTTAGTACAATTGAGCCTTACACCACTCTTAGAACTGATATATACGAAAGCGTGATTCACACATATTCTTTGGCTACAAGTGGAATACCTTGTGCGAGCCCGGTAGCTCCCTTTGGCCTGTGTTTCAGGGCATCCACCATTGGCCCCCAAATTGGTATAACATTTCCTGATATTGTTTTCAGTCTCCAGGATGGGAAAAGCTGGAATATGTCCGCATCTAACTCCATTAAGCAAATAACAAATGACGTGGCGTGTCTTGCATTTGTTGACGGTGGTGTGACAAGTGAACATGCAATTGTGATTGGGACGTTTCAGTTCGAGGATAACTTTCTGGTGTTTGATTTACAGAATTCGACTTTTGGGTTTAGTTCTTCGCTGTTGCGTGAGCAAACTTCTTGTGCAAATTTTAACTTTACGCTCACCGATGGTAACTGAATGTCTGAAACTACTTCTGTAGGCGTTCAGCTGGAATCGGTTGATGGACAAGTATTCCTGTTTATCTGGCTTTCTTAAATAACGAAAGTTTGTCAAATGTTTAGTAATAATAAGTCGAATAAAGAGTATTTCTGGGCCAAAATGAGTCCATTAATTGGTTCAAAATAAGTCCAAAATAAGTCCATATTATGTACATGTTCTGGTTCAAATGAGTATGTCCACCATAACTCTTTCATTTGGACTTAATTATGTCCATGTTCTAAAGCGTATAATATAAGTTTTAGCCTGTTAAGTTGCATGGTTTGATTGACTTTTCATAGTCTTAGCTGTACAATTATATATTGTTCCTATTAAATTTATATTCCCTATCATCCCCAATGTTTCAAGTCTTCAATGACTTAAAGCATTTGATGCATTAAATGCATATTATACTTATAAACTAAAGCTTTTGAGAAAGACTTGGTGTATGCCAATTCTTTGTGTAAAGTTTTTTAAAAAGCTTTCAAAAAGCTATTGATGTAATGCTAAAAACGCTACTAAAAAATTTCTTAAAATAAGAAAAAGCTTTTACCCATTTAAAGCATCGTAGATGCTCCAAAACATCAAGTACCTTTCATACGTTACCCATTGGCCTTTTATGTAGATTATCCTTTCATATAGACGAAAGGACATGTACACTGCTTAATCATTGACCACTGAGTTTTTCAGTATTGTCAAAATTCTTTGAGTCCTTGCTTAAATAAATTAAGCCTTTAAAAGTTAGAATTAAAAAATACTCCGTATATTCATAAGAGCAAGGGGTGTCGTGTGTTGCCCACTTCTTTTCATTTGGGCCCCACGTGTGCCACATCACCTTTATATCACTTCAACACACTAACTAAAAAATACCCCCAATCACAACTTACTCACTTCTCTTTATCTGGGCCCCACCACCCTCACAAACACAAACACAAACACAAAAGAAACGATTTAACTGACAAAGTGTTTTGTCATCTTGCATGTCGTTAGGGTGGCGAGAACCAAAGTGGCGAAGGCTGCTGGTGTCGTGGCGAGCATCAACATGAAATGGCGAGATGCCATGTAGGAAGTGGCGAGAAGTGGTGAAACCCACGCCCCATGCTCTAATGGCAAGAAGATCTGAATCCATATTTTACAGATGCTTAAGTTTATCTTATAATAAAACCATTTTCAGTTGACTGTTAATACTGTACGTCCAAAAAAAGACTCGATACAAAGGATTTGACATATGCATATAAATACTTGAGATGCATGCACTTGCCAAAAGTACAGTTCAAAATATACAAGCATTCAAAAATGCTTTCCCTTATCCGAATAATCCTTATCTTTCTAGCTTTCATTTCTCATCAGCATGGAGCAATATCTCAATATATACCATACTTTACCTCCTTGGTTGCTCCAATAAGGAAACACACCGATGCGGCTAAGCCTCTCTATAGCGTTCAAACCATATTATCAGTCGAAGATAAATTGCATGAAAACTTACTTATCGACATCGATGCTCCTCTCACATATCATGCATGCATCTTGAAAAATAATATAGCATATAGAGATCATTATTGTCGTTTCGAAAAGATCTGTAGATCGCCACTTCTATGTAATGAAGATCCATGCAGGGTTTTACAAAATAATTACACATATCATAATCCTTCTTGCCCATCGATAACTAACATTCCTAGCCCACCTGATATGGGAACTTGTACATGCCCGGTTAATGTACTCGATCCTGTTACAGGATCGTGTGGCCTTGCTCATGCTAATCACGATGCTTTCATTTTGCACACAACCAAAGGTAGACAAATTTTTACACAAGAATTCTATTTTTTCCAATATGCTTCTTGTGCTTCTTCTACCTTGTTCAAATCATTCCCTGCTAATGTTACTGGAGTCATGGCTCTTTCGACAGCTCGTTATGCTTTACCAACTTCTCGAGGCTATATTTCTTCCCTTACAGAAATAATAGCTATATGTTTACCTAGCAGGTTATCTGTTCGTGGGGTTCTATTTTTAGGAAATGGTCCTTATTTCTTTAATCCTCGGTCGGATGTTGATGTCACGAGTTACCTTTCCTATACTCCGTTGCTAAAGCAGCCAGATTCTTTTGGATACTTTATCCGTGTCAACGCCATTGTTATTAAGAATAGATCAATCAAGGTTCCCGCAAATATCACCACAAAGCTTAGTACAACTGATCCTTACACCACTCTTAGAACAGACATTTATAATAGTGTGGTTAAGAGGTTTTCAAAGGTTACAAAAAAGATCCCTCCTGCAAAGGCAATCGCACCATTTAGCCTTTGTTTCAAAACAACCAAGTATAATGGCACGGTTAGCTTGAAGGTTCCTGGCATTGATTTAAGTCTCCAAGGTGGGAAGAACTGGACTATATCCACAATTAACTCCATCAAGCAAATGACAAAAAATGTGGCTTGTCTAGCGTTCCTTGATGGCGGTGCAACAAGTGAGCCTGCAATCATGATCGGGACGTTTCAGTTTGAGGATAACTTAGTAGTCTTTGATATTGTAAATTCGCGTTTTGGTTTTAGTTCGTCATTATTGCGTAAGAAGACCTCTTGTTCAAACTTCAACTTTACGCTCACTGATAATACTATTTCGAAATAGTAATCAATAGTCAACCGCGTGAATTCAGTGTTTTTAATAAGTGTCGAGATTGGGCAATCTTTGTCGATGTATGTGTATTAATTAAGAAATAGTAATAGCAATTTCACCCGATTAGTTCATTATATTCTCAGTTTATTTAATTTTAATTTTTCATTTGGTGGTGTAAGTGTTGGCAAAATAGAAACGTTATTCGAAAGTAATTTGTTTTATGTTTAGTTTTTCTGATAGAAGGTAAAATAAATACTGAAAAGGGATCAATCCAACAATCTAAACCACCATTAGGATACTCTATCTTGTAGAAACTAAAGATGTATTAAAATGATGATGCAAAAAATGAAAAAGATATGTATGAAGATCGTATGATGATGATGACATTGATGATTTCTGATTTGACTGACGATCAAATGCAGTTTGTTGATGCTTTTGATATTACTCCGTACTTTTATGGTCAACTTAAATAGCGTCTGTAATTGGATCTCATAAGTGGGACATGTCATTCTTATAATAAACTAGGTTTGAAGCACAGTTGATACGTTTGTTTTCGCCTAGTTTTGAGCAAAGATGTTATATTCACCCACATTCGTTGTACTTAATATCAAAACACACTAGCAGATCTTAAATCCATATATTCAAAAATCAAACCCACAAGTTGGCAAAAATGTTAGCTATTCATCAAATACTGTAGTAAACATTAAAAAAAATGGCAAAAATGGTCCTTTTGATTCACTTACGATTACAAACACAGTTTTTAAAAAATTGCAAACAAGGTTCTTACCGTTTACTTTTAATTATAGACACGGTCCCAGTTAGATCTAAGGATTGTTTGTGTAATAAAAATTACAAAAATGTCCCTTTGGATTATGTGGGCTGCAAAAATGTCCCTTCCATTACTTGTAGTTACATAAACAGTCCTTATGTTAAATCTAAGGATTGATGTGTAACGAACACTTGAGATTACAGACACAGTCATAGGTTAAAATTGTGGATCGTTGTGTAACGAAAAATTACATAATAGTCCCTACAGTTACCAATTAATTTAAGAAACCATCTCAAAGTTAAATTTAAAGAATGTTTGTATCGTGAAAAAAATTCCCTAAAACCCCGTGCCCGCAGCGAAGCACGGGTAAAAAATCCTCGTTATAAACATTTTCAATGAGATTTAATATACAACAATTTTAGGGAACTTGATTAATCACAATTTCATCCAGGGAAAAAAGTGATTGTTTAAATAAAAGGTTATAGTAACGGAATGGTATACATTTCTGTTCAATGAAAAAATTAGTGATTGTTTAAATAAAAGGTTATAGTAACGGAATGGTATACATTTCTATTCAATGAAAAAATTAAAAATTTGTGTAAAGTTACCAAAAAGGCTCCGCGAGCAAGATAATAAACTTTTTATACCTCTAAGATAGCATATTACTCATCTCAACATGTTGTATGTATATTCATTGTTGTATTTAAGCTGCTAATATATTATTACCTCAGCCTATGTGGGACTACATATATACAATTTTTGTTTTTCACCAAATGTTAGAAGCACCCGACACTATTTCCCCTTGTTAGTATTAAAAGAGATAGTTCAATTTTTAAGTTTTGATCGTGATAATCAAAATGAAACTAATGATATCTAGTATTTGCAATGCAAAAAAAAAAAAAAAAGAAAAAATGAAAGGAAAAAAAAAAAAAGTACTTCAAATATCACAAAAAAAAAAAATCTTTCTCTTGCAGATGCACCTTTTCTCATGCAAACATGATTTTGCAGATCAGACTCAAAACATCTGAAAATTCAAACAACACATAACACATTTTCTAATTTTCGTAATGATAAAGGAAAACTGGACGCAAAAGGATATACACACGTTGTCTAACTTAGAGCCCTTTTTTTTGGTTGCTCTTTGGCCCTTGGCCTTGTGGTTTTACTAAAATGTTTGCTTCTTACAAAAAAATAAAAATAAATAATAATAATAATAATAACAATAAAAAAAAACACAAATTTATATTCAAAGTAATATGCAGCAGATGTTATTTGAATTGATCTAATATTATTTATTCGAATTAATTAGTTAAATTTTAAAAACTCAGCTCTAAGATAGGATTTTGAATGTGACCATTACACTCGTCTTAGTATTTTCATAACCCAATTCTTCCTTTCGTGCTTTGTACTTAGGCCGTGAAGTATATGTGATTCCTAACTAATGGCGTAAACTGTTTCATATGTGGGCTTGGTAAACTTAATAGTACTACGTGATAGGTTTACTGTAACACGGGATTGATAAGGGAACTTTTAGGCTGAACACAGTGGTGACCTGGGTCACCTGTGTCACATCAGCTTTCTCTCTCTGACGACCTGACGACGATCTAGTTGTCACAGTGGTGACCTGAGATTATAAATCCAAACAACACATAACACTTTTCCAAGCTTTGAATTCGGTCGACTAGACAAACTAGTTCGAGCCTTCCTCCCTCTCAACCGGTGACAACCAAACACCCCACAATGGGGCAACCTGGGTCGACCTAGGCTCAACCGAGTGGGTTCACCTCCCCATTGTGTTCAGCCTTATAGGCATAAACTGTTAGCGGCCAACTTCGATAGGCATAAATTGGTAGTGTGAAAAATAAACTTTTTAAAACCTTTAATAGGGTAATTTAATACTAACTAAATGTGCACCTTTTTTCCGTTTTAAAAAGGGTTGTGATTTGCACATTCTCAAAAATGATTGAGACACTCACATTTTGAGTGTTTGGATATTTACACCTTACATTATTTTTAGTTATGTTTATCCTTTAAATGTATAAATGTCCAAACACTCAAAATTTGACTGTCCCAATCATTTTTGGGAATGTGCAAATCACATCCCTTTTAAAAAAATGTGCGCGCCATTTAATAAACTAGAAGGGTACTCGCGTAATGCGGCAGCGAGTACCCGGTGACTATTATTGTGGCGAGCAAATATTTTTCATGTTAAACATTTCTTAGCATGCCCCAAATACTTTATAACGTAGTAGATATATGTTTTTAAAAAATAGAACGTCTAAATTATTAATAGTGTAAATAGTTAACACTTTTATTTTTCGAATTTTAGCATTAAATTTGTGTATTTAACTTATAAATTTAGTGAGATTTTCTTATAAATAATTCTATTAAAAATATGTTATTATAGAAAGGGTTTACTATATTATTTAAATGAAACTTAAAATTTTAAGTTTTACATTAATTTTTTAATGTTCTTTTTATATTAATATTTTTTGTGTTAAAATTTTAAATTTTTTTTTAGGGCAAATATCTAAAAAAAAGTACTATACTTGCCACCTATTCCTCTTCAGGGTAGCGAACAAAATTTTTTGCTTCTGCGGGTAATATACTTTCAAATTCATCCTCTTTAGGGTATTTTCATGAACAGTTGGACAATTTTGCCCCTATTACCCAGAAGAGGAAATGGAAAGTATGATACTTTTTTTTTTAAATAATAAATAATATACTAGCCGTACGGAAAACGTGTTTTGGCTAAGAAAATGGAATAAGAATTAACAAGGGTAACGTATTTGTGATAGGGAAACGAATGTATTTTGGCCATAATTTGATCGGCGACGATCAAACTCAATAGGTTTATGGGTTAAGATGCCGGAATTGACTGCTTTGATACCAGTTGATACACTCTTACAGGAATCAACGAGATTCAAATAAGAATTGAGCTCAAGAATTAGTTAATAGGATTTGTTATGGCTTACTGACTTGTAGAAGTTTATTACAAGAGAGAATTACAAAATCAAAACCGCTTACAAATGTGAAATGAATTGTGTTATATACAAATGAAATGATGAAATGGCTGTAACGGCTTTTCCCGCCTAAATGGTAAGGGTTAAAACTGCTTATTTGAACCCCACACGTGCCATGCACGCGTATACTTATTTAAACTCATGTCCTTTGCAAATGGAAGTGGCTGGTGGAACTAAATTATCTTAATAAGTAAATAGTGTAAACTTAAAACAAAACATTTTTATCATAGATTTAACACAATTATAAATCATTAAATAATTTATCTTAATACATATCAAAAATTTAACATAATAAAAAACTAGGGCAAATGATAAAATTCTGGCCCATAAACCTATTGAGTTTGATCGTCGCCGATCAAATTCTGGCCAAAATACATTCGTTTCCCTATCACAAATACGTTACCCTTGTTAATTCTTATTCCGTTTTCTTAGCCAAAACACGTTTTCCGTACGGCTAGTATATTATTTATTATTTAAAAAAAAAGTATCATACTTTCCATTTCCTCTTCTGGGTAATAGGGGCAAAATTGTCCAACTGTTCATGAAAATACCCTAAAGAGGATGAATTTGAAAGTATATTACCCGCAGAAGCAAAAAATTTTGTTCGCTACCCTGAAGAGAAATAGGTGGCAAGTATAGTACTTTTTTTAGATATTTGCCCTTTTTTTTATATAAAGTCTCAAATTACTATATATATTATAAACGATTTAAAACGGCGCCGTTCCGTTAACAGGAACACGGCCCATTGCTTTTTGGGTCTTTTTAAAATAATATATGTTAGCCCATTTTTTGTGGCCCGTTGTTGTTAGAGAGGCTACCAATATCCACCGCCTCACCTAATTTCATCCTGATCTTATGCCCAACCGACTTTCGAATACAAAATCTCCACCGCCTCACCAAATTCTACACACATCCGGTCTTCTACATACTTGAGTCCAGAGGCTACCAATATCCATAAACAATATAGAAAGGTTGGATTGTAATTTTGTTGTGAGATTTTAGCTTTTGTATTTCATAATTAATTTGTTTCGAGGTTTTGAGTTCTACATTAAATAGTGGGTTTGCATAATCTATCATCATTTTATTATGCTCTTTTGTAACAAGAAAGACTAGGAGTTTGAGCACCTTAATTTGTGACTTTGAAGCTAAGCTAACAATGAGATGGGATGAAAAAAATAGCAAACGTTAAAAAGCCTTGCGTTTTTATTATCCATTCAAAAATATTGCATTATACATTAACTTCTGTTGTTGATCTATTTTGCAGGTAAAAGGACATCCTTACCGTTTCCGATTTTCTATCAAGAGGCTATTTGCGTACTCTAATGATCACCGACTCATGTACGGATCATTTTTGCGTTTAGAAATTTTTGGAAAATGTTGTTTCTATAAGTAAACGGCTAAAAAATTAAGAACGCGACTATCACTTATTTTTTTGTTTTTATAACCAGCTGTAACAATGGCCTCAAGAATGCGTTACAGGGTCTACGACGGTTGCGTTTTGGGGCCTGAAATAGATGGGTTTTAAGTAACTAAATGGTGCTGGAACAGGTGTCGTCGGCGTATAAGGTGAATGGTTACTGAGTCTGTATTTCATGGTTTTGAAGCTGGACCGAATATGTTTCAACATTTATGTTGCCAAATAATTGTTTAATGTTTTATTATTGGTAATGCGTAGTAACAGTTTTGTTTAACTGTATATAAAGCATTTGAAAGAAACACCTTTGAATGTGATATTTCAGTTGCACAAACATTGAAGCATGTGTTCGAAATTTCGTTTCACAATTTTGTTAACACTAGCCAAAACACCAAAGTATGCGTCTACATCAGTGGCAGCAACCATAAAAAAATGTAGCAAACACCCCCGCCGCAACGCGGCGGGCTCCTTCACCTCGTTCTTTATAATATAGTATAGATTTCTGGCTCCGTAACATATACTACCATTATACCACGTTTCATGGTACGTATACCCACATTAAGCCGATTATAATTTATTTGGTGACCTTTAAGTTGTAGTAATTAAGTAGGGTCGTGCTAAATTAATCTTCGATTTAGTTATACTACTAATTCTATCAACTCTTCTACAAAGTCAGTAAGCTATCTCTACTCTTAGCAGTCCGATCCTAGTTTATTTTTTGATTGTTTGTTTTCGGCGGGGGCAAAGCCAGGATTTCAAGTTGAGAGAGGCCGATATAATTTTTAGAATATTCGAACAAATATAACTTAAATCAATATTATTATTTGACATAAACAATATATCTTGTGGCCACATGTACCCCTATGTAGGGGTGTCAGTAGGGTCGGGTTGACCCGACCCGAACCCGAACCCGATAAGGCTAATTGGGTCAAAAAATCTTGTCGGGTTGTTTTGACCCGAACCCGATAACCCGATAGTGTTATCGGGTCGGGTTCAGGTTAAATAAATAATGCTATCGGGTTATCGGGTCAACCCGATAAGACCCGACAATCACTTATCGGTTCAAGTCAGCAAATTGCAATGGTTCAGGTCTGCTGAAATTATGCTAAGGGTACTTAAAACTCTGACCTTGGTGAGACAAATGAGTTTTTACGTTTGTATGGCAACATTACAAAGTTGATACTTTGTTCCTACGTTGATGGCAGACTCATCAATATCAATATGTGGATGAGAGTTATGGATAATAGCTATGATATATAAAAATGATTATTTTGAATTAATAAAATGGTTATAAAAGATAAACATATCATGAAAGTTATATACAGAGTATAGCAATAACTTTTGTTAAATTATTATTTTGTGATATAATTTATATGGTTATATAATATGAATACCTTATTTTATAAAATAATGTGTTACTTTCTGGTTCAAGTTGCAAATTGTAATGGTTCAGGTATCTTCAAGAATGTCATTTTGTTGTATATGAGATATAATCACAAAGGACATGATAGTGGATTAGTCATTGAAAAGGCAAGGGTCAAAGACATTGTATAACATTCCAGTAGGTGAAGTATTAGCAAAAATTGTAGTTAGAATATTCATTCAAACATGAGCAAGTTATATATTTATGTCACAAATACGAGTAAACAATAGTTTTGGTTGCTCCTTTATAAGTCTTTTAAAAGCATTTGGTGCTCTAGACCTCAGAAGTGCATCATTGGCTGCTCTTTTATAAGTCTTTCAATCCCATTCCTTGAATGTTTTGATGAAGATGTTTTTATCAAAGTTACCACATGCCTGCAATGGTTTAAGTCTCTGCAATGGTTTAAGTCTCCTTTATAAGTCTTTTAATCCCATTCCTTGAATATTTCAAATAATTGATGTTTTTTTACAATTGTTACTTAATCGGGTCACCCGATAACCCGAATCACCCGACCCGACATAACCCGACCCGAATACCACCCGAACCCGATAACCTGATTCTTAATCGGGTCGGGTTGCGGGTCACTTTGAAAAAATTTAAACCCGACTCAACCCGACCCGATAACACCCCTACCCACAACCTTCCTTTATTAAATTTGAACATCCATTAAACCAACAAACAAATTATAAAAGTCAAATTAGCTCATTTTTCTACCATTCATCACTACACACAACTACAAAACACACTCTTTAAAAACTTGATCTAAAAACCCTTGACTCGATATTTGAAAAACAAAAAAACTAGATGACATATGAAACCATTAACTCGAGGTTTAATAACCCTTAACTTGCCGGATCTAGCCATTGACTCTTTGGAAATTGAAGATCACATATCAAGCAATGGACCACAGGTCCGACGCTGGGGGAACATTTATCCGACGATTGTGATTTTTTCTAGTGCATCTTAACGTTTAGGTTAGCTAGGAAGTATGTTTAATAATATAGTGTGGATCACATAGATTATAAATGATAAAATGTATATTTTTATTGAATAAATGAACAAGATATATAAGGTGACTAAGGCCATATATGCTCAAAGGAACATATTCAAGTGGCCCATCTCCACCTTTTGATAATTCTTAGTTTATAATGGGATATTATATGAGTTGAACCTATAAAATAACTTTTGGTTTGTGCAGATTCCGTATTGTGTTGGTGTGTTTATGTTTATATTGTACGTTTTATGTGCGTGTTTAATCTGGATAATGGTTGAAGATGTGATGAAGCTGATCATCAAAAAAAGTAGACAAGAAATCAAGGGAAAAATTGAAAGGGACGAAGACAAGGGTAGATTAGTCATTTAACTTTCATCGAGGATGAAACATGCAATCTCAGCAAACCAAATGGATGGTTTTGCAGTTTACTCTAAGGGTGTGTTTGGTAGAGAGAAAAGAAATAGGAGAAATAAAATTGGATTAAATTCCCTTGTTTGATATAGAGAAATAAAAAAAGCGGAGAATTGAAGGGAAATTGGTGAGAATTGGAGAGAAATGGTAGTGTAATTTGGTTAACCTCTATTTCCATCATTTTGGTGGAGAATTTAAAGAAATGAGGTGTCTTTTTTTTTTTTTTTTTTTTTTTTTTTTTTTTTTTTTTTTTTTTAATAAATAAAATTTAAAAAAATATATATATTTTTTAAAAAATAAGTTTTTTTTTAAATAAATACATTTTCAATTTTTTTTTTTAAAACAAGTTTTTTTTTAAATACATTTGAAAAAAAATAATAATTTAAAAAAAAATATATTTTTTTTAAAAAAATATTTTTTTAAAAAAAATATGTTTTTTTTTTGAATAAATACATTTTTAAAAAATATTTTTATAAAAAAAACAAGTTTTTTTTTAAATAAATACATTTTAAAAAAATATTTTTTTTAAATAATTTTTTTTAAAGAAAGTACATAAATTTTTAAAAAATAAATTAAAAAAAAAAGATATATATATTTTTTAAATATATATTTTTTTAAATATTTTTTAAGAATTGTTATTTAGAAAAAATAAAAAATAATTTTTCATTTCTCGGGTCAAGTCTATGTTGTTACCAAACATTATAATTAAACAAAATTCTCTACTGATTTCTATTCTCTGAGATTCTATTCTCTGCTTCATTTCATTTCTTTGAAATTCTCTCTACCAAACGTGCCCTAAGTTATTTTAAACATTTAATGTGCCACTTATGTTTTTTGCTGGTTTTATTGAGTTTTAATCGGTAACCTGTAAACATTTGTGCAAATTAACACAAAACATGAAAATTTCATGCATTAAGTGGGATAATTTTTAATTTACATACCAAATCCTTACATTTGAAAAAATTTGTTGCTGTTGTACTATCAAAATCCAATTCCACCGACCCAGTATGCCATTTTCATCATCCAGTGAAAATCTAGTAACAAAATCAACTTTCTTGAACAAACATCCGATCAAAAGCTAGTAGCAAAAACAACTTACTTGAAACGTGATGAAAGAATTTCAATCGTCAACGACAAACCGTTGAAAACTAATAGAGACATGTCAAACGAATTTATCTATTATTTATCAAATCCGAACCAACTATCACCTCTAATGCCATGTAGAAATTGAAGATCGCACACCGATTTGTATTATTATTGAAGATCGCACACCGATTTGTATTATTGAAGATGCAAATTGAAGATCGCACACCGTGTGTGTATATATATAGATAACAAAAGAGAAACCTTAGTTTACCACACAGGATAAATGGGCCTAAACACATTGGCCTTTATTAACTAACATGTCTTAAAAATTACAAGTAGTTTATTCGACTATGTATTGAAAAGGCAAATTATGAAACAAGATGTTTATTAGGAAGGCTAATTAGCCATCCATATCCAGCTGATCAAATATGCTTTTATGAAACAGCTTTAACCGCCATTGATGAGTGTAAAGTTGAAGTTAGCACAAGAAGTTTGCCTACGTAACAACGATGAACTAAACCCAAAGGTCGAATTCTCTAAATTAAACTCGAGAAAATTATCCTCGAACTGAAATGTCCCAATAACAAATGCATGTTCAGCTGCCGTACCACCATCAACAAACGCTAGGCATGCCACGTCTCTTGTAAGTTGTTTAACGGAGTTGGCAGTAGCTATAGTCCATTTATTTCCATTCGGGAGAATCAAATCAATGTCAGGAACCTGCATCAGAATATATCTGGTGAAGGTCCTGAAACACAGTCCAAAAGGTGCGACTGGCCTTGCACGAGGAATTCCAATTGTATAGATTGAAAATATATCAACCAAGCGATTATAAATGTCAGTTCTAAGAGTGGTGTAAGGCTCGATTGTACTTAGCTTGGCTGCGCTATTCATGGGTAAGTCAATAGATCTTCGTCTAATGACAATGGAATTGACACCTATAAAGTATCCGAAAGAACCAGGATACTTTAATAAAGGAGTATAAGAGAGTAAACTCCTTACGTCAACATCGGATTGGGGAAGGAGATAATAAGGGCCAGCTCCAAAAAATAGAACTCCAGGAGTGGACGGATAGCTAGGCAAACATAGAGCTAATGATCTTTTTAGTGGTTGATATAAATAAGCTGGTAACGCGTAAGGTGATGATGAAAACGCCATGACACCATTAACATTTGCGGGGAATAATTGAAATGTGGAAGTAGGAGCACACGCAGCGTTAGGGTTGGCTCCATATAAACCCGTGAAAACATTTCTACCATTGCTCGTGTTCACAGTGAAATCGTCATAGTTGAGAAGGGCTTGACTACATGATCCTGAAATCGGGTTCACTACATTAACTGGGCAGGTACAATATCCCCAACCAGGTAAGGTGGAACTATTAGTTACTGGTGGACAAGAAGGATTCCTGTATGAGTAAATAGTCCTCACATCCGTGCATTGATATTCTTCGCACGAAACGGGATACCTGCAAAGAGTGTTAGTAGGGCAACTTCCCGGAAAAGGATTCCATTGCAGGATGCAGTCGTGCCATATGAAAGGAGCATCGATATCAATTAAGAAATTTGCATGCATAAATTGCATGTTTATGTATGCTGTCATGATATTAACGCTATAGAGAGGCTTAGCAGCATCGGTATGTTTAGTAACTGGAACAACTATGGAAGTGTATGGTGGCACAAACTGAGCTTTAGCTTCATGTTCGTGACACGTGAAGACTAAAACGATAACAAGTAATTTTAGAAGCGAACGCATTTCTAAGTCTTTGTATATTCTCATCGATCTATAGTTTTGGAAAGGGAACCAAGCGATTTATACTCGGTTAACAATTAGTATATTACAAAATTTTGGATGATGGGCTTGATGTGGCTGATTTATCAGCCCAATGCAACATGACATACTCATCATCTGTAAGCTTTGAACATCTTCATGTGTATTGTGCTCTGGTCGAATATATGAATCTATTTATAAAGTCAAGTGGAATTTGTATGAGAAAGTTTCTGTTATGCAGTCGTGTGTTATTTTGTTTGTTAGTAATTACAGTATTTTTTTAGTAATTATTTTGTTTCTAAGAGTGATGCATGTTTTATCTACCATGGACAAGACGAAACTAGTTAATAATATAGGCATTACACATGGATCGGATAAGTTTTCTTGAAATAGCATCATCCTATCATATTTTTAGAAGTTTTATATGCTCTTCAAATTTATGTTATTTTTTTAGATATTATTTTGTTGAGGATGTTGTTACAAACAAATCTGACTATCCGTAGTAGAAAAAATGCAATTAGCATAAGGAGATTTAACAACGACCATAAATCCATTGCTAAATTCATGAATTACCAACAAAATTAACTATGAAAATTAGTAACGAAATGTTTACCAACTTACTTTTAGCAACAGATATGCCGCCACTTATATGAGTAACAACGGCTTTTTATGTTGCTAATTTTGCGGGCGATAAGAAAAACCAATGCTAAATGAGATTAGCATTGATGAAAGCGGAGTTATAACTTGTTTAACAACAAATTTTGGGTGTTGCTACTCGCTGGATTTCTAGTAGTGGATTTTTTGATTGAGAAATTTGTATGCAAATTCCTACCGTGATTATTTTTCTTAACATCAAAACTAGTATTTAATTTTAAATCTCGTGCACACACTATGTTCAGAAAAAATAATACAACTAATCTATACTATATATAAAGAGAAAACACCCTTCTTATAAAAAGGAGCATCGTCGATCTATTTTTAAAATACCTTTGTTACAAAAAGAAATGCAATCTATATAATATTTCAATACTTAATAACAATTTAAACAACCAACTTTCTTCACTCAGTTATTCCATCGCCCATATATACATAAAAGAAACGGCTCACATAAATTGACGCTACTACAAATAGTCACCGCTATACGCGGGTAACTGATTCGTTCGATGTCATGACAAAGTAAGTATCGTGTGGTACTTGATTTACTTTTCGCATTGTTTATGGTTGTTCACTACAAGAAAAAGGAGAACTGGCTACAAAGAAAATCCCGACGACACCATGTCGTAGGGAAAATGCACTAAACGACAAAAAAAGGGGTTGAACGACACTAAAGAGCGTTGAATTTTTTTAGTAATAAAATGCCGACGACATGTCGTAGGCATTTTAATGGTCAAATTTGACTTTCAACATTTCATCCAATTTTTGGGCGGCATTTTTTCCCGCTTCTAAATCCCTACGACATGTCGTCGGTAAAATAAACACATGCAATTATTAGGGTGATTAACGTTTGATTAGTGTTGATTAATGTTGTGGTTTGTTGTTTCCCTACGACATGTTGTAGGCATTATTAATCGTTTTGTATTTTTATAAATGTCTACGACATGTCGTAGGCATATATTAGCACTTTTGGCGGTATTTTTCCCGCCTTTTGTTTCCCTACGACATGTCGTAGGCATATATTTCCCTAACAACTTTTACATCACAAGTCGATAAACGTCTAATATTAGTGCGTACGATTTACATTTCAAACATCAAAACGTATGAAGTACATTACAAATCGATAAAAGTTTAAACATCAAAGTCGAAAAGCGTCTAATATTAAAGCGCACAAATTACATTACAGATCGATAAAGGTTCAAACATCAAAGCGTACGAATTAAATTACAAACCGATATGAGTTTAACCATTAAAGCATACGAATTACTTTAAACCAAGTTGTCACGTTGAATGAGAAAGAGCATCTCGACTCATCCGTTTAACATGTCATGTATCTCCACAGGTGTCACGTTGACATGCCATGCATATCCATAACATCTCGACTCATCGTTTAGCATGTCATGCATATCCATAACATGACAAAGGACATATCGACTCATCCACTTAACATGTTATGCATATCCATGACATCTCGACTCATCCATTTAACATGTCATGTATATCCATAACAACTCGACTCATCCGTTTAACATGTTATGTATATCCATAACAACTCGAATCATTCGTTTAACATGTCATGGATATCCATAACATCTCAACTCATCCGTTTAACATGTCATGGATATCCATAACATCTAGACTCATCCGTTTAACATGTTATGTATATCTATAACAACTCGACTCATCCGTTTAACATGTCATGGATATCCATAACATCTCGACTCATCCGTTTAACATGTTATGTATATCTATAACAACTCGACTCACCCGTTTAACATGTTATGTATATCCATAACATACCGACTCGTCCGTTTAACATGTTATGAATATCCATAACAACTCGGCTAATCCGTTTAACATGTTGTGAATATCCATAACAACTCGACTCATCCGTTTAACATGTCATGGATATCCATAACATCTCAACTCATCCGTTTAACATGTCATGGATATCCATAACATATCTATTCATCCGTTTAACATGTCATGGATATCCATAAGACCTCGACTCATCCGTTTAACATGTCATGGATATCCATAACATCTCGACTCATCCGTTTAACATGTCATGTATATCCATAACAACTCGACTCATCCGTTTAACATGTTATGTATATCCATAACAACTCGACTCATTCGTTTAACATGTCATGGATATCCATAACATCTCAACTCATCCGTTTAACATGTCATGGATATCGATAACATCTCGACTCATCCGTTTAACATGTTATGTATATCTATAACAACTCGACTCATCCGTTTAACATGTCATGGATATACATAACATCTCGACTCATCCGTTTAACATGTTATGTATATCTATAACAACTCGACTCACCCGTTTAACACGTTATGTATATCCATAACATACCGACTCATCCGTTTAACATGTTATGAATATCCATAACAACTCGGCTAATCCGTTTAACATGTTATGAATATCCATAACAACTCGACTTATCCGTTTAACATGTCATGGATATCCATAACATCTCAACTCATCCGTTTAACATGTCATGGATATCCATAACATATCTATTCATCCGTTTAACATGTCATGGATATCCATAACATCTCGACTCATCCGTTTAACATGTTATGCATATCCATAACAACTCAATTCATCCTTTTAACATATTATGTATATCCATAACGTATCGACTCATCCGTTTAATATGGTATGTATATATATATATAACACATTAAATATAAGTATTATACTATTTTTTTAATTTTATAAATTATTTAATTATAAATAAAATTATTTATTTTCAAATTTTGTTATATATAAATTAATTAATTTTATAAAATTATTAAGTTTAAATTAAAATAGTTACTTTCATAAAAGTATTAAGTTTTAATTATATATTAAATAAAACTCTTTATATTAAATTAAATTAGTTAATTCTATAAAGTATTTAATTTAATTTCTATTATATATTAAATAAAAGTTTTTATATTAAATAAAAATTTTAAATACCTACGACAAGTCGTAGGGATTTATTTCCATAAAAATATTCATACATCCGCCCAAAATTTTCATTACCCCGCCAAATCAGATAGCGACAAAAAAATTTATTTTACCTACGACATGTCGTAGGGAAATGTCGTAGGTATATTAAAAAAGCTCAAAACCAGATCTGGTCTAGTTTAACACTTAACAAAAATATTTTTACATCAAGTAGCAGCACCTCCATCTCCGGCGATTAGAACAGCTCCAGCACCACCGTCTCCACCACGAGTACACCTCCAGCACCACCGTCTCCACCTTCTAACCAGCGTGCCACCACAGCAAACCACCACACGAGCACCACTGTGCAGTTTTCCTCCTCCTCTTCTCATGTTTAATTCTTTCCTCTACCCATCTCTTGTTTAATTCTTCTTCTTATTATTCCCCACTTTTTATTATTTAACGAATTAAAGGTATTTATAATTTTGTTAGCAATTGTTTTTTTTTTTTTTTTTTTTTTTTTTTTTTTTTTTTTTTTTTTTTTGTTAGAAAACGTCATGTAATTTAATTGTTAATTTATGCTAGCAATTTTTAATTTTTTTCATTTTGTTTTTTGTTTTTTGTTTTTTTGATACAGCTGTGAGTGACAGCCGAGAGCGAGAGCCGAGACAGCAGAGACATAGGTAATGTCTTTTCTGCATTAGGGTGCCATTCGTTGCTTATTTTCTGCACTTAGGGTGCGATTCGTTGCTTATTTTCTGCACTTAGGGTGCGCTTGGGTTTGCTTATATGGTCTAACACTAAACAAAAAAAATTAAAAATAAAATTGAAATGTCTTTTTTTTAGTATATGAATGTGTTTTTTTTTTGTTTTTGTTTTTTTTTTCTTTGTAAAAGTTGAAATAATAGAGTTGGACCTGAGCTTGGATTGTTGGACCTGAGCTTGGATAGTTGGTATTTTTGCAAGTACAGTAGTTCAGGTAGTTTGTTGAATTAGTTAAATGCTCACCCCTCTTTAAGTCTATGCAAATAGGTGCACGACTTGCACCACCAAGGGTGGTTTTGTTGTGCTTCTGGTATAATAGCTAGACACCACAAGAGTGGTGTTTTGTTTGTTTGGTTCTCGGCTGGAAATACCACCCATATAGGGGGTTTATTTTCGCGTGTCACAGTCCCATCAATGGCCATTTGTTTGCTGTAACGCAGCCCCAACAGGGGGTGTTGGTTCTGCATGTTTTCAGCCCAACATGGGCGTTTATATCTGCTTTTCAACCCCAAAAAGGGTGCGTTTTGTTGCTGATTTTTCTGCACAAAAACTGCATTTTGAGCTGTTGATTTCAGCCCCTAAAGGGTGCGTTTTGTTGCTGATTTTTCTTCCCAAAAACTGCATTTGGAGCTGCTGATTTCAGCCCCTAAAGGGTGTGTTTTGTTGTTTATTTTTCAGCATAAATGGTGCACTTGGGAGCTGCTGATTTCAGCCCCAAAAGGGTGCGATTCGTTGCTTATTTTCTGCACTTAGGGTGCGCTTGGGTTTGCTTATATGGTTTACCAACACAACCCATTTAGGGTGTTTAGTTTTGCTTGTTTCCAGCCCACGCCACAAGGTGTTGGGTTTGGTTTAGTTAGCCCACACCAAAAGGTGTTTGTTTTATTTATTTCAACTCTCAAAAGACAACTTGAACATGTTCACTTATCAAAATAAGTAAATAACACAAAACGGGCCAACTGTCATAATTACATTAGCCCTTACACACAATCAGGTGTAATCGGCTAATTTGCCGTGTGGTCTTGTATAAACACAAGTATAACATAATTGCATTGCAAAGGCCTTTTGGTTATGCAAAAATCATTCGGCTTATCAGTGATTGAGTTCTCAATTGCCTTGTTTGCCACAAACACTTTGAATATTTTCGTCCCTTCGGTATAACTTTGTTCAATGTTTTTAGCCAACTTTGTACAATGCTTGTGTTAATTTGGTTATAAATTTATATATGTTATTTAACTTGTACTTTTACAGTTAATTTGGTGCGAGTGAGAGTGGCGCGGGCGGGAGTGGTGATCAGGAGGATGGTAGCGATTCTGATGACGAGGGGCATTAGATCGAGGTATATGGGTTAGTTTGTGTTACTTATCATATGAACTATATTTTGTCGACCCATATCTTGTTATCGTGTAGTGAACATTTTGGCGACTTGAACCTTTTGGATATTGCAACATGTGTGGTTATGGCAGCTAGGTTTAGATGTTATAACACCCGTTTTGTAGACTTTGTATTGTTTTGATGTATTTTGAGGGTATTTAGCGATTAAATATAAGTATTTACGCCGTTTTGGCCGTTATAAGTTGTTTTGAATATTAGAATTTGGAATTGGTTGCATACAGGTTTTGGTTTGTATACAGGTTTTGGTAGATTTTCTCCGAAAATATTTCCGGAAAAAATCTGTGAAACTGCTGCTGTGCAGCCATTTGTGTAGAAGCAGTTCAGCATAATTCCCTACGACATGTCGTAGGGACAAAAAGAATCTAATTTTATATTTTTATTATGCCTACGACATGTCGTCGGTATAATAACAGAAAAATTCGTCTATACTAAGTATACGTAGACGACATGTCGTAGGTATAATAAAGGATAAGGATTAATTAATTAATCAAAGTGATTAATTATCTTTATTATCCCTAAGACATGTCGTAGGGAAATATATAGCCGAAATTACAAAACCATTGACCAAAAAGGGTGTGGGCCCCACCCTGTCGTAGGGGAATGTCGTCGGCACAGTGATCGCCGACGGGGCATTCTCGACAAGTGAATGCCTACGACATGTCGTACGGATTTCCTTATCCCTACGACAAGTCGTAGGGACTAGACAATAAACGTCCACTAGAAAAGTGTTGTTTGGTCTAGTGGTTACATAATATATAACCGATCTTGTGTATAAGATAAATAATGCATGCTTGGGTTCTTGCCTAGAAAAACTTTACTTGATTCATTCATTTCATTAACGGCTTAGAATAGGAAAATCAAGTATAAAGGGTGATATGATGCTCTTGTCGAAATTGCATCTTATAAGAGTTATACTCTCCAACTTTTTCAATCTCGGTAACTTCATGCAATCTGAATAAAAAAAAATTACAAAGTAACTATGGTGTTATAAACTTTTACTTATGGAATACTTATTAGCTGGAAACTCCACTAAACACTCACTCACTTAGTAAAATCTGTATTGGATATTAATATTGGCACACTTCTTAATCATAGACAGACAATATCTTAGTTGCCCATTTAGGCCTTTGTAATAGAGTGTTTGTATACACATAAGCTCATAAGTTTTTATATTTTCAAAAGATCTATTTGAGGAACTTATGCATAATATCTTATTTCTTCTTCAGAAAAGTTATAAGCTAATGAAAATAAGGATACAAACAAAATCAAAGTGCCTGCTAGGTTTTATGAAAACAAACTAATCTATTAAACCCCTAAAAACGTTACCCAAACACCCCGTAAAGAAATAATTAGGGATAATAACTTAAAAAACCATCATACTTGTCCAAAAATATACTTCTAGGCATCGAACAAAATTTTTTGCTTATATGAGTAATGAACTTTCAATTTCGGACTCTTTTAGGTACTTTGTGACATTTTTGCCCCTCAAATTATTAAAAATCCAGACGCAAAAATGTCACAAAAATACCCCAAAAAAGTCCGAAATTGAAAGTTTAGTACCACAAAAAAGCTTAAAATTTTCAGTGCGCATATAACCAAAAAAATTTGTTCGATACCCAGAAGTGTATTTTTGGACAAGTATGATGTTTTTTTAAGTTATTTTCCCAAATAATTAATACAAACACACAAATTTACTACTCATATGGCCTCGAGTTCTAAACATGTGAACTCGGATGATATAAACCTGGTTACTCTTAAAAATTCGTTTGAAGCGTTAAAGAACAATGACAAGATTTTCGAGACTGTGGATACTTGAGAAGTGGAGAAGGCTATGGAAGAGAGTCATAGTGATGTTGATAAGGTTTTTGATGAGACTACTCAATTCATGGCTAGTAGAGGTGCAAATGATGCAAGTTTATATGAGGACGGAGATTATGACATCATATCTGTGATACATTTGACTTTGATGGTTTAACAAAAAATCAATTGGCCTTTTGTGATGGATGTTAATCTTGTGGTCGAATTATAAGATAGTTTATGTTTTGTGCCTTTATGAGTCAAATGTAAATTAGTGTCTAGTGGTTTTTTCCTTTTTATAGGAGTAGTTTATCTCGTTATGTATGCTTTACCACTTATGTAACAGGCTGAGATGTGAGACCCACTCACATCCATCGTACTGGACTATTTTTTGGCGTAATATATTTACCAGGTGAAAACCCTTTACCTAAAAAAAATAATTTGATCAATGTTGAGGTAAAAAGTTGTAATTACCCTAACAAGCTAATCCTTCGGTAAATCCTTCGGCCAAGCCCTCCGGATTAGGTACCTTCGGATCTGTAAACACAAAGACAACACGCGTTAGCCTCGCCCAGGGTTTTATCCCTAGACCCAGCTCCGGCGTGAGAATGAGTATGATAGTATGTCAGAGTAAAGTATATTGAAATGAGATTAGAATCAGTTAACCTTGAGTGTTGTAGCTTGGATCCTTTTATAGGAGAGGACTTTTTGTCGTCACCTGAAGGTCACGTGGGCGATAGTGACTCTTTCAGGCGGGAGTTGACTTTACTCTGTTTGGGATCTGTCTGTAGAGGGTCAGTGGTTCTGACCAAGATTCCTTTCTTCTTTTACATGGTGATGTCAGGAGCCCGTTATGCCGAGGGTTATGTCTAACCCTCCGGCATATGCTTGTTTATGTGTGGTTTAAATTGGCTAGCGTGCTTTATCCGGAAGGTTACGTATAATGCCGGGCAATTTTGGTTAAAGACCGGAGAGTTAGATTCTTCGGCAATTTACCAATATACCGGGGGGTTGTATGTTGGGACATACGCCAACATGTCCCCCCCCCCCCCCCCCGTATCATGTTAATGAATGCATTCGTTATATGATATTGGGAATATGTGGTGAACCTCGGCGAGTGTTTTCCAGGCCGTTACTCTTTCCTTCTTAATAACCTCTTCTTCTTCTTTTTTTTTAACTGTACAGGGGGTGACACGTCAGCTGGACACGTGGCAATGTGATGCAACGATGTTAGGACACGTGGCACTGGGTACGTGCTGTGTGGTGAGGATGGTGCCACGTCATCGTCTGACACGACGGGACGCTTCAGCTACCTCCTTATTTCGCTTATAAATACGGTTGTGATCCTTCTTTTTACCACAGTAAAATTTTTATATTCACACTCTTTCTCTGCGTTATTTGGCCGGACGATTTTGTTTGCTCTCCTTCTTCTGTTCAGGTATTCTTCTAGTTTTTCCTCTTTAGATTTTAAGGTGTCATTATTCCCTTCCGGCTAGAATGTCAGAACCGTCCGGCTCATCGTCTGCTCGGAGATCTGGGCCGGTTTCCGAGGGTCCGTCGCATCCAAAACCTAAATTTGACTTGGATAAATATACTTCCATCATGACCGAAAAATCATTACAATGGGCCGTGAAGGAATTTGGGATACCCTCCGACCTTCATCCGAGGCTTCCGCCGAATGGTTTTACCATGGGACAGCTAGGAGATGATGCCATAGGATTGTACTTAGAATATTTTATTGAAGGTGGAATTTCTGTCCCGTTTTCTAGTTTTCTTTTGGACGTTCTTCATTACTATAAAGTTCATATATCCCAGTTAGTGCCGATAGGTTTACATAGGGTTACACTTTTTGAAGTATATAGCCGTAGCCTTCATATTACTCCCACGACTTCGTTGTTTCGAGCTTTCTATAAGTTACATAAACAAGGTCATTGGTTCACTTTTGCTAAGCGGGACGGCAAGCAGCGCAAGGTTTGTTTTCAAGAGATCTTGTCGGGGTTGAAGGGTTGGAAAAGGCAATTCTTTTTAATTGACCGCCGGGCAATACCTTTCGCCATGCCGTGGAGGCACCCTGATTCAGATGTCTCCGATCCTTTTCCGACCGGGGAATTTTTCATGCCTCAAGCGGATTTACTGTCCGCTAATGTTATAGATTTGATAAAAATTCCGCCGGGTTTTTTGTATGCCGTGGGTTTGTCTGTCAAATGGAAATATCCAGGCTACCAGGCGGCTCTGAAGGATGCCGAGGGGAATGGTACTTGGCCTGTATTTTGTCTTTATTAGTTTATGCTTTTATGTTTTCTTGTGACTAACATTTTCGTATGTTTTGCAGTTTTAACTATGTCTGACTATCTTATCAAGCCAAACTTCCGTAAGGGGGCATCTATGACCCGAGGGGATAAGTATCAAGAGGGGCAGGCTCACTTGATGCATGTTACCCTTCCTAGTCCGGCCGGTACTGCGGTTCCGCCGAAGATGGAGGCTATGAAAAGGGTCGAGGTGGCCGACCCAAAGGTTTTGGAAGCCAAGGACAAGAAGAAAAAGGCTGCGAAGGCGAAAGCTCAGGGTTATAAGCCGCGCAAACGTCAAGTTGGGGAAGGAGGCTCTGGGCAACCGAAGCGTAGGAAGAAAAGCCCCACCCCAGTGGTTAACCTGGATTCCCTCATGAATCCTACGCCGGTGAATACCATTCTGCCGGAGGGTCAACAGTTGAACGATCCACCCTCCGTTGATAAAGAGCATTTGGAGGGTCACTCCAGCAACAGGTTAGAGAATGCGGATGCTGGGGTTGATTTAACCGCTGGGGCGGATCCCCAAGATCAGAATCCAAATCCGAAGGATCATAATGCTGAGGCTTCTCAATTTGTTGAACGGCCTGCTCCAAACGAGGATGGTGAGTTGGTTTCCTTCTTTTTCGAATCGCTTTTTTTTTGTTGCTATTTATTCATATGTGCTTATCATTCATTTTGTAATATTTGTAGCGGCTTCTCCTCCTTTGCGTCGCGAAGGTAAGGCTGCTGACGAAGAGGAAGCCGCTTCGTCCAGAGCTACCTACGTGCCGGGGTGGTCGATAAAAAAGGATGAGCGTGTTAAGGGGTATGAGAAGTACAGAGATCTGATGGTTCATTTGCCTCCCCCCGCTGAAGAGGAGTATATACAAACCTTATCGGACACCGAGGCGGCTCAGAGGTCATGGGCTATTCTGGCTCGGGGTTCTCTTGCTTTTGTGGATTTACTTGTCCGTTTTGAGAGCCTCGATCTGGACCATAGGGAGTTGGCCGAGGAGCATAGTGGTTGTGAGAAGGCGGCTAAGGATAACTTCGCCTTTTAGGATAAGACTTTGGGGGAATTGAAGACGGCGAGGGATGAGCTCGGAGAGGTTTCTGCCCGGGAAGAGGCTTTGAAAAAACAGGTGCGTACTTTGGAGGCCGAGAAAGTCGAATGGTCTAAGTTATCCCAACCTCAGGGCGAAAAAATATCTAGTTTAGAGAAGGAGCTGATGGAGACAAAGGGGGCTCTGAAGAATGAAGAAGAAGAGAATGCTGCTCTGTTGAAGCAACGTCAAGAGTCAGCCGTGGCGGCAGGGAATCTGGAGATCAAGAAGTCACATCTTGTTAGGGATTTCATACCCACTTTTGTCGCTCGTCTTCATGGGAGTCATGAGTATAAGGCTTCCTTGGTCGCTCCCTTTAGTCTGAGTGGGATGGCTGGGTGGTTGGACGGGGTGTCGATTGGTCGTTCGGAGGAGGAGGTGAAGAAGATATTGGCCGACACAGAGGATTTGGACGTGGATGCTCCTAACAAGTATTTGGCTATGTACGATGAACTTTTTTTCAAGGAGTATCCCTATGTTGCCAAGGTTCGAAATGCTTGCCACCGTCCGTTTGCTTTTATCTCGGCCTTGATGCCTGATCCTGCTCCGGAGCGTGCCTTTGAAGAAGAGGTTGGTGATAAGGGTAAGGATGAGGGGACAAATGTTCCTCCTAACTGAAGCTTTAGTTACTTTTTGGACAACTCTTTTGTAATGGCGATGCTGCCGAACAATGTTATTTGTCGAAACTTGTAATGTTTAAGGAAATTTGTTTTGAGGATTTTTATTTGTTTAATGAAATCATTAGTCGTTCTTCTTATATTTCTCAGTGTGCATTTTATTTGCTTGAATGTCTTTAATGAAATCGTTAGTCGTTCTTTGGCAATCTCGTTAAGGCATAAATCGTTCGCCTGGGCAACCCTTTTTGGGGTATAAACCGTTCGGCATTTGGCAATCCTTTTTGGATGTGAACCATTTAACATGTCGCCTGTGCAACCCTTTTTGGGTATAAACCGTTCAGCATTTGGCAATCCTTTTTGGATATGAACCATTTAATATGCTGCCTGGGCAACCCTTTTTGGGTATAAACCGTTCGGCGTTTGGCAATCCTTTTTGGATATGAACCATTTAATATGCTGCCTGGGCAACCCTTTTTGGGTATAAACCGTTCGGCGTTTGGCAATCCTTTTTGGATATGAACCATTTGATATGCTGCCTGGGCAACCCATTTTGGGTATAAACCGTTCGGCATTTTTATGGCAATCCTTTTTGGATATAAACCATCTTTGAACACTGATCACTATTCCCCGGAGGTCGCGAGCCTATCGGGGAGATCACTTACTAATTATGTTCAGAAAATAAGACGTGCGGAAAATTGCCCCCTCCGATATCTGGGGGGCTAATCATTTCATTAGTAATATATGTCAACAATTTCCTCGTGGGCTTTACGGTTACAAAGATTTTCCTACAAGAAGCATTTTCTTAGGTTCACCGCGTTCCAAGTGCGGGGGACTTCTTTTCCTTCGGTTGTCTGTAACTTGTATGAACCGTTATCGTATGCTTCTATCACTTGGTATGGGCCTTCCCAGTTGGGTCCCAACTTTCCTAGGTCTTCTTGCCTGCTGGCCTCATTTTTCCTGTAGACGAAGTCTCCTACTCTGAGTTTTTCACCTCTAACTCTTCGGTTGTAATACTGCTCCACCTTCTTTTTGTATATGGCTTCTTCAACAGCTGCTGAGTCCCTTCTTTCTTCCAATAAATCTAGGTTTAAACGCCTTTCCTCTTCGCTTCCTTCTTCGGTCATCATCATAGTTCGGAAGGTGGGCATGCCAATTTCTGCGGGGATCACGGCTTCGCTTCCGTATGTCAAACTGAACGGTGTTTCACCGTTGCTTTTCTTCAAGGACGTCCGGTGAGCCCACAAAACGTTTGGTAGCTCATCAACCCATCCGGACCTACTTCTACCTAGTCTTGTTTTGAAACCGTGCATCAAGCTTTTGTTGGCCCGCTCTACCAGACCGTTGGCTTGAGGGTGAGCCACAGCAGTATTTATCTGTTTGATATTGAGCTTTTCGCACCACCGCTTGAAGGGATCATGGATGAAATTGCTGTCGTTGTCAGTTACAATTATGTGCGGCAAGCCGAAGCGACACACGATGTTATCCCAAACAAATTTTATGACCTCTTTTCCTGTGGTCTTTGCTAGGGGCTTGGCCTCCATCCATTTTGTAAAGTAGTCGATGGCCACGATGACATATTTTACTTTCCCGGGTGCCTCAGGGAGGGGACCCAGCACATCTATTCCCCATTGGAAAAACGGCCAGGGAGACATGATAGAGGTCATAAGAGTCTTTGGTAATTTGGGAACCGGGGAGTGTATTTGGCAGGACTCGCATTTCTGAATGACCTCTCTGGCGTCCCTGTGCATGGTTGGCCAGTAATATCCCTGCCTGATTAGTTTAGCCACCACAGATCTTGGGCCGGAGTGCATGCCACATGCCCCTTCGTGCACTTCTCTTATTACGTAATTGGCTTGTAATGGACCCACGCACCTCAACATTGGACCTAAATATGACTTCTTGAATAGCACATCGTCCTCTATTGTATAATGCACCGGATGATCGGGGACATCCAATTTTCCTCCTCTTCTTCTACTATTGCTCCGATGACCTTCTCCTCCGTCGATGGTGTCTCCAATACTTCTACAAGTATTTCCTTGGTCAAATGGTCAAATGCAACGGATGCCAACTTGTTTAACACATCGGCCTTCTGGTTCTGTGCCCTGGGGATATTTTGTATTCTGAAGCGTTTGAAACAACCAATGTAATCTTTTGCCTTAGCTAAATTTCTCGCCATGCTTTCCTTGTAAGTGGTGAACTCTCCATTGATTTGGCTTGACACCAGGTTGGAATCTACCTTAGCACTTAGCACTTGGATCTTCATGTCCTTTGCTATCCTTAGTCCGGCCAGCAATGCCTCGTATTCTGCCTCGTTATTTGTGCTGGGGAAGTTAAGCCGAAGAGCATAAGTGTACTCTGTTTGATCAGGACTTATCAGCACCAACCCTGCTCCGGAGCCTTTTTTGTTAGACGCTCCGTCCGTGAACAGTGTCCATTCCTCCTCTGTTGTAGAGATGTTGCATACTTCTTTGCTTTTCCCTTCTCTCCCTACTTTGCTGACCGGTATCTCGTTTATAAAATCTGCCAGGACCTGGCCCTTAACGGCGTTTCTGGGGATGTAAGTAATCTTGTATGCTCCCAATTCTACCGCATATTTCATCAGCTTCCCCGAAGATTCAGGCTTGCTTAACACGTCACGGATGGGTTGGTCCGTGATCACCTTGACGTGATGTGCTTCAAAATACCTCCGGAGTCTTCTAGAGCAGTGTCGTAGTGCCAAAGCCAATTTTTCCAGAGGAGCATAGTTTCGCTCGGCATCGTGGAGTGTTCTGTTGACATAGTGCACCGGCATTTGTTTACCCTTTCTTTCTACCATTAGCACAGCGCTTATGGCTTCTTCGGCTGCCGCTAGATACACAAAAAGATCCTCCCCTGCCACCGGGGCTGTTAGATTGGGTAGCTCTAAGATCACACTCTTCATCTTCTGAAACGCGTCTTCGGCCTCCTCGCTCCACCGGTATTCCTTTGGGTTGTCTTTCGTGACACTTTTTAAAGTGTTGAAGAAGGGCAACGTTTTTTCAGCCGATCGGGATAGGAATCTATTCATAGCTGCCAGCTTCCCGCTGAGGCTCTGCATTTCCTTAAGTGTTCTGGGCGATTGCATGTCGGCTATCGCCTTTGTTTTCTTCGGGTTGGCTCTTATTCCTTCGGATGTTACTACATAACCGAGGAATTTTCCTTCTTCCACTCCAAAAGAGCACTTTTTAGGGTTGAGCTTCATGTTGATCCTTCGGAGGTTGTCGAACGTTTCTGCTATGTCCGCCAACAATTCTACTTTACTTCTGCTTTTGATCACCATATCGTCGACGTACACTTCCAAATTCCTGCCAATTTGCTCCTTAAAACTTGAATCCACCAGTCTTTGGTACGTCGCCCCGGCATTCCTTAGACCGAAAGGCATTTTGGTGTAGCAAAAGGTTCCATGTTCTGTGTAGAAGGCTGTTTTCTCTTCGTCCTCTTTGGCCATCTGGACTTGGTGGTACCCCTTGTATGCATCAAGAAAACACTTGTACTTGTAACCCATTACAGACTCTATTTTCCAGTCGATTTCTGGGAGTGGGTAGTAATCTTTTGGGCACGAAGCGTTGATGCTTTTGAAATCCATGCACATTCTCCATGATCCGTCCGGTTTCTTTACCAACACTGAATTGGAAATCCACGTAGGATATTTCACTGCCCGGACTATTCCTGCTTTCAGCCATTCTTCTACTTCGGTGTTGATTGCCTGATTCTTTTCAGCCGAGAAGGTTCTCTTTTTCTGAGCTATTGGTCTGTCATTCACATTGACATTCAGTTTGTGCTCTATGACTCGACGGGGGACCCCTGTCATGTCTGACGGTTGCCACGCGAATACATCATTGTTGTTTTTCAGCAGTTCTACCAATTGCCTCTTGCATTCTTTGGAAAAATTGCCCCCAATGGTAATCATTTGCTCAGGGAATTGGGGGTTTATCATTACTTCTTCTGTTTTGTTACCAGACCCTTCTTCTTCCGGAGGGCATTCTCTACCCTTGCTTTCCGACCCCTTTGCCATGAAGTGTTTTTCTAACCTCCTACATTCAGAGATGATTATTGATCTAGTAACCAATGTTGCCACTCCCCTTGGCGTTGGGAATTTTATCATGGAGTGGATGGTTGAGGGGATCGCCCTTAATTCCCTAATACCTGATTGTCCCAGGATAATGTTATATGGGGAGGGGGATCTTATCACTGCAAACGTCATTACGGCTCGGCGATATAGGCCATCGTTTCCGAAACAAACGTTTAGGTCTATTTTCCCGAGGGGCTTTATTGCTTCGCCTGAGAATCCTACTAGAGGTGTGTTCGTTTCTCTTAGCTTTCCTTTGATTTCTGGGCATAGGTTCTGAAAACAGTGTTCGTACATTACTTCCACGGCTGCCCCTGGGTCAACATAAACCCTCCTCACAGTGTATCCTTCCACCTCTGCTTCGATTATCAGCGGCTCCTCGGAAACATCTCCAGGCAGAATGGAAGGGAACGCTATAGGGACATTCATCCAATCCTCCTCTCGGCTGCTTGTCTTCCTTTTTCTATCGTCTCTTCTGCGGGATACCATGTTTATTATCCTTCCTCTGCCGGGCTGATTATATCTGGGGGGGGGGGGTTTCTTCCCCTTTGCTTCACTTCCTTTAGTAAATGATCCAACTTGCCCGTCTCCAAGGCTACCCTTATTTGTTCTTTGAGTTGGTAGCAATCATTGGTGAGGTGACCTTTCTCACCATGATAATCACAGAACTTATCTAAATTTTCTCTCCTTGGTGCTCCTCTCAACGGTGCAGGTGGTGGTAGCTTTAGTTGGAGTTCTGTTGCCAGAATTTCTTTGGGTGCTTTTGAGAGAAAGCTCAAATCAATGGGGCGAGTATCATTCCTGTAATGGTTCCTCCGGTAATCGCTTCGGTGGTCGCCTCTGTAGTTATCAGTCCTCGTCGGGTAGTAAGGATTATACTGGCTTCGGGATTTTTGTTTTGATCTTCGGTCTCCTCTTCGTTTGTCGGGGAGGTTCGTCATTCGGAGGGTTCGATCTGGCTGACTTCTTGTGTATACCTTGCGGTTCCACTCCCCTTTAGGGAGTTCCGTGGTGTTGTAGGCTTCTTCCGAACGTACAAAATCGTCTACCCTCTTCATCATTTTCGTGACTGTTTTGGGAATTCTGTCTGAGAATCGTTTAACCAATTCCGGGCATTTGCTTCCGTTGGTGAATGAGGATATCTGCATTATTTCTGGTACCCCGGGGATGTAGCTAGCTTCGTCGGTCCATCTTTCCTTAAACTCTAGCAGGGTTTCATGAGCCTTCCGCACGATCTTTGTGAGTTCCATCGGGTCTTTTAGACACTTCCTCCTGAGCGCGAACCTCTCTAGGAAGCTCTCTCTGAGCTCCTCCCAGCTGTCAATACTGCCGTTGGGTAATCGCTCGAACCACCCGCTTGATGGACCGTCCAAAGTTTGCTGGAACATCCAGCACCATACCGGCATTGGCCAGCCGCCATGATTTGCTGCCCCGGAGAAGCGAGTAACGTGGTCATCCGGGGTCTGAAGATCCGTTGTAGAGTTTTATGTTCTTAGGTAGCTCATGTCTTGGTCCGGCGACTCTACTATCCGTCGCGTGAACGGGGATCTGGGGGCATCTTTGTATGGTTTGTGTAGGTCTTCCGCGACCTGCTTTCCTTTCGGGTCTTTTTCCTTTTCTACTAGGGTGGGTCCTTCGACTTCATCTCCAAAATCTATCCGTATGGGTTGCAACGGGCTTTTTCCTTGGGTGTTATGCTGTTGTATCAAGGCCTTTAGCGATGATATGTGGTTTAGTATTTGCTCTTCTAAGTTAGGCGGGTTGCTTCCGGACGGTGTTTCCGTGGAGGGACCTGTGGGTGTTTCGGTGGTAGGACCTGCCATTTTCTAGTGTTGGTAGTCAGAATAGCGGTCCCACGGATGGCGCCAATTTGTTGAGGTAAAAAGTTGTAATTACCCTAACAAGCTAATCCTTCGGTAAATCCTTCGGCCAAGCCCTCCGGATTAGGTACCTTCGGATCTGTAAACACAAAGACAACACGCGTTAGCCTCGCCCAGGGTTTTATCCCTAGACCCAGCTCCGGCGTGAGAATGAGTATGATAGTATGTCAGAGTAAAGTATATTGAAATGAGATTAGAATCAGTTAACCTTGAGTGTTGTAGCTTGGATCCTTTTATAGGAGAGGACTTTTTGTCGTCACCTGAAGGTCACGTGGGCGATAGTGACTCTTTCGGGCGGGAGTTGACTTTACTCTGTTTGGGATCTGTCTGTAGAGGGTCAGTGGTTCTGACCAAGATTCCTTTCTTCTTATACATGGTGATGTCAGGAGCCCGTTATGCCGAGGGTTATGTCTAACCCTCCGGCATATGCTTGTTTATGTGTGGTTTAAATTGGCTAGTGTGCTTTATCCGGAAGGTTACGTATAATGCCCGGCAATTTTGGTTAAAGACCGGAGAGTTAGATTCTTCGGTAATTTACCAATATGCTGGGGGGTTGTATGTTGGGACATACGCCAACAATCAACATAAGTAGAATAACAAAGATAAGGTATAGCTCTCACCTGCCTATTAATAAGCTTTTATGGAGGCAAGGACTGCATAACTAAACGGGCAAAACTTTGCACCTTAGTAGCTTTCTGATAACGAACCTTTAATGTCCAAATTGAGAGTCATAAAACTTAAGTCTGCAATCCTCACGTTCATGCTGACCGATGAAAGCCACTATTATGTCCACCAGCCAGCAAGGTAAAAGGCTTGTGCTTGGCACATCTCAATTAGTCCAAGTTTACTTCATATGGATTGAATTCAAAAGTTTCGGATCTCTTTTACAATTGCAAAGTAGCCCCTTATATTAAGTTCTCGACATTCTTTTGCCAATTCTAGTTGACGGTGATGGAAGCAAGCAAGGGTGTTCATCGGTTCGGTTCTCGGGTTAATTGGTTTATTCGGTTTGGTTTGTTCGGTTACTTTTTTTTAGGGCATAACCGAAAACCGAACCGAACCAAAAATATTTGTGACCAAACCGAACCAAAAACCGAACCGAAGTTCGGTTCGGTTATGGGTCAAAACCGAAAACCGAATTTATATATATATTTTTTAATTTAATTAAATAAATTTTTGGGAAAAAAAATCATTTCATAGCATAAAAAGTATTTTTTATATTAGAATAAAATTTTAATGGTCTTTTTGTATATATAAATATATAAATTAATATATATATTAAATATATAAAGTGTTTTTATATATAAATATATAAAAAATTTATATATATTTATATAAATTCGGTTTTTGTTCGGTTTTAACAAATTCGGTTCGGTTATAAGTTCGGTTCGGTTTTTTCGGTTCGGTTCGAGTTTGTTTTGTGGTTTATTCGGTTATTACCCGACCCATGAACACCCATAGAAGCAAGTATTAAATACTTATATGTACTTTGAGTTACTTCTCCACATAGTACGTAGTATGTGATAACTTGCCACTACAGAGATGAAACAAGTAGTAATTAACAAAATGATGAGGCATGGTGTCGCCAAGTTGGGTTTTATAAACAGATACTTAACAATTAAAAAACTTGAAAGCAAGATTAATATTAACAGACTCTAGTAAAAAAAAAAAAAAAAAGTAACTCCCAATGCCGTTTTCCACGGGTTATGGCCCAATACCGTTTCCAGTGTTTTGTGCCAATGCTTCGGGTACACTCAACTCCTTTCTTGACCGTTGACGTTTTCAACGGTTCAAAATCCTTTAAACCATATGGGCACACAAAATTAATTATTCAAATATTGTCGAACTTTATATCATATTGAGAGAAAAACAAGAGATATTAATTAGTTGTTAGATAGTTCTGATTATATGCCAACAAAGTTTAGTTAGATCCAGTTTACATGCATGTTTAAAATGTTGATATTTAAATTTAAATATAAATAGTTCAAGGATCCATATGTATGGTGTGTTTTTTTTTTTACAAAAACTCAAATATATGTTACGTCTGTAAAGGACATTCAAATACGTCTAAAAGCAGAAACAAAGCAAAGACAATAACATCTATAATACTTAAAGCTTATCCCCCTTAATTTAATGTGCAAGGGGGGTTGTGCACAACCAAAAGTACGGTACATACATGTCTATGTATACCGAAATAACTACAACTCATTTCGTTTTAGGAGGCCCTCACATTCAATGCAGATTCAATATGTCTATTGATTCATAGCATCATTTATTTGCGGGAATGAATGCAGCGAGGAAGACGAATATGAACTGTCTCTACAGTTTCAGGAATGCAAACCATTCCGCATAGATGATGAAGATGTTCAAAGGTCGACTTATAAGTATAAATACAATTGACTTATGCATCCAAGTCACCCAACTTTCCCTATAGCCATGGCATAGTTTCTAATATGGTTTGTTTTTTATTGCAGAATATCACTTTGAAGGTGAGTAGGGAAAGTTCGTGATGATGAACTCACCAAAGATCGAAGTTGCAGTATCCAGGTTCTTTGTCAACTTTTTTGTTCTTCTCAAATACATGCATAAGCACACATGCACATCAAGTAACAGATGTATTAATGTATTTATAGTCAATGAAGTTTTTAAGCAACATGTACTAATGTATTTATAGTCAATGAATTTGGATGTCAAAGTTCTATCTCACCCTGTATTATTTCATAGTGCATGGCATGATTCCATAATGTTCGAACAATGACAAGGTGACTTACAACTCTTTCAGTAAACATAAAAGAACATTTGATCCTTAACATTTCGCAGCACTTTCAAGTAGCCAGAATTAATTGTAATGATTGTATTGTTAATTTTTTATCTTCAGATTCTTAGTGTGTTTCCAGTTGACTTACAATTCTTTCAAGCGTGTTTCCGATCATCAAGCATGTGAAGACTATGTCACGACCAAGTCGAGTATATTTGGTTACCCGTCATGTTGGAATGAGGAAATTGGTTTGAGGTCTAAGTGATTATATTGTAACATTTAATTGGTTATATATTTTAAATTACGATAAAAAATTGTTAAATTACGGGATTGTATCCTCTTAGTCGATTGCTAATGTTTTATAGCTTAGTTCATAGTAATTAGTATTACTATACTTACCTAAATCCCTATTTTATTGGAATGTTAAAACCTCAATCATTATAACGGTATTGGATTGCAATATAATATAAAATTTAACTGAAAAATCAAAGCCAAGTAAAAGTCTTTACAATTAGTTAGAGAATTTCCACACGCCATGATGAAATTATAGTGTAGAACAAGAATATTCGGCATGAATGGTGGACCGTAGCCAAAACTTAGTAGTATAAATTGGTGCATTTTGAGAACTAAACTCAACAATTAATTTCACTTCATAAAATCATTAAACATATAAGTGTAACAAATCTATTGACTTAACAGTGGTCTATGTTGGTTTGGTGTCTCGGTGGTGGGCTCCTGTCGTAAAAAAGGTCCCTGGAGCTTACATTGCCGAGAGACAGATTGGATGTGTTCTTATGTTGACCAATAATGGTCTTAGTAGTTTTATCAGATTAAAAAACCAAGTCGAAAGTGAACCAAATGTCTTGCCAACTTCCAGAAGAAACTCAAACTAGAATATATAAAAACTAAAAACTTTATATGATTGTGTATTAGATTTTTTGTATTTTACTCTTTAAGATTGATAAGTGAATAAACTGCGTGACTATAGCTCCCAATGACGTTGATACAGGTTGGTAACAATGAAAGAATCCACGTATATTATGCACATGGCGAGGAACAGTCAACTTTTGTTCGGAGATGTTACTGGCTTCTTGATAAGTATGCAACAACTGAATATAATATGGATAAACATATTGTCATTGTGTTTTATATATTCTTATACCATTCGTGTTTGCCATGATCATACCTTACAGATGGTTTGGTCAAATTTCCATGCGATCATGTTTCTTTAGCCACTGAAAAGTTGCCATTAAATTCATTTATAATGTCAGGTCATGCATATTCTTTTCATCCCACGTCACGT
Organism: Chrysanthemum seticuspe; assembly: GCA_019973895.1. Classification (NCBI taxonomy): domain Eukaryota; kingdom Viridiplantae; phylum Streptophyta; class Magnoliopsida; order Asterales; family Asteraceae; genus Chrysanthemum; species Chrysanthemum seticuspe. Next base: position 285,406,984 of record BPTQ01000005.1, read on the forward strand.
TAAGTTGTCAAGATATTTACAAGAATGTATTTAACGTTAGTAAAGAGTTCTTGAATATGTTGAAAAATCTAAGTTTGAGATATATATGGTTTGGGTAGTTTGGTTGTGTGTTTACAGTAGCAAAGACAGACAAAAAAACTATTTATGATCCATGCTTTGTGAGCATTAATTATTTGAAACTTGGTATGAGAAACTAGACTATTTCTATTGTTATTCTACAAGGTTCTTTATTAAAGTAGCTTGAAACCATAATGTCTACTTCGTGTTGATAAATAAGTTTGGAGAAGGGTGATGATGAAATGGAAATAAAAAAGATTTGTATTGATAAATTATGTGCAAGAGTTTTTGTTCACAAAATTAAGTACGGTACAAATATGCCAATGCTCCACAAAAGCTCTCAATTGAATGTAATGAAATGAAGGTGAATATGAAGTGTTCTTTGAAGTCTACAACATTCATGTATGATCATTAATCGGAGGTATACGAAGAAACATGAAGTTACATTGTGATCATTACTTGGAGGTATACAAAGAAACACTGCATTTAGTTGTTGCAACACTTCATATTCATCTTAAAGATCCTATAAATAATACATGCATTTCTTAAACTTTTCACATGCATTTCTTAAGTATTTAGTATGAGTTTTCATGCTTTGTTGATAATTCTAATTAAATGATTAATTGTTTAACAATTAGTTTGCACTTCATCTTGGTAATATGTGTAAATATTTTCGGTGCACATGATATCGATGAAAGAAGTATGATGTAGAGAATTCATAAACACAGAAAGTGGTTTCAAAGGTTCTCATGTATAATATATAATATAATTCATCATCGTTGCCAAGTGCATTCTATTTACCTATTTTACTCACTATATATTGATATGATTTCTCAGTTTATTAAGAGAGATCCTTCGGCTACCTCAACAAGTGCCAGAGTTTGATGATGATATTGAAGTGAAGACATTGGAGTGCATGAAACCTTGCTTTAAAGATCCATGATTATATATGCCTCGATTGTTACACATGACTTTTGTTTTGATGCATTTTAGTCATTTATATTCAATGGATCTTTATCATTTATGTTACTTTGATCTAACTACTATACTGTTAACAATGTTTTAAAATGTGTAGTTACACTAGCAATTGAGTTTTTGCACCAAACATTGATTAGAAATATCATATCTTTGTAATATAGTATTTTTGTAATTGAAATTTATATGATTTCCATCACCGCCGACCGAATATTCTAATTTATTTACTTATTTTATTTAATTTCGTATTTTTCATTTTGTAATTTTTTTATGCCGTTTTTTTTTTTTTTTTTTTTTTTTTTTTAATGTTTAATTTTATTAATGAAGTATTAGATTGTTTAATGAATGTAATTGTTGAAGGCAAAATTTGTAAATTATAATTATAAAAAAAATGAGTCCCAAAAAGTGTGTTATTTGGTGTTAAATAACTATCTTAAATAGTTTATGTAAATAGGAAAAAAAAATAATGTATGTAACTAAAATAATAGGAACCTAATGACCAAACATTTAGTTATGAAAAATTAGTTAATTTTTCGACCAATAGCACGTGTATCGCACAGGTTGTATAAAATACCATGAAAATAACACAAAAACAAAAAAAAAAAAAAAAAAAAAAAAAAAAAAAAAAAAAAAAAAAAGCAATTTTGAGAATACAAAGAGCCAAAAACATAACAAAAGTGGCAAATATTTATGGAAAATAACGAATATATCCATAATTCATTTTAAAATATTAAATAAACAACTTTAAATACAAAACTTATGATAACATCAATTGCAATACCTTACGTGTAACTACTTGCATACAATATTACGTAAAAAAAAACGTATATATTTAACCCTTAACCAATCGGTGCAACGCACGGGTTTTTGTAGTCATCTACAGTAGAACTGAAGAAGCAACTTTGGCAGATAATGAATGCGGTGGTTATTAATTTGCGAACCATGCAAATTTGCATAACGAAACCCACGTAAACATTACCAGACAAAATTACAACAACATTACGCAACAAGAATTTACCTCCGACCTATGATTACAAATCTTATGATAACATCAATTACAATATCATATGTAACTACTTGCATACAATATTACGTAAAAAAAACGTATACATTTAATGAAAATAAAATAATATAAATACAAAAGTAATTATAACATTATTAGGCATCTAAATATAGATTCCATTAAAATAATATAAACTAAAGTAATAATAACATTATTAGCCATCTAAATAATAAATACAATGCAACTTCTCTAATAGGTATCTAAATACCATCATATACAACATTACGGATAAAAACATCACCCCTCAACCACTAGACCGTGCATCGCACGGGTTGAGAGTAGCCTCGTATTTATATAAATCTGCTTAATGTTCATTCATAAACTACAATTAATCTAGAACAAACAAACATCCAAAGATGCTTTCCCTTATACAGCTAATCGTGGTCGTTCTAGCTTTCATATCTCATCAACATGAAACCATGGCTGTGTATCCACCACCTTACTCATCCGTAGTTGTCCCAGTCTATAAGCATGCCGATGCTGCTAAGCCTCTCTTTAGCGTTCAAATCATGACTGCTTATGTAAACATGCAATACATGAACACAAAATTCCTTATAGACATTGATGCTCCTTTCATATGGCACGACTGCATCCTGCTGTGGAATACGTACGGCGACAGTTGCCCTAGTAACACGCTTTGTGCATATCCTGTTGCATGCAATGAATATCAATGTGATGATTTGAGGACTACTTACTCTTACAAAAATCCTTCATGCTCTCCTGTAACCAGAAGTCCCATATTACCTGGTTGGGGATATTGTACATGCCCAGTCAATGTTGTCAACCCTGTTACTGGATCGTGTGCTGAAGCTGTGCTCAACTATGACAGTTTCACGGTGAACACAAGCAACGGTCGAAATATTTATTCTGGACAGTATGGTGCTAATCCGAACGCTGCGTGTGCACTTTCTTCTGCGTTTCAAGAATTCCCTGCCAATGTTTCTGGTGTTATGGCATTTTCATCGTCACCATATGCCTTACCAGTTTATTTATCTCAACCGCTTAAGAAAATTATATCTCTATGTTTGCCTAGCACCTTGTCTGCTCCAGGGGTTCTATTTTATGGAAATGGTCCTTACTACCTTCTTCCTCAGTCGAATGTCGACATTAGGGGTTTACTTACCTACACCCCCTTGTTAAAACAGCCAAATTCTAGCTTTTTGATACTTTATCAGTGTCAGTTCCATCATAATTAAAAAGAGATCTACCATAGTTCCCACGAATTTACACCACTCTAAGAACTGACATTTATACAAGCGTGATTAGAAGGTTCTCAATGGTTACAAAACGAATCCCTACGGCAAAGCCAATTGCGCCCTTTGGCCTCTGTTACGGTACAGCTAGCAATGATACGAAAGTTAGGGTAAAAGTACCTGATATTGATTTTAGTCTATCAGATGGGAAGAAGTGGACTATATCCACGGCTAACTCTATGAAGCAAATGACAAAAGACGTGGCATGCCTAGCGTTTGTTGATGGTGGTGCGACTAGTGAACCTGCAACTGTGATTGGGACGTTTCAGTTTGAGGACAACTTTCTGGTATTTGATTTAAAAAATTCAACTTTTGGGTTTAGTTCCTCATTGTTACGTAAGAAGACTTCTTGCTCGAACTTCAACTTTACACTCACTGATATGTAGCTGTTAGTGTCATTCAGCAGGAAGTGGAACCATCCATCATCACGATGCCCTCCCTAATAAGGAACTTAATTAGTAGTCGATATATGTTAATCTTATTTCCATGTATGCAAATTAAAAAAAATAATAATAATAAAATAACGTACACCTTAACAAAATTCTTCAAGTACTATTTCCCTTATAGTAAGTCTGTAACTAATTTGGCTGTATAAAATGGTGGCTAAATTATAATAAAAAAGATGTGAAGTATTGTATAAGGATTATATAGCACAAGCCATTGTATTTTATTCAGCTTTTTAAAAATTAATATATCTTGGCCCAAACTCTCGAGCCCAAACTGATGGTGCGTTTTCGCATGTCTAAATACTAACGTTATAAATAGCGTGAGGCGTGGCGTGAGGCGTGACTAAGCCTTACGCCTTTGCGGATAAGGCGAAGCTTTTGCGTTTATAAGGCGTGACATACGGCGGCACAAAGTAAGAAAATATTTATATATTCATATCATAATTCATATATATCGAGTTTACAAAAACATGTGGCATAAGGCGACGTGACGGCATGACGTTGCGGCATGACCAAGCCTCACGCTTTTGCGAGGCCTTTGCTGAGCTTTTGCGAGCCTTTTAGAACACTGCTAAATACCCTATCTGTATAGTTGCACGTGTCTTGAGATGAGATTTCCCTCTCATATGCGTGTCATCAAAATGGGAGTATACTTCTGACTAGGTGTTGTGTGACAATTATGATTATGCATAGTTTTTTTTTTTTTTTTTTTTTTTTTTTTTTTTTTTTTTTTTTTTTTTTTTTATTGATAAATGTTTTTTAAGTTCGCTCGAATGCCCTCGTAGGTAAACATTCGGCAATTTGGTGGCTACGTCGAAGGTTTAGTTTATAGTCGGTGTTAATTTTTTTACATCGGAAGAAATCGCAGTAGCAGTAGGAGAAGAACTCGAAGGTTTAGTTGTAGTCAGTAGTTAATTTTGTTTATTTTTAATACTTTTAATTGTGGTTTGGGTATTTAACTAATTTTTTTTTGAGTGAACTGTGATGTTAAATGTTTTGAGGTTTATATAAAAATATTTTTTTCATTTTTTGTTTGGAGTATTTAAATGTTAAACTTAATCCCTAGCTGGAGGTAGCCCAAGAGCTTTGACCATTCCGCCACGATGGTATTCTTAGGCTTCGTAGGTACCTTATGAAACGAACTAATTGGGAAACTTCTTAAATGTCGGGGTATTTGGGGACGTTTGTTTAAAACGGAATTTTTTTTTTTTTTTTTTTTTTTTTTTTTTTTTTTTTTTTTTTTTTTTTCGACTTCCGAACTAAGATGGTCAAGTTGGTGGTTGTAGGATTAGGGCCGTGGTGGTCCTCATTCAGGAGATGCGCGGTTGATGTTGATTTAGAAGATGAAGGAGAGGATGAAGAAGACGGCACACTCCTGAGCCTTCTTCCCATCCACCCGCCGGCTTCTCCAAGACGGGTGGGTTTGTGGTAATGGCCAGACTTGGAACGATTTGTGCTCACAAAGAGCTTGGCGACGCTTGGTTTGTACATAGAGTTTTTGGCTTCCTAAATACTTGATTCATAAGGTATGCTCAGACTGAGAAAGTTGCTTCAATTTTTTACTTACGTAACTTAGGGAGTTGTCAAAACTATAATATACTTTCCTCAAATTAAAACCGTTTGACCACTAAAGATCTTTACCGCTATGCATTTTACGGTATCCTAAAATGACTTTTCCATATCTGAATCTGACCGTCCCCAGTTGTAATATGTGTCTTGCAATCTTTTCCCTAAGTTTATAAGTTTGTGATTTCTTAATTCTTCAATATCAAATATCTCTAGGTTTTTATCTTTTTTTGTTTTTGTGATTCTTCTCCTAAATGCACAATTTAAGTTATATGATGATGAGTTCCAGGCTGCCTATACAGTGTTTGATCAAATGCTGATGATTTTTCTCCGGAATTTTTCAGGGACGAACAGAAGTTCTTTCAAAAGACTATAGCTATGTGATGTTGACTACCCTGTTGGGTTAGAATCAGGAGCACAGGATTAGATTTCAACATTAAGGTTAGGCGCGGGCAATCATAATTTCGGACTATACAATGAGGGATATGAAATCAGTGTATTTTTTTTAACGATGTCTTAAGATTTTGTTGTTGATTGTTTATGGTGTCATGCTTCAAGTGTCGAAGCTTTTTTCATATATTGTTTTAATATATTTATGGTTTCTATGATTTGGTTTCTTTTTGATTAATTAATTGAAGTGTTTTGATTTGTGGGCTTTGATTATAGGTTAGCAAAACTTATTGCACGCCATTTTGAGCAGCTCGGGTTGCAGGTATGATGCTCCATATTTTTAGTGCTTTTATTAGTTGACGACTGCACCTTATAAGGAAACATGTGTATGTGGTCGCTTAAGTCAAAAACTTCGAGAATTCGAGCCTATAGGAAAACTTAGATAACGTATGAATAGATGATTGCAAGAGTGTATGGATGTGTACGAAAAATTGAAATTGCATTGATCAGTTTTCAGTATTTGAGTAAAACGGATATTATGCCTTTGATTTTGTGGCAAAAAAAAATAAATAAATAAAATAATAAAATAAATGATTATTACTTTATCTATGGTTTTTGAATAACAACGATTACTTGATACTGAATTCTCCATGACACTTTTAAAACGCATGTCCAAACACCCTTTAACTAGCTCCTTTTTTCCCTTTCATTCCGGGTAACTATTCCTTAGACTCTTATATGTTTCTGCAGTTGTTTTCTGACTTTATAGTCTTTCGTTGGCAGTATTCAAGATATCAACCGACAACATACGGAGATGATTTAAAAGGATGTGGAAGTGTGGTAGCAGTTTATATGTCGTGGTGTTTGACAATCTGAAAATAGGGACAACAAGATGCGATATGTAACTCAGGGCCCAAAAACTTAATGTAGACGTTTTTAAATTGCTTGCATCTCATGTAATCCTCACTGTTGGACCTGTTTATAATGACAACAGCAATGACTCAACCCTATGCATTGATGCTTACAGTTAACTTTTTTAAGGAATTTATACTAACTGATAATGGAGTTGTAACATCCCGATTTTGGACGTTTGGAATAAGCTCGTATGATGTAGAAAATACGCTTCCGCCAGTTTTATCAATGTATACAGTTTGCAGATTTAAAAAAAAAAAAAAAAAAAAAAAAAAAAAAAAAAAAAAAAAAAATGGGCGTTTCAGGAATCTTCCATAATCTTTACTGATTTTCCATTAACATCTTATCAATTTTTTTCTATAATCTGCGTTTCAGGAAAGGCCTACGTTTTGGAAAAGTGGACACGATTTGAGGTGACAGGTATGCTGTTGCTTTGAAGGGTAGCAGTGGGCGTTAACAAAGACGCCGTCGGTGTGGCTGTTGGTTCAGGTATTCCAAGGGACGCTACGCCGGTTCAGGATAGTGTTTACTTAGAAAATAAGTGCTTCTGTGTGTATCATGTTTTGTCCATATACCAGTGTCAATTTTTACGTACGTGTTGAAAAATCATTGACTCTAGATACCTATTATTCATGTGATAACAACGAGTCATTTTCTACCTCCTGTGCATAGTGGCGGAACTTGAACGTTTTCACTAGGAGGGCAAACGAAAAAGTAACTTTTCTTTCGTAACTTAAAACTAATTGCTTGAAGTATTACCTAATTATTCCTAAAGCATTCGCTTTTATTCATTGTTACTATTATACCTCCGATATAAATGTTATTAAATTAACAATAGAGTAAATATTAGTATACTGTTCCAAAAATCTGAAATTGTTACTAACACTTTAACTGAAGTGTTATAGAGTATAAATGTTAAATTGCATAAGACCAAATACACATATAGTGGTACTTTTGTTTCTTACTTTGGTATTATGCAGCTAACAAAGCTATTCCACTTTGTTTTGCTGATACATATTTTGTTTTTTTCCTAAAATTTCCATGTAATATACGTATATGCAGTCGAAGTTCCGCCCCTGCCTGCGGATGCATTGTGTCGAGAGAGTCAACCCGAAACTGGTGAGGTTACAAACACTTCCCATTCAGGTATGTTTATTATTTTTGTGACATTATTAATCCTTCCTATTGTATGTTATATAGCATTAAGGTTGTGATATTGTAACTGCATGTCAGCATGTCAACAGCAATGGAAAGTAGCATGTTGGCTCATATAATGACTAACCAAGGATTAAGTAAGTAATACTTTCAACATATATTATAAATGATATGTGCAGCCATAACTTTAGTTGGAAAAAAGTTTAAAAGCTATACTAACTATAGTTCATTTGTAGGCAATGTGGGTGGCCCATACTTATGGGACTTCACTTCAGCCATAGCTTGGGATCTTATAAAAACTATTCACCAAATGGGTATCAAAATTGTCAACCATTATCAGATGGCGGAAATAACTACCAGCATCAACCAGATGTATGTGTAACCTAGCTTGGGATCTTATAAAAACTATTCACCAAATGGGTATAAAAAATATCAAACCATTATCGGATGGCGGAAATAACTACCAGCATCAACCATATGTATGTGTAACGAGATAAACAGTATGCATTGTTCAGTCACAACTGCAGTTGAACGTGAGTTTTACAACGATTATATTGGACAGGCTTTTCTATATATGTGTTCATACTAATTATATTGGGTTGCTACAGTGAACACTCATATATTTGCTGCAACATCAATATCTGCTGGAACATTCAACTCTACTTTATTTTGATAACAAGACGAAGATATGTTCTATGTACATCCTACCCAAACCAAATTGCTGTAACAAAGTACCCCGCCGCAACGCGGCGGGTGCCAATTCCTTGTTATGTATATAATGTTTAAAGTTTCTTTATTTGTATGTCCTAAACCTCTTTCTCTCATATTTTAGTCAAGGCTAGGGTGCGTTTGGTATGGAAAAATCGGAATGAAGGAATACTTTGATTTCAAATATAGTTGTTTGTTTAAGATGTAAATCTATCAAATATTGAAATGAATGATAGATATGTTCTATACTTCATATACCATAAAAGAGTAAGGTATGAATCTATCATAGGTGAGGGGTCCACCACTACTATCAAACTCATACTCATTGTAAGTCATGGCAATGTACCAAACGCACCCTAAGTTTAATTACGCCATTATATTAAATGCTAATAAGAACTATAAGTATTAGCCGCACATCCTTTCAAGGGCCCCCTTTTAAATAGTAGCAGCCCCTCTTGTTATTTGTAATATTCTTTACGATACATGGAAGCAAACAATAGGTACGCAAATAAAAAATGAACATACAGTCTAATTTAATGGTTTTTGTGCACATTTCTCTAAACCTCATACAGTATCAAGTTATTAAGAAAGGTTTTTCTATCTTGTGCCCTAGGGGCACATGATAAGAAAGGAAAAAGTACACAAAAAGTACTTAAGAACCTACAAAAAATACATTTTTTATAAGTGAATGTGTCCTTTTTTGTGAGGCCCTAAGTACTTTTTAAGTACATTTTCCCTTCTTATCATATGCCCCTAGGGCACAAAATAGAAAAACCCTATTAAAAAGGCAAATATCCAACACGCACGCCACAATAAGCTCCCTCGCATAATACTTGGTGTCGTACCTCCTTATGGTCAATTGGTCAGTCACATAAATTTTTATATATGATTTCTCGCAGAAAACTGATAATCGTCAACTCTGACAGCTAGTCTCATGTCTTGCTCTAGTAGGTGACAAAATGTGGAAGAGAATGCTCACAATGACTCAGCGTCAACTTAGGAGGATGTCCGTTCTTGAAATTTACTTCCTTCGGAACCAACTTAGCTGCAGTCATGAAGATGATTTTGCTCAACTCAGATATATTTTTATTGACCAATGACCACGTATTTAACAAAGCTATCGAATGGCCAAATTGGCCATGTTCTGAACAGTGCACAATAATATTTTGTCATGCTCCCACTGTGAGGAACTGTGCATGGAGACGACGTTTTACCATTTAGGTGATACTCTTTTATTTTAATGGTTTTTCTAACTTGTGTCCTAGGGGCACAAGTTAAGCACACCATAAGTACATCGGGGCCTACGAAAAAGTACACAGAGATCTACATAAAAGTACAGACAAGAGTACTTTTATATGGGTCCGGATGTACTTTTTGTATACTTTTATTGAGTTTAACTTGTGCCCCTGGGGCGCAAGTTAGAAAAACCCTTATTTTAAATAACTATAAGGCTAGCCCCAGTGGGCTCAATCTCCAGTCGATCGTGGAAGTATTCGATCGATTTCTAGTCGATCTCTCTATTGTGGAAGTATTCGATCGCCACAAAAAGAAAAGGAGTTGGTCGTCTGGAAGATCGACATCATAAACCAAAAACATATCACTTGTGTGTGTATTAATTAAAATAAAATGTATATTTGTGGGGTATGTTTTTTGTAGTGTAGGTCGCCTTACTGGGGCACCTAATCGCCTGAAGGTCGTTGGAGAGAGAAAGCTGACGTGGCAGTGAAAATGAGGGGGATTGGGGTTCCTTACTGGGGCTAGCCTAAGGAATCTTGTGAATACCAATTTGATGGAATAATATTACAAGATAAGATCTAATCCATGTCAGATCCTTGTGTATATATCTGATTGTGTCTCATATACTCTTTGCACATGCATGTAAATTCTTCTAGTAGGTTTATTAATTAGCAAGTTGGTGTATACATCACTTGTTTATTTCAAATGACATATATCATAAATCATACCTATTCATAGTCCAGAAAGTTGAAAGAATTAAAAACAACACCCCATAAATCATACCATATCAAGTTGTCCATTAGTTTATTTTGTCTAGTCACTAATAACTTTCATACAACATGGGGGATTAAAACGGCACACACAGTCATGCTCGCATACCCTTCCTCAATCATCCACAACAATCGCCTATGGAGGATACACAATCTATATTTAATAATAAGAAAAAGTCCGGTAATAAGTACAAATTACAATGAGCATGTTACACGTTTACAGAAACTGTAGATCAATTAGCCTAATGTGAAGTGATGGAATGACCAAATGCCATAACAAGTTTCACATGAGCGCTCATATTAATCACTATCAACAATAGCGGTATGAGAACCGTAGCCTAGATATAAGGCTTTGAACCACCTACCCGCCTAGATAAATCAATTAACCCTCTTGACCTCCCTAACTTTGTTATTCGATTTTGTCTTTACTCTAATGCGTGCAACATCCTAATACACTCCATATTAACAATATGTTAACAAAGCTTCATTTCATTACTTTGTGATCTTAAACTTAGTTTAGCAGTATGATGAGTCAGAACATCATTTTAGTCAAATGCATTTACATGTTCATTCACGATACTCAATAAGTCGATATAACTTAAGCATTTCATCGAGCACCTTGTCTTCAATAACCTGATCAGACTTAAATCACCAATCAAATAAACATATGAATAGCCACAATTCTCACCCGAAGCCTACTCGAATTAGGCCTGAATCAATTCTAATTCTAAATTATCAAATATGCGGATCAGCTATAGATAAACTTCTATAACTCAAATAAGCATATAAAACATAAACAAGCACAAACTATACAACAATTTCGAATTAGTAACAAAAAATATTAAACAGTAGCTAAAATTAGTTTGTAACAGTTCAAGAATATAGATAAGAGATAACCTCATTGAAATTAGGGCAAAATAATGAAACATGAGATTCAGCAGATGTTAACCATGGCGGATTGGTGCTAATGTGTGTTTTTAGTGTGTAAAATTGGGAAAATGAATGATTTTTATGGTGCAGTTTCATTTTGTGAAATTGAAAGAATGAAGGATTTTTATGGTGTAGTTTCACTGCCTTTTTCTTTTTAGTGTGTGAAATTGAAAGAGAAGAAAGGATCGATACGGGTCATTTTTGTTTAGGAGCTTTTACATATATATCCTCCCGAAAATGTAAAATTGCATATATATCCAAAGCATGCATAAAAACCATTGTAAAATGTGCATAAAAAACTTGTACAAAAGATATATATGCAATTATTCATTTTGGGAGGGATATATATGCATTTTTGCCTTTTGTTTATTATGGAAAGAGTTTTTTTAACCAAAAATTAAGATAAGGAGCTTCAATCATAAGATGACATGTGTTACTTCTTAACAAACTTTAAGCCTAACTTCTAACAAACTTCAAACCCAACTCCTAACCACTAAGATAAAGAGCTCCAATTATAAAATGACATGTGTCATTTCTCAACTAAAAATTCATCTTTATTTTTAAATTAAAATATCTTTTTACCTACTTATTTTTTTTATAATCTAATTTCACCATATTTTCTAAAATTTTATGCTTTTTAATTCAACATCCATTTTGATATATTTTTATAAGTTTTTAATTTTTTTATTTTTAATGAGTTTATTTTATTTTAATTCAAATTTTTACAACTTTAACCTTTATTTCATTTATTTCAATCAATATAATCTTGATTCGTCAAAATCATATACTTTTGGGGTAGTGTTTGACGCGTAAAAGATTGCGAGGGTATTTCTATATGCGGGATTAATGATGTCGCGGGAAAGCTACGGGAAAGTTACGGGTAACCCAAACAAACACTTACAACTAACACATATACATTCGAAGTGTTGTGAAACGAATTTACTAAACGGGTAAGCAAACACATATAACTATACTTATCGCCGCCGCTGTGCGCGGGTATCCGACTAGTGACAACTTAAGTCCCGCAAAATTAAAAAAAAAAGAAATGAATTTATTGGTTGTTTGAGTTTTAGTTTGTCAGTGACGAACATTTTCCGTGATTAAACCTAGTGACAAATGAGATTCGTCACTGATGACGAAAGTTAAGTGACGGGTCTCGTCACTATAAGGTCTTAATAGTGACAACAAATAAATGTCGTCACTAAATTTTCTTCATTAAAGATGATTTTTTTTTTGTAGTGTCATCAAACCTCCCAATTTATATGAATATAGTTATCTAACACATATGAATTGAAATAATCGTAATGTAAGTTTTTCATATATTTGACGTAATTTTTCGAAAGTATATAAGTTTTCCAAAAACTTTTCAGAATTTACAGTTTTAACCCATAAGTTTCAAAAAGTGACATTTTATACCTCTAATATATATTTTTTTTCAAATTTTAGTCCTTGGTTATATATTCATCCCTTTTAAACCCTAAACTTTCAGTTTTAACAATTTCTACCCTTATACAAAACTGTTTTCCGTTTTAGTCCAAAAACTCAATTTTACACTTATACCCCTATGATTTAAATCTTTTGCAAAACAAGTCCAAAATGGCATTTTCAACTTAAAACACAATGTTCTAAAATTTATAGTTTCTACCCCATGCATGGGTTATCATTTTCTGTTTCAAACCATTAGTTTTCATAATTCGCAGTTTTTACCCCTAAGGTCGAAATATTTGTGTTTTTAGTCCAAAAAGCTAAGTTTTGTAAATTCTGATTTTCTTTTCGACCAAGTAGTTTCCATTAGGGGTGTTCATCGGTTAGGTTATCGGTTTGTTCGGTTGGTTCGGTTAATTTTTTTTTTCTGGGTATAACCGAAAACGAACCGAAAACCAAAAACCGAACCCCCAATAACCGAAAACCGAACCGAATAACCCGAATTACCCAAATTTAATAATTTATTCATTTATTTATATATATTTTTTGAAAAAAATAATAATTTCAAGCTTCAAAAATATTATATATATATATATATATATTATAAAAGAGTTTTAATATATTTTTTATATAAAAATATGAAAATATATATATATTTATATAAATTCGGTTTTCGGTATGGATTGCTAAAACCATAACCGAACCGAAAACCGAACTTTTATTTCGGTTCGGTTCGGTTTTGGCAAGTTCGGTTCGGTTACGAGTTCGGTTCGGTTATTTTCGGTTCGGTTCAGTTTCGGTTTTCGGTTTTTGGTTTATTCGGATATTACTCAACCCATGAACACCCCTAGTTTCCATAGCTTATTGATCTGCTTATTTTCTAAAGGGTCACATGATTTGAGATATTGGGCCTTAAGGCCCATTTTAGGGTCCGTTTAGTTTTTAAAAATAAGCCGAGGCTTATGGCTTCACTTTGGTAAGTTTTTTAATTGATTTTCAAGCTTATAAAACTGCTTATAATCAGCTTATCAACTGCTTATTCATCGTAGGCTTATTGGGTCGTTTAAGAGTAAAATGGTTTTAGGCTTTAAGGCCCGTTTGGTTTTACGAAATATATAAGGCGACGAGGCAAAAGTATAGGCTTGATCGAGTTATACACAACATGGATGCACATTCGAAATATATAAGTGTCGATATAAACAAGTTTTTCTTACCACGTAAGCTTAGAACGATAACGGGTTAACATAATAACATATTACGTATATTTTATAAACAAGGTCGAGTTATACGAGACAAGTATACGTATTTGTAACTAAGTGTCGACAAAAATCTAACCTTCATACCACGCAAGTTCATTACGACAACAAGTTAACTCACAACTTTGATACGTTAAAAAAAATTGAAAACGTATATATGTATTTTTGAAAACATAAATTTTAGAAAAACATATATACTTAACGACATGAGTAAGGATCAAAGGAGTTGGATTCGAGTTTGCTTACAAGAGTGTACGAGTGAAGGACAAAGACCAAAGGACTAGAACACGATTTGCTTTCCAAATTATGAACCCGTTTAGTTTCCAAAATACCAAAACCCGTTTCCTCTTGCAAAGAAACCCTTATGTTTGCTTCCAAAATAAACCATAGTTTTACCTTTAGCTTAACCCTTGAGTGTTTGCAAGTAAATATGTATGTTTGAGCCTTGTCTATGATCGGTTATAAGACGGAAATAAGAGAAAAATAGAGTGTTAATTTTTACAAACATTTAGGTTGGTCGCATTCGTTGGGTCAAAGTCGGTTGGGCACCAAAATATTTCCCCCTCAACCGATGTTCAAATCGGTTGTCACGGTTGTGGTGGTGAGGTCGCTAGATCGGTTGGGGACAAAAAACCACTATATCGGTTGAAATCTCACTCGATTTCAAACGCACGTTACCCTTCTTTAAAAAAATTAAAAAAAAAAAAAAAAAAAAGACTTTTTTTTAAACTTTACCACTTTTCACATCCTATAAATACAAATCTCAAACACACTTCTTAACACACAATTTCAAACACAATTCAACCTCAAAAAAAAATCCTTGGATCGTCGACTGGGGCATCCGGGTGGTCCCAGGTCGCTGGATAGAGAAAGCTGACGTGGCGCTGGATGACCCAGGTTGTCCCAGGTCACGACTGGGACTAGCCTTATGAGTGTGTACTACAAAACCAAATACATGGTATTGGTGGTGATGGGGTTGACTGCCATAATCAAGAAAGATAGGAAGAAAGCATGGTCATGAGTCCTTCTTGTTTATGAAAACAAGGATACCATGTGGTTTGGAGATGTAAATGTTAGACTCGTATCCCGGATACAAATAGGCCCCACCTTAGATGAAATTGACCAAGGTTTTAACGTGATTGGTTAGTCAACGAATGTTATATTGTAGTCAACCCGATAGTCAAACTAATAGTCAACAAATGTTATGTAAATGATTATGGAAAATATGATGTGTCACATTTATTAGGAAAATTGACTTAAGGGACCTAAGTTGCCAAGTGCTAAACATGTTATAAAGTATGTGTGGCCAAAATAGAAGGAATGAGACTTGAAGGACCTAATGTGCCAATTAGGCAAACATACCACCTACATATGTTTGGAATCCTTCTCCTTGTATCATTATATTTCCAGAATAATTTAGGTGTGTATGTGTGTGTCGTGAAGTGAAAAAGGAGGGAAAAGAACAAGATTCTCCAATGGTCAAATTGATGAAGGATTAATGCTCCAAACCAAGAAATAAGTTAGTGCTAATCATCCTTACAAGTAAGTAATCCTTTACCCTAAGCTAATTGATGAATTATAAATTAGGGTTCATATACCTATTTGGGGAAATTGGGTAAATGATGTTTTTAAGCTAATTAAAGATGTTATGATGATGATGGGTCAAGTTTTATTAAGTTAGTAATTTATGGATTGATCATCACATAATCAAGATATGATTATATGATGATTAGAGGTGTGTAAGAAATGGGATATGGTTATATAAACCATTTTCATAATTATTTAATTATGATTATTAAGTGTTATGATAATTGATCTAGGATGTGAAGAAGAGGCTAATGATGGTATTGATGATGATGATTCTAATTGATATCACTATCTTGGAATTAAGGTAAGTAAACCAGTCATTATATGTTGTTATATGATTCTACACATTATATGTTATGTGATTTTGTTATGCTAAGGAATGGGGTAATTGAATATATGTTTATATAAAGTGTGGTTGAGACTAGTTTGGCTTAACTAGTCATGAAGGTTAGGCAAGGTGGATTAGGCTAAGGTATGTTGATGTTGAACCATATGAAATGTTTTACTTAAGTGAACCAAAGTACGTGTTAATGATTAATGATTTGAAATGAGTTATGATGTATAATGTATGAATGTATATGATAACATGTTATGAACGCTTTACTTACTAAGCCTTGTGCTTACGGTTTAAGATGTTAATGTTTTGTAGGTTTAAATGTGAAGGAAAGGAAATGCTTGGAACTAAGCGTTAAGGTTGGATTATGCGAAAGTTTAGAAGATTGATAAGAAGGTAAAGCTTAGGTAGATACCGAGCTCATGACAAGGTTGTCCCCCGAGAGTCATAAAAGGTTTAATGTTTATAGTGTCAAGTCTTTGAAATGTTTTAAGAGTCATTTTACAGGTTTTAAAGCATGTTAAAGAGTTATGTTTAAGTGGTGTACGCAAACGGGTCAGAACGGGTGTTTGGCATAACACCGGTTACTTTGTAAAGCACTTTTTCGTGGGTCATTATGACCAAGTTTATGCATATATTTGATATTTATAATGACCTAATGATTTCTGGAAGTTTTGGTGTTATGTCATGTTATAGAAGTCGTTTTCCGGAAAATGGGTCAAAAGTATATAAAAGGGATATGCAGAAAATGGGGTGTTTGGGACAAGGTCTATTTTAACCCATTTTGGGTCAAACGGGTCAAGAATGTTTGTAAAAACAAAGTATATGGATAAGTGTTTGTAAAGTAGTTAAACTAATTTGGAGAACTAGTGGAGAACTAGTTGGAGAACTAATTTGGAGAACTAGTTGGAGAACTAGTTTGGAGAACTAATTTGGAGAACTAGCCAAAGTCAGTTTTCGAAAAATCATATCTTTAAAACGGTAAGTCGTCAAGGGTCCCGCCACCCGGCATTTCGAAGGTAATTGAGTCTAGTTTCATTTAAAATAGTTTCAAGGTCCAGATATTTATAGATTTTTGTCAGTAGTCAAAAGAGTAACAGCAGGTCAGTTTCAGGACACGTATTTTCTGCGTAAAAGTCAAATTTTTGTGTTATCGGGCACGAGGCGTTACAGTAAACCATCAAAAGGTTATGGTATTTTCGGTTTGAGTGTAGTTTGGAGAAGAACTAGTCAAATTTGTCATACTAAGTGGTACAATGCATGTGTATTTTATGTGTTCACAAGTGAATAATCTTTGTATACAATTAAACATTTACTTGTGTCATTTCTTATATGTTCGAACATATATGTTTAGAGTCGGGTTCTTGTGTGTCAACTAAAGTGATATGCGACAACATAATAATTCGAGAAAGGTTAAATGAGATTTATAAACTAGACGTGTTAGTTCAAGGTTAGATTCAAATAGATTTTGGTTCAAGAGAAATGATTTCACAATCAAATATATAAATGTGATCGAGTCATGTGTAAATGTGTCGGGTGTGATGTCTATTGGGTTGTCCAAGATAGAACGCGACATTACAAAGTTGCTAAAGGTGTTTCAACAAAGTTTAAAACTTGACATGTTTAGCTAATTTTGTGTTCGAATGGTATGTGTTTATATATATATATATATATATATATATATATATATATATATATATATATCTATACTACTTTATAAAACATTTAGGACTTTCTATATAAAGAAGTCTTAAAAAAATTAAGACAAAAAACATTTCTTATAATGGAAATATTTTACTTTTGCTAGGCTGAAAAATTCCAGCATAAACATAATTAAATTGTTACATATGAACATTTAAATGTCTTTAAATCAATATCAATACATAGGTTACATTACATTTTGAAAATTAAATATATTGTAACAATCCATTTGCTTGTAACAGTCCATTAATGCCATAATCACTATCTTTACTCCACCCGGCCCAGGTCCAAATATAAGCCTACACATTGTAATATTTCATTCAGACGTTAACAAAACTATATTTTCCTTCTCTCTCATCACTTCCGGCCGTACACATGCCACCGGTCCCTTCGATGCCATCGGTCCCTTCGATGCCGCCATTTATGGTGTGTGACGATGAAGATGGGTGTGTGACGATGGCGAGCAAAGGTGTGTGATGTCGGCCATGTTGTTGGTGTTGCTGAGATTTGGTGATGATTTCGAGTATGTACAGATTTGTAACGGTTGAGACTTTTTATGGTTTCGAGTATGGTTGATCTTTTAATGTTTCGTGTATGTTTGGATGTGTTGTGCCTGAAATTTGTTGTGGTTTCGAGTGTGTTTGTAGATCTGATAAAGTCCAACCGGATCTTGTGAGATCGAGCCGATATACTAATATTACTTAAGGTATTTTGAGGTATTTCTTGAGGTATTTTATTTGTGGATGTGAGATCTCTATGCTTTGCAATCTCAGTTTTTGTATCCTAGAAGTCTATTTTTGTAAAAGTCTAAGTGTCTTGATGTTGCTTTATGGTTTCAGTTGCATCGCTTTTGTGGTTATTTTGGTGTGTTTTAGTTGGTTTAGAGTGTTGGTAGTGTGTTTGCAAAGCATTTCTATATGTTGGATGCTTTCGTGCTAATCGACTATATATTATGTTTTGAGGCACTTAATGATTCTCTTCGAAATTGGGTTTTGCTTATTGTGTATTTGGGAGTTAAAGAGTTTACTGGTTATCTTTTTTCTTCTTTTTATTAAGTTTTAATAAAGCCAATGACTTGGTTTGAGGTTGGTTATCTTTTGAATCACTAAAGAATGCACAGAGGCAACTATATATGGTTTGGCTCTGGTTGGAGGCTTCAACGTCAAAAGCTTTTTCTAATATTTACATTGATGCAAGTCATGGTTTTTTAAATCTCGATGAAATAAAAAGACATGTTGTATGTTATAAAAAAACCCACTTTATGTTCAAAATCTTAAAAAATTGTTTTGAAAAATTAAAGATTCATTTGCCCTTATAATGATATTATTAATATGCAAGTGTGATGAAGTAGTTGAAAGTGAAATGCTTTGAATTATAGAAAATTGAACAAATAAGTTGTCTTTGCACAATAAACTAGGCAAGTCGTTGTGCATAAAGACGTTGCAAGAGAAATCTTATGATCTTGGAGCATATAGTTCAATTAGTGAGACATTACACTAAAGAGTGACATGTAAAAGGTAGCTTTAAACCTAATAAATAATGTAAACTACCACAACAAAATAAGAAAAAAAGGGAAGAAGAATGTGTATTTGTTTTTGGGACTTTTGATATGAAAAAACGATGGGATGCATTAGTTGGTTACATATTTTGTAGAGCCACATAGTATTTAAAGCATTAAATGTATAGTTTTAGAAGATGAAAGTTTAAGTTAGTGCGTGGGGTTAAGAAATATTTGAGGTTTAACAATTTAAACACCTGCGTGAATGGTTAGGACCTTAAAAGCGATGAACTTATCTATATTACTTTTTAAAGCATTTAAGTCGTTTCTTAAATAGAAAAGTTTAAAAATTCAGCAAACACATTTGCCATAACGAAATTTTTTGGTTAAATACTAATATTAGTAACTGACATATTATTTATTTACGTACTTAATAATAAAAATGATTGTAACCGAAAATTTTAAAAAATAATTAAGTAAATATACATTATTAAATTTCGGTTACACAATTAAATTCATATTAAGTTATAAGTTATTGGTTTTATCATAAAAAAGGATCATGAAAAGATGATAAATTCATTTTAGAAAGTGATTGTGTATATTTTGTTAAAGCGGTGAAAGAAAATATGTTGACTTGAGGTGGTAAAATTAATCACGACATTTTTGCAATACTAAAAATTGACATTGTTTTTATCTTTACAATAATACCAATTACGACGTGTCATCACTATTACCGTGTAACAAAACATCATAATTGTTGCTTTCTCCTTTTTTAGTTTTGATACATTACGCACGTACTATTATAATGTAAAAAGATGATTGTGATACTTCAATTGTATGCTATTGTGGGTTATATGGTTATACGGGTACCCGCCGCCGCAACGCGCGGGTACTCGGCTAGTATATATATATATATATATATATATATATATATATATATATATATACATGGAGGTTATCGTAAGATAATGACTTAAAATAAGAAGTGTAAGAAATAACAACGGAATAACATGTGTCACAAAAAGTTCAAATAAGATTAAAAGGGTACGAACTGGTTCAAGGGTATTAAGGGGATTTATTGTATTTTTTAATTTAGATCGTTAAATGAAATTTTGGCGAACGTCTTTTTGAGACAAGTTGCTTACATATCTTTGTGATACTGTGATACATAAACTTTATGATAGTAACAAGTGACAGTACACATACTTGAAACACAATTGCTATCATATTAATACACCGTAAGTAAATTAAAAAAAATCAACATGAATGATATAACAAAGGTCCCACCTGAATTTTGGAGACTTAAAAGATAAAGAGCAGATTGTCAACACCAACCATTTAGGCCAATGCTAATGGCAACCACAAATATTATAGTCATCTTTTTGCCACATCAGCTTTCTATCTCCAAAACTACACCCAACCATAACTTGCTAGTGGTGACCATAATGAGGACCGTAATTTTTTATTTTTTTTCCTAAACTAAAGTTTCATTCATAATTAAAAACATTACAATAACAATTCAACTAAAATAAAAAAACATTACGATAACAATGCAACTAAAACATATAAATTTTTATGAGCATTGTCCATTGTGATGCATCTGCTAGCTCATGCTGCACAAAAAAAGACAATTTGACTTTCAAAGTCAAACTTGGCGTATGGATTTTTCTACATATTTAGCACTAGCATAGGTTCACCAGATTTCTCTTCAGAAATAAGTGATTCATAATATTTGTATGGGTTTTTCTAACATGTACTCAGGAGGCACATGTTAAGCACACAAAAAAGATGGTCGGATCCACTAAAAAGAACGTCTGGACTCACATATTTTATTTAAAAAGTGTATTTTTTGTGAGTCCAGATGTTTTTTTTCTTGGGTCCCGCTGTCCTTTTGGTATGCTTAACATGTGCCCCGGGGCACATGTTAGAAAAACGCTATTTGTATATGCATATAATAAAAGACATGCAAGTAATAGTACTAAGATGTATTCAACAACCTCAACATTATATGACTAGAAACACAAATATAACATGATTTGTAAATTTATAATAAAAACACTATATAAAAACCACGAGTAAATTCTTTATAGCCTTATAGCATACAAAGTTGCCCCTGTACATCTATAATGCTATCCCTTAAAAAGAGGACCCAATGAGACAAAGTAACCATAATTATTGTTTATTAAAAAAATACTATTCATCTTCTTCCTTAAAATCTCATCTGCATCTTTTTTCTTCTTCTAAAAAAACCAAAAAATATAAAAAACAACACATTCTCCTCCATTTCTTGCTTATTTTTGTGCACTTCCCCAAATTATGTCTAACACTTTCAAGGAGAAAGTTTGCAATTGTTTCGGTTGGCTGACAAACCGAAACATTGCAAAGGTTGGGTGGTGACCGATCAAGATTTTGTTGGGCTAGTGGGCATAATTCGGTCGGGTGCTCGGTTGGGGTGGCAACCAACCGTGCCATTAGCATCAGCCTTATAAATTACAAACCTATACATGTGACTGGTACTCACTACTCACAATAAATGGTACGCAGTAGAAAACAAAATATGAACTTATCTTTTATCCAAGCTCATCTAGATATATACGAACTTACACATAAATATTGACCGAGTAGAGAATGATACATGAAAGGATGTTACTATGTTAGTCATGTTACACATAAATCGTTAAAAATAATTAGACACGTATACATGAATAAATAGAATTCCAACTGATCGTGAAGGTTGACAGGTCGAGACGACTGGAAACAATTTAAAATGGATTTCGCATACATGTAGATATCCATGAACGTAAAAGAACAAACGAAGATTGACGGTGATGGCCTCACGTTTTCGTTCGTTAGGAACTGGCATGTTTTTAGTCATCGATGATGATGTTTTAAAACTGTTTTTATGAGCATCGATCATTATTTATCGCTAAACTTTTAAAGTAGTTTTGATAATCGACCATATGACAAACTGTCAAAGATAGAAAGAGCAAGATGTATGTTGAGAGGGGAAGGATATGGAGGCACCCCACAATACACAAGCCAGGAACCCCATAAGCCATCGGGCCCCCTGTGCAATATTTTTTTTTTTTTTTTTATTTAATTGTGTAGCTTTATTTTGTGTGGTATATTTAATTTGTGTATTGTTTTTATATGTATAGTGTATTTATTTGTGTAGTGTTTTTATATGTAGAGTATTTATTTGTGTATTATTTTCATTTAATTAAACAATAACAATAAAACATTAGACATTAAAACATTAAACAAGTACAACAACAAATGTTTTCAATATTACAACGAAATCTACTCCACATGAAGATTATTAATATCATCTCTACTCCACTTTTTTTATAAACCTTTTTTATAAATTTTTTATAAATTTCTTATAAATTTTTTATAAACTTTTTATAAGCTTTTTTTTATAAACTTTTTTTATAAACTTTTTTTTTTATAAACTTTTTTTATAAACTTGTTATAAACTTTTTTTTTATAAACTTTTTATAAACTTTTTTTATAAACTTTTTATAAACTTTTTTTATAAATTTTTTTTATAAACTTTTTATAAACTTTTTTTTATAAACTTATTATAAACTTTTTTTATAAAAAAAGTTTATAAAAACTTTATAAAAAGTTTATTAAAAAAGTTTATAAAAAAAAGTTTATAAAAAGTAACGTAAAATAAATACCATATAAAAAACTACACAATTAAATACACTATACATATAAAAACACTACACAAATAAATACACTATACATATATCTAAACACTACACAATTAAATTTAAAAACAAAAAAATACAGCTGCCGCATGTGGGGGGACCCACAGGCTATAGGACGAAACAATTGATTTGATGGGGAGAGAGAAAACATAAGCACCTCCTATATTAAATACTAGGGGTGCCTGCGTAACACACCCCATGTGAGAATAATAATTGCGGCCGCAGGATCTGAGTGTCAGAGTAGGGATAGAAACAAAAATGATGCACATTATTTTGAAAGAATAATTATGTTTGCAACAAAATAGGAGTTGTTAATACCTTAAAATGCCCTTGAACCTTATAAAACATTTCTGAACCTCTTTTAACCTCCCATTCCATGCGGCACTCTTTTATTGGCTTCTTATACTTCTCATGTTAAGCACTATCCCACATGAACCACATTAATTATATATATATATATATATATATATATATATATATATATATATATATAAAATGTTTTGGTTTCGTCCACAGTCATACTCGACTTCCAAGTTACTAGAGTGAATAAAATGATATTCACAATTCTCGTATGGTTGGTTTTGTGTTGAATATTGTATTAAGGTTTCATACTAACCATAAAATGTATATACAAGGAACGTACCTGATCAAATTTTATTGAATTTTCTTGTAAAAGTCGTGACCCAACCAGGTTAGAAAAGAGTGGGAAGTTAAAACTTGAATTCCGACTAAGTTTCTCATTTAGGTTTGTAAGTAGTTGAGATGTTTTTGTTGCACGTTGTAAATTGTTAACGTGTAAAATATGTTTTCAAGTGTGTTTTTATAAAAGAGATATAAAAAAAATTAATATTGGTTTCAAAATGTGTTTATTAGACTAAACCATTCTATCTATGGGTCAGTTCATATGCGAGCTCGTGTTTTTCAAGAATAGTTCGAGTCTACGTTTTACGTTTTGGTTTATAGAATCGCAATTCAATAAAAAATATAGTACCAAAATTGGCATTGATTCGTATTTTTGTTCATAAATGACTTGATAATTTGAGGGTTGTGATATGTTGTTAACTGTCTTGATGTTTTGATTAAGGATATATGTCACATATTATTGTGTTTTCCTGCATGTATTTTTTTCAGGTGATTGATGCGGGTGTTTAAACCATGTGAAATGTACCAGTATATTGGTGGGGCATCACCACAAAGGTGGTGTTTACAGCTATGGCGGGTCAATAAGACGTTATGCGTCTGCTTATGGTGTTGTGTGTGAACAAACGTGCACACCTAATATGGAACCTAAAAGTTGAGCGTGCCCGTGTCTTGGCTAGGTTAACTGTTATGTTTGCAACCATGACGGATGACCACTTTTTTGGATTCATATGCTAGGGTCATATTGTTGTTGATGATGTGGGGGGGGGGGGTAGAATAAAAACTTTGGCCCAGATTAACTTGGTCAAAAAAAATTTGGTGTTTAGTATTTGATTAAAAAAAAAGCTGCTACAGCTGTTAGTAATGTGGTTGGGATACTTTTTCTTGATCAAATACTGATCACTACTTATGATGTCGTACCCGAGTGGCGGTAACATAGGTTATCTAACATCATTATGTCAGGATTGAAACGGTTCCATTGTGTTTGCGATATTATTTTGGCCTGATATTGGCTTCTTGGTGTTTCGCCAATTTAACGCTCAACACATACATACAGACAATGGTAATGATTATCGATCTTTATAAATTTTATAATCATGATTATCCATGGCTAACATTTGCTTTTGCTGCTATACTTGCATGCGTTGGCTATTTCAACATGATTATTTTTGAGACCTCGGTATCTTAGCGGGGCAGCCTTACCCATGTGGTGGTTGCAGTCATGCCCGCCTTTCTGAGCCACTACGTGATGACCATCCTGTTTCGGTGGAGATGTGAGCATATGTATGTATCTATGTGTGACAGATGTTATTTTTAGTGCAGGTATGCTTCAACTTCAAATTCAATCATTCCAATTCTTAATGAATTTTGCATTACAAAAAAACACTTTCTTAATGTTCCTTTTACTGTCATAAATGTGTCTGATACAACTTTGCTTCAACTACAGGGCTACATATCGTACAAAAAAAAGTACATTGGAAGTTTATTTATAGGCTATCACTGAATGCACTCTTCATATTATGGTTAAACAATAAACCTTCTTATGGAACCTAAAAGTTGAGCGCGTCCGTATCTTTGCTAGGTAAACTGTTATGTTTGCAACCATGGCGGTTGACCACTTTTTTGGATTCATATGTTAGGGTCATGGGTTGTGGACAACCTTTCGTTGAGCTGTGGAACAGGTTGGATTTAGGAAAACAGGTGTGCTGCGTTTTTTCCTGCGGATACTTTGCCAAATATTTTTGGTGGTTTTTTTTGTATGATCATCTTAGTTTCAACATGTGGTTTCTGTTGGTGACTACTGTTGTTGGTGTTGTGGGGGATTAGAATAATAACTTTGGCCTAGAATAGTTTGGTAAAAAAATAGTGGTGTTCAGTATTTGATTCAGAAAAAGGATAGCTGCTACAGCTGTTAGTAATGTGGTTCGGATACTTTTTCTTGGTCAAATACTGATCACTACAGTCAGAATTTAGGTTGTCACATAGAAGGTATGAGAGAAGAAGGTTATAAGTTATCTGTTGGACCCGGACGTATAACACAATGAAACCTGGCCTAAGCGTTTTATTACAAGAATGCCATTTGACTAAGTTGATTATGACTTTTATAAGTTTTAAGGACTCACGGTATTGGTTGGTCAAACCCGACAGTCAAACAATTAGTATTAAATGTTATGTAAATGGTTATAAAAATGTGATGTGTCGCATTATAATGAAAAGGGACTTAAGGGACCTAAGTTTCCAAGTTATAAATATGTTATTAAGTGTTTGTGGCCAAAGTGGAAGGAAGGGGACTTGAGGGACCTAATGTGCTTATTAGGAAAACTTGCCTCCTACAATATTCTGGATACTTCTCTAGTATCATTAGATTTCTAGAAAGTTGTGGTGTGTGTGTGTGTCATGAAGTAGAAAAGGAAGGTAAGAAGAAGACCAAGCCTTGATGGTAATTCATGGTGTTAAGTACTTCCGTTAAAGTAGATGAAGCCTTAACAATGTTTCCTACCCATGTAAGTATCTTAATTAGAGTTAATTGGAGAATTGAAAGTTAGGGTTCTGTGAGCCCTACTTGGGGGAAATGGGAAAATGATGTATATTAGTTAATTAAGAAGTTAAAATGAATATGGGTTAAGTATTATTAGATTTAAGTTAATAAATTATTAGGATTAATTATCATATAATCATCACATGATTATGTGATAATTGGTTATGGTTAGAAAGGAGTTATGGTTGTTGTGGCCATGACATAGTTGATTGATTATGTGTTTGTGCCTATATTGATTATGGCTTAGATGAAAAGAGTGGAGATGATGATGTGCTTGGTTTCATTAGCTTGGAATCAAGGTAAGTAAACCGATTATAAGTTAATGTTATATGGATTCATTACATTATGTTTTAAGTGTTGTTAATGTATAAGTTATGGAATGGCTTAATTGTATGTGTTTATGTGAAAGTAGATAGTAAGGATAGTTTGGCATAATTAGCAGTTGTATGTTAGAATATGAGGGTTTTGACTAGGAAGTAAATGGTGAAGCTTAAGGATGGCTTAAGGTATGTTTTATGATTAATGTTGTAACGGACAATGGGTATAGTGCTTAATGTATGGATGCTTATAATACTATGTTATGATCGTTTTATTTACTAAGCCTCGTGCTTACAGTTTAATATGTCAATGCTTTGTAGGTAAGTATCAGATTAATGCTTATGGATTGCTAGAAGAAAGTTAGAAGATTGGTAAGAAAGTGGGAGCTTAGGTAGATATCGAGCTCAAGTCAATGTTATACCCCTGAGATTCTAAATGGTTTTGTAAACGTGTTGTCAAGTGTCAAAGTGAATTTCATAGTCATTGAATGTAATCGAGTCATCAATGGTGCGTCAAAGTATGGTTTAATTATTCGTAGTCTTGTTTAAAGGGGCATTTGGTACAATGTATATTTATACCCATTTTGGGTTGTAAACTGGTTAACGATAATGAATAGAATTTATTACGTTAAGTTAATGATTCTAGAAGGTTTGAGGTAATATGAATGTGGTATAAGTTGAATGTAATGTAAAAGGGTTTTGGTATAAAACACGTTAAATTGGAAAGTGGTATTCCGAAGGTCAAATGGTAAATGTTATTTATTGGAAATGATATTTATAATGTAATAATAAGTTCTGGAAGTTTTAGTGTGTTTCCGAGTAATAGAAGTCGTTTTCCGAAAAATGGGTCAAAAGTATACAAAAGAGGTATGCATAAAAGGGGTGTTTGGAGTGCAGAATGAAATTTCGGTTTGGAATCAAAATTTGGAACCAACACTCCAAATTTCGGTTTGAAAGTGAAATTTGGAACCAAAACTCTAAATTTCGGTTTGGAAGTGAAACTGTGAACAGATTTTGTCGGTTTTGAAAAATCATATCTTTTTAACCGTAAGTCGTCACGGGTCATGCCACCTGTCATTTCGAAGGTAATTGAGTCTAGTTTCATTAAAAAAAAGTCTCAAGGTCCAGATGTTTATATATTTTTGTCAGCTTGTAAACTAGTGACAGTGTGTCAGTTTTTAGGTGTACTTTTTGCGAAAAATTTTCACGTTTTTAGTCGAGTCGTTCAAGGGGTGTTACAGGACGGGCACCAAAGGAATATTTTTGGGTATGGTCTTACCAAATGCAAATGGTCTACAAAGTTGTGGGAAAAGCAACGACGCATTTTTTAATATACTTATTATACTGTTTTTAAGTTTCTTGATGTTAGATTTGCATATCTGCTACATGTAATTTTATAGCTCATGATTCCAAAAAAAATGATGTTATGCTTTTTGCCATAAATTAATTTTTTCTCTAATATTCATGGTGATATTGTTAAGTGTCTTGATGTTCTGATTAAGGATATCCATGGCATCTTATTATGTTTACCTGCCTGTATTTTTTCAGGTGATTGATGCGGGTTTTTAAAGCATGTGAAATGCCCCTGTATATTCGCGGGGCAGCACCACAGAGGTGGTGTTTGTAGCCATGGCAGTCGATAAGACGTTATGCGTTTGCTTATGGTGCGTTGTTATGTTGTGTGTGAACAAACTTGCATACCTAATATGGAACTTAAAAGTTGAGCTCGTCCGTGTCTTGGCTAGGTAAACTGTTATGTTTGCAGCCATGGCGGGTGACTACTTTTTTTGATCCATATGCTAGGGTCATACTGTTGTTGATGCTGTGGGGGGATTAGAATAACAAAATTAGCCTAGATTAATTTGGTCAAAAAAATATTGGTGTTCGGTATTTAATTACGAAAAAGGATAGTTGCTACAGCTGTTAGTAATGTGGTTGGGATACTTTTTCTTGGTCAAATACTGATTACTACTTATGACGTCGTACCCGAGTGGTGGTAACATATGTTATCTAACACCATTATGCCAGGATTGAAACGGTCCCATTTTGTTTGAGGTATTATTTTGGCCTGATATTGGCCTGTTGGTGTTTCGCCAACTTAATGCCCAACACATGCATACAGACAATGATGATGATTATCAGTCTTTATAAATTTTATGATCATGATTAGCCATGCCTGGCATTTGCTTTTGCTAATATACTTTCATGCGTTGGCTATTTCAACATGGCTAATTTTGAGACCTTTGTATCTTAGTAAAGCAGCCTTACCCATGTGGTGGTTCCAGCTATGCCCGACGTTCGCATTTCTGAGGCACTACGTGATGACCATCTAGTTTCGGTACAGATGTGAGCGTTGTATGTAGGTATGATGGGCACAATTTTTAGTGCATGTATGCTTCAACTTCAAATGCAATCATTTTTTAAATCCAATTCTTAATGGATTTTACATTGTAGGAAACTAGAAGGGGGGTTGAATAGTTTACCACTTAAAAACTTTGCTTTAAAACTTATTGAAAGATCAATTGATATTGATCTTTGATATGTTGATGAAATATGTAAGCAATATGTAAAGAGTAAATAAGGAAAGAAATGATCAAACTACAACAAGTTGTTTATAGTGGTTCGGTCTACAAGGACTCTTTCTCCTTGCCCTACTCCACTCCCCGAGTCTCACACTCGAGAGTTTAACTTCACTAGTCAACAAGCTCCTTTCACCGGTGGAGAAACCTTTACACTTCGCTTACACTATTTTCGACACTAAGCTAAATGTCGAGTTCTTTCCAAGGGTACAACCACTCGCACACACAATGTATTTTGAGGACTAAAATACTAACCACTCACACTCACAAGATTATGGTAGTTTAGTACAACAATGAAGTATGAATCAACACAAGATCATACAACACTAAACAAACAAGACTTCTAACTTCTCGTTGAAGCTTGAATGTGACTTGATCTTCTTTGCTACAAAAGAGATCACTAATATGATATGAAACTGAGTTAGAAAGATTAGAGAGAAGATATGTATGAGAGTATAATAGAAAGGGATGAAAAACTACTTGGTTTGGCTTTGCTATTTATAGCCAAAACCATCAGCAGGCACCACGGACGGCGGACCCCTTGAAAGGGTTCCGTCCGTTATACATTTTGGTGCCGCCGGGGTCTGACAGCAAGATATCAAGATCTTGCCAAAGTCAACCATATCTATGCAAGATTGTGTAAGATATGAAGAGTAAAAATCTACACAAAATATCTAATGAAATCTTCCAATGATTTCCATGATGCATCTCATGATGTCATGTGTTGTTTTTCTATTTTTAGAAATGTGCAAATACATAAGTAATGTTTAGTTTTTAAGAAACTAAAGCATTCTAAAAACTACTATCATACATTATGCTTAGACTCATATTAAGATATGATTAGTCACAATGTAAATGCTTAAATAATGAAGATATTGTTTGAAAAAGCTTGTTTTAATATCTATTAAACTTGACAAGCTTTAAGCTTTATAAAAATTCAATTTACTTTTGTCATTAACAAAAATTAGGTAATGATCAAAAATATAAATAACGTTTAATGACGATATTTGTATTAACAATCTCCCCCTTTTTGTTGAGGACAAAATATAAATTTTATTTTTATAAAAGATACAAAGATTGTGCAAGAGTTATAAAAATATTAGTTTTAGAACTTGAAAAGGAAATGATAATGCAAGTGTATGATGTTTTGACTTTTTCAGAAAGTCAAAGTCTTCACTAGTTGAAGCATGATGTTGACTTTTTCAGAAAGTCAAAGTATGCAGTTGACTTTTTCAGAAACTCAAGTATTACCAATGAAGTATCATGTTTGACTTGTTCAGAAAGTCAATGCATACATTTTGACTTTTTCAGAAAAGTCAAATATAACCAAGTTCTATATAATTCTCCCCCTTTTTGTCTCAACAAAAAAAGAATATGTGATGCGGAATGTATAATGAGCCCGAGCCATTATCTCCCCCTTGCTCAAAGCTCCCCCTAAATTGGGTGCCAATGGGAAGATACATGGATTGTGAAAAGGCTACAAAAAGATTTGTTAGTAATAGTCATCATTCACAAGCGATCCACTCAATGGTCTAGGGGACTCATGACCGATCCGCTCAATGGTGCCAAATGATGGCAATGGTGGTGGATGATTGGGCCTCAGAGGCAAATCTTCCAAGTCCTCTAAGAAAGGATTTGGAGAAGTGGGAGGTGTGGAGAATAACTCCAAAGGAATAAGGGTTGGAGACTTTGGTGGTGATGGTGTTTTGGATGTTTGGAGAGGTGCCGGTGGTGGTGAGGTTGGTGTTTTTGTAGGTGGTGGAGTGGTGATGATAATGGGTGATTGAGTAGGAGTAGTCAAGGTTAGGCTTATGTCATCCCTTATGGGAGATGAGATGGTGAGTGTGGAGGATTCAGATGAAGAGCTCAAGTTGACGAAACAACAAGGCCTTACGCTTATCCTAGCGGTTTTCTTGCAAGGCTTGGTGGAAGGTGAAGATTTTGTCATTTTGACTTGTGTTTTTGCTAGATGATGGTAAGAATGAAGAAGGTGTGAAGATGATCATGGTAAAACCTCTTAATTTATAGAAGTGAAAAATTATGGAGAAATATGTTTGATTTGATGTGAAACCATAGAAGGGATGAGGTTACTAATGATTTGAAAGTGGGTTAAACGCTAGTCATATCACTCAAGTCAAGCCATACAAGAGGGATGGAGTGAAGAAGCAAAGATATGCAATAAATGTGTTCTAATGATTGTAAAATCCTAACAATCAGATTACCCACGGATTTCAAGGTACCAAAATTTTGGTTCCTTCCTTTATGCAAAAGGGCTCATTGGGTGAATTTTTCAAAATTTTGAATTTAGGTGGGAAGTGGATTTCTTATATGCCTAAGTGTATTATACTAGTTCTAATAAGGGTACAAACTAGTTAATATTGACTTACAAGCATTATATGGTAATTTGGAATGTCGAAAGAACCGAAATTCAGAAAGTTACCTGGAGGATCCAAGACACCAAAATTTTACACGGACGGACCTCTAAAAAGGGTGCCGTTTGGTCCGCCTGTACAGGTACGGCGGTACCATTTCTTATAATAGACGGAACCAAAACGTTGGTGCCGTCTGATCCGTACAGAGCAGAAAAGTTCACAGAGTATATTTTAAAGTGTTGGGGACATTTCTGAAACCTGAAATTTTGCTCAAAACATGGGACATTAAACATTTCTAGTTAGGAAAAGTAAATAGCACATGCACAAACATAATGGAGTATAGATTTTGAGCAAGGCCAAGTGATTTTCACATTATAGTGAAAATGGGTAAATTTTGATAGCATACTTGTGCTATCTCCCTGCATACGATTGTTAGCATACATCATTGTTTCGAGTTATATTATCATCCTACAAGATAAAAACAACCAAATTGTATCAAACATTAGAGATAATGTATTGTTTCAAACGCTCCATAAAGCGATTCTCACTTATCCAACTTCTTGTAGATCTTGGTCATCATTCTACCAAGGCACTTGAACATCCCCTTGGTTTGCTTGAACTCCGCTGATTCATTCTCAATCTCGGGAAGAGATTCATAATACTCATGAGGTGGAAGGCGAGAGTTTGGAAGACCATCATCGGAGCTATTTGATGATGATGATGATGGAGTTGGAGGTTTTGCTCTCTTGCATTTTGTCTTAGCAACTCGTGCATCACTCAAAGGTACAAAGATGTGAGGGATGAGCTCATAGTGAAGGTGCATCCCTTTTGGGCTTGGTGGAATTGGTGCAAAGGCTCTATAGAGACGGGTGAGAAGCATCCCGTATGGGAGAGCAACCGATCCTTGTGTTGGAATATCAATCATTCTCCTAGCAATGTAGTAGGCTAAATTGAATGGTTGGCGGGTGGACAAGTTGTAGAGCATATGGAAAAGACAAGCATTGATGTGATCCCTATTTCCTATGGTGCTAATGACGTTGGCTCTAAGTAGTTCTTCCCATTTCCTAAATTCGGGCTTAAGTTCATTTAGCTCCATTCCATATGGATCTCGGTTCACTTCTTTTCCTTTTCGAGTGACTCGGGTTGTATCTCCCCTTGGGATAAATAGGTGCTCACGGATGACATCCTTATTTGCTAGAGGTGTTCGGTAGGGAGGAGAGCGGTCATTGTTTGCATCAAGAATGGTGAGTGACCACTTATCTGAGTAGACACATGTCCCTCGGTTGGGAATTCCTAGCAATTGAACAAAGTTGGTTAAGGTGATGGTGTAGTCATTTTGATTGATTTTAAACCTAAGACTAAACTCATCATCATCTTCATCACTAAATCCAATTACACTAGCATAGAACTCTAACACAAACCTAGGACAAATTGGTTCATCGATGCCAAGAAGACAATCGAATTGAATGGCGGCTAGTTCTTCTAGGAGATTGGTATTTTCAATGAAAGATGAGTGAATGGTTCTACCCTCATGGAAATACCTTGATTCTAGACTCTTAAAGATTTCTACTTGTTCCTTGGAAAGTCCTTTGGTTTTGTGATGTTTGGGAATGTAGCCAAGGGTGTCCTTGTGATCATAGAATCTTGCGGCTACCATGGTTATTCCTAGGAGCAAGAATTAATATGTTAAAAATGAGAATAAACTTTAACGTTTTGGTTCTAGTGTATGCCTATATGAAAACAATTTGGAGTTGCGGTTATCTCGACTCATTTTATGCACAAAAATGGTTTTAGTCGGGTGTTTGGCAAATACCATGAGATAACCCAAATGCTCCTAATTCAATGTGGCTTCATTTGAATATACCCGGGAATGCATATTAGTTATGCAATACCTTTAGTATTCAAGATCATGCAAGTGATGAAAATCTAACGTTTCTATTTGTATTAACAATGAAAAATTGTTTTCCTATAAGTGAGAAGCTTTTCAAAAATTTTGACATGGGGTGTTTGGTTATTTGAATAAGGCCTTATAGTCATTATCTATTAATTAGTGGGAAGCATGATTTGTTTATGCAATATGATAATGTAGTATCTAATTTCAATGACTAGTTATGCAATTTCCCAATTGAATTCATATTTAGTATAAAAGCATACATAAGCCCCATGTAATGATTTGTAATGATTTTGTGCACAAATAAGAATCCTAGACTCAGAATTAAGAGATAAAATGTAGTTAGGATACTTACAATGATGTTATCTCCAGTGATTAGTGAGTGAGAAGGTGTCAATAATGAGCTTGGTTTAATGTTTACACGTTTTGGTAAAGTGGGTTTTGAGGAAGAAGATGTTTTGTAGGTAGCAGTTTTGCTTCTGTAGACACCACAGACCAGACGGTACCAAATTTTTGGTTCTGTCCATGTTGTCGTTTGGTGCCGTGGCTACAGTAGCAGAAACAAAACAAAATTGTTTTGTTTTGACTATTCTAATATTTTGGGCTATGTTTATCCTACATGTTTGGTTCCATTATCCCTAAACCAAGTCTAAGAAGATTAAAATGTTCTCGTTTAAGAGGCTTAGTTAAGATGTCGGCAATGTTGTCTTCGGAGGATACTTTCTCGATTGAGATGTTTCCTTTTTGAACTTTGTCGCGAAGAAAGTGATGACGGATTTCAATATGCTTTGTACGAGCATGTTGAACGGGATTCTTGCTGAGATCGATGGCTCCTTTGTTGTCGCAAAGTATAACAATATCGTTGAGATGAATTCCGTAATCTACGAGAGCTTGCTTCATCCAAAGAGCTTGTTGACATGCTTTTCCGGCTGAGACGTACTCGGCTTCAGTAGTTGAGATGGCTAAAGTTGTTTGCTTCTTTGCAAACCATGAGGTGAGACAATGTCCAACAAAAGTGCAAATACCACTTGTACTTTTTCTATCGACATAGTCACCGGCATGATCCGAGTCGGCATACACTATGGTTTCTACACCCGTTCCTTTGGGATACCATAATCCTAAACACGTTGTTCCCTTAATGTATCTAAAATCCCTTTTTAAGGCTTCTAAGTGTGATGCGTTTGGGTTTTCTTGAAAGCGAGCACATAGACATACACTAAACAAAATGTCGGGTCTACTAGCCGTAAGATAGAGTAGGCTACCAATCATTCCTCTATATTTAGTGATATCTACGGATTCACCTTCCTCATCCTTGGTGAGTTTAGTGTCTGAGGACATGGGTGTCTTAGTTGGTTTGGAATCTTCAAGACCAAATTTCTTAAGCATGTCCTTTATATATTTAGATTGGTTAAAAAATATGCTATCTTCTAGTTGTTTAATTTGGAGTCCTAGAAAGAAATTTAATTCACCCATCATACTCATTTCAAACTCGTTGTGCATGATTTTAGAGAAATCATCACATAGCTCTTGACAAGTTGATCCGAATATAATGTCATCAACGTATATTTGAACAATGATGACTCCTTTTTCTTGGTAAAAAGAGTATTATCTACTAATCCCATAGTGTATTTGTTATCAATAAGAAAAGTCTTAAGTCGGTCGTACCAAGCTTTTGGTGCTTGCTTAAGACCGTATAATGCTTTCTTGAGTTTGAAGACATGATGTGGTTTCTCAAAGTCGGTAAAACCAGGAGTTTGAGCAACATACAGTTCTTCGTTAGTAAACCCATTAAGAAATGCACTTTTAACATTCATTTGAAATAATTTAAAGTCATAAGCACATGCATAAGCAAGTAATATTCTAATAGATTCGAGTCTAGCTACCAGTGCATAAGTTTCATCATAATCAATCCCCTCTTGTTGATTATAACCTTGTGCAACAAGCCTAGCTTTGTTTCTAGATACTACACCATTTTCATCCATTTTATTTCAGAAAACCCATTTCGTTCCAATTATAGTTTGATCTTTGGGTTTTGGAACTAATTTCCAAACATCATTTCTAACGAATTGGTTTAACTCTTCTTGCATGGCAATTACCCATGATTCATATTTTATTGCTTCATTTATGTTTTTCGGTTCAATGGTGAATACAAAACAAAAATAATTACTTTGATTTTGGGCTTGTGACCTTAAGGTTCTTTGATTAAGTTGTCCTATGACCTTTTCTAATGGATGACTTTTAGATTCTTTGATGTTTACAATCTCTTTATTTAATGGTTCATCTTCCTTGTTATTATTAATTATTTCTTGACTTTCTATCATTTGACTTTCAACTAAGTCATCATCTACCAAAGGTGATGTCTTAGAGGGAGGTGGACTTTCGTCGAATGTTATGTTCAACGATTCCTCGACTATCATTGTTTCTCTGTTTAGGACAATGTAAGCTTTACTAGTTTGAGACTAACCAAGAAATACACCTTCATAAGACTTTGGGTCAAACTTGGTGAGATAATCTTTAGTATTAAGAATGAAGCATTTACAACCAAAAACTCTAAAATATCCTAAAGTTGGCTTTTACATTTATAAAGCTCATATGGTGTTTTGTTTAGGAAAGGGCGGATTAAGACTCTATTTAAAATATATGTAGAAGTTTCAACCGCGTTACACCAAAACTTTTGAGGAATGTTTTGTTCATTAAGCATTGTTCTACTCATTTCTTGAATTGTTCTATTTTTACGTTCTACTACTCCATTTGATTGAGGTGTTCGAGGAGCCGAAAAGTTATGTGTTATACCATTTGTATCACAAAAGTTTCCAAATTGAGTTTCGTTGTCAAATTCACGACCATGATCCGTTCGGATCGACACAATTTTAACGCCTAGTTGATTTTGAATTTTCTTGCTAAGAATTTCAAATTTATCAAAAGCTTCATTTTTAGTTTTCAAAAATAACGTCCAAGTAAACCTTGAGTAATCATCTACTATGACCAAAGTGTATAAGTTGCCTCCGTAGCTTCTTATAGCGGATGGACCAAACAAGTCAATATGCAATAATTCTAGACACTTAGATGTGGACACCATATTTTTAGGTTTATGACTACTCTGGGTTTGTTTACCAATTTTGCAAGCGTCGCAAAAGTGTTGGTCATATTTTAATTTTGGTAAATTCCTAACTAGCTCTTTTGAAGATAGGTTTTGTATAAGTCTCATATTAGCGTGACCTAAGCGTCTATGCCAAAGAGATGAGCTATCATCTAACGTTGTTAGGCAAAGTTTGTCATTAGATGTTTTATCTATTTTCATGACGTATATGTTATTTTTTCTAACTCCTTTAGCTATGGTGATACCATCTTTTAGTATTTTACTACCATTTTCATCAAATAGTACTTTATACTTTTAATCACATAATTGGCTAATACTAAGTAGATTAAATCCTAACCTATCTACATGAGCAATATTTTCAATAGTTAGGGAGTTATGAGCGATCATACCTTTGCCAATGATTTTGCTTTTGAGATTGCTACCAAAAGTGACATTACCTCCATCATACTCTTGGTATGATGAGAAGAGACTTTTGTTGCCCGTCATGTGCCGTGAGCATCCACTATCTTTTATCCATTCATCAGGTTCCAATCCAACTTTCAAGCATACCTAAAAAGCAAATAACTCAAGCATTTGGTCCCTAATATCTCATGGGTCCGTGTGGGTTAAACATACCATTTATTTGATTCATGTATGGAAATGATGGGTAAGAGTTCCATGACATGTAATCTGGAGTTTGATATGGTCTAGGAAAGTTTTGATTCCAACCGTTGTGTTGGTAGTTGGGTTGTACGTTGTGGTTGCTCTTAGGAAAGGGGCGTTTGGCAAAAGGTGTTTTATATAGTTGTTGAGTAGTTTTTGATCTAAATTCATTTTTAGCAAGTCCTACTCCTGATGTAACAGTTGGTTTTAGTTTAACACTATCCTTGGTTTTCTTTGTTACTTTGACAAATTCATTACGGTCCGTATTACAAACGTTCTGTCCTGCTGAAGTACCCACGGCACCATTTTGTTCAACGGACGGAACCCTTATTTTGGGTCCGTCTGGTCCGTGCTGTACTGCAGCAGTTTTGACAAATTTTTCGTCCTTTTCGGCCGTTTTGTTTTGAATCTTTGGAATCAATACCTCATTAAATCCTATCCCATTCATGTCTCCTGGTGTTTTATGGATTTTAAGTATTTCATCGGCAAGAGCGATGTTTTTGTTAAACCTTTTAAATTTAGAATTATGTTCGATTAGAACATCGTGTGTGAGCTTTAGTTTTTCTATTTCAAGATTAAGCTCTTGACATGATTTACAACCATCGTCATTTGTTTTTCCCTTTTCTAGTCGTTTTGCTTTTTCTTTTAACTCATAGACTTCATTATCCAAAAATTCCTTTTTGATTTTTAAAAATTTATTTTTAGTTATGATTTTTAAACTTAGCTCACACAATTGATTGTATTGTTTTTACAAAGTGTCATCATCAATAGAAGAATAAGAAGAGTCGGAATGTACCTCGTTTGACTCATGTACCATTAGAGCGATCTCTTCCTTGCTTGACTCTTCATCATCTTCACTATCACTCCAAGCACCACTTACAAAAGCTTGTTGAGTTTTGCTTTTAGGTGGCTTGGGACATTCTCCTATGAGTTGACTTGCATCACCACATCTAAAACACTTTCTTTCACCTTTACCCCTTTTGTCATCCCGATCTTTTCGGAATGGCTTCTTTTCTTCTCGAGGTTGTCTTACAAACTTTCCTCTTCTTCTAAAGAACTTCTTAAAGTCTCTAACGGCCATGGCATACTCCTCATCTTCACTACCGGAGCAAGATTCGTCATCATCACTTGATTCCGCCTTTGCTTTTAGAGCAACAGATTTAATCTTTTCCCTTCTTCCTTTGATGATCTCCGAATCTTTCTCCATCACCATTTCGTGTACTTTGAGGTTACCGATTAGCTCGTCTAGTGACATTTTTGAGAGATCTTTTGATTCTTCAATAACGATCACTTTAGCTCTCCATTTCGGATGGAGTGCTCTAAAAAATTTCCTGACAAAGTTCTTACTACGAAAAGATTCATCTAGTGCTTTAAGTGATGTAATAATAGTATTAAAGCGAGCAAAGCCACAATCAATGGTTTCATCTTCAGGGATAACAAATTGTTCACATTGTTGAACAAGAAGATCAATTTTGTTATCCTTGACTTGTGAATTACCTTGATGTGTAACAATCAAAGATTCCCAAATATCTTTGGCGATTTCACACATAAAAATTCTTTCATATTCTTTTCTAGGCAAAGCATTATAAAGCATCATTTTAGCTTCATTATTTTTAGCAATTAATTTCTTTTGTTCATCAACAGAAATATCCTTTGTTGTAGAACTAAAATCCCCTTTAACAATAACAAACCAAAGACCTATATCTTTTGATTTTACATATGTTTCAAAACGGTTTTTCCAATAGATAAATCCATTGGTTTCAAAGAGTGGTGGTCTTTGCATAGATTGCCCTTCTTTAAAGTTTTCAGAATCCATGGATCGTTTCAAGTTTATAAAATACAAATTATTTTAGAAATTCTTGAGCAATGAGGCTCTGGTACCAATTGTAGAAAACTAGAAGGGGGGTTGAATAGTTTACCACTTAAAAACTTTGTTTTGAAACTTATTGAAAGATCAATTGATATTGATCTTTGATATGTTGATGAAATATGTAAGCAATATGTAAAGAGTAAATAAGGAAAGAAATGATCAAACCACAACAAGTTGTTTATAGTGGTTCGGTCTACAAGGACTCATTCTCCTTGCCCTATTCCACTCCCCGAGTCTCACACTCGAGAGTTTAACTTCACTAGTCAACAAGCTCCTTTCACCGGTGGAGAAACCTTTACACTTCGCTTACACTATTTCCGACACTAAGCTAAATGTCGAGTTCTTTCCAAGGGTACAACCACTCGCACACACAATGTATTTTGAGGACTAAAATACTAACCACTCACACTCACAAGATTATGGTAGTTTAATACAACAATGAAGTATGAATCAACACAAGATCATACAACACTAAACAAACAAGACTTCCAACTTCTCGTTGAAGCTTGAATGTGACTTGATCTTCTTTGCTACAAAAGAGATCACTAATATGATATGAAACTGAGTTAGAAAGATTAGAGAGAAGATATGTATGAGAGTATAATAGAAAGGGATGAAAAACTACTTGGTTTGGCTTTGCTATTTATAGCCAAAACCATCAGCAGGCACCACGGACGGCGGACCCCTTGAAAGGGTTCCGTCCGTTATACATTTTGGTGCCGCCGGGGTCTGACAGCAAGATATCAAGATCTTGCCAAAGTCAACCATATCTATGCAAGATTGTGTA
Source organism: Chrysanthemum seticuspe (assembly GCA_019973895.1). Classification (NCBI taxonomy): domain Eukaryota; kingdom Viridiplantae; phylum Streptophyta; class Magnoliopsida; order Asterales; family Asteraceae; genus Chrysanthemum; species Chrysanthemum seticuspe. The sequence goes on from BPTQ01000005.1 coordinate 285,446,698, forward strand.
AGATATGAAGAGTACAAATCTACACAAAATATCTAATGAAATCTTCCAATGATTTCCATGATGCATCACATGATGTCATGTGTTATTTTTCTATTTTTAGAAATATGCAAATACATAAGTAATGTTTAGTTTTTAAGAAACTTAAGCATTCTAAAAACTACTATCATACATTATGCTTAGACTCATATTAAGATATGATTAGTCACAATGTAAATGCTTAAATGATGAAGATATGGTTTGAAAAAGCTTGTTTTAATATCTATTAAACTTGTTGGTGCCGCCGGGGTCTGACAGCAAGATATCAAGATCTTGCCAAAGTCAACCATATCTATGCAAGATTGTGTAAGATATGAAGAGTACAAATCTACATAAAATATCTAATGAAATCTTCCAATGATTTCCATGATGCATCACATGATGTCATGTGTTGTTTTTCTATTTTTAGAAATATGCAAATACATAAGTAATGTTTAGTTTTTAAGAAACTAAAGCATTCTAAAAACTACTATCATACATTATGCTTAGACTCATATTAAGATATGATTAGTCACAATGTAAATGCTTAAATGATGAAGATATTGTTTGAAAAAGCTTGTTTTAATATCTATTAAACTTGACAAGCTTTAAGCTTTATAAAAATTAAATTTACTTTTGTCGTTAACAAAACTTAGGTAAAGATCAAAAATATAAATAATGTTTAATGACGATATTTGTATTAACATACATTACAAAGAAACTCTTTCTTAATGTTCCTTTTACTTTCATAAACGTGTCTGATACAAATTTGCTTCAACTACATGGATACATATCCTACGCAAAAAAGCACAGTGGAAGTTTATTTAAAGGCTATAACTGAATTTGCGTAATGAGTTAAAATTAAATGGGTCCTGCAAGTCAAATGTGTATATTCAAAGTGCATTAGACCTTTTGAATTGTTATACATAACACTTAAAAGGATAAAATACTTATTAGTATTTGCAGATTGACATGAGCTTTATCTATGCGTTTTTCAGGGTTTGTGGTGAAAGCAAGCGGCAACGGGCATGTCTTCTGTTGGCGATAGACCCAAATTGAGCAAGATTGTAGCGGTAAGCATGTATCATTATTATATTTACATATGATTCATATATCTCAGGCCATGGCAGCCTTTTTTAGAATCATTTTAAGAATTAATGCTCCTTTTTCACTTTTATTGAGTTCTGAAACATATATTTCTGAAAATACAATTTACATATATACCTCTGTTTTTTTATTGAATAAATGCACATGTTTCAAAAGGCTGGTAATATCACTTTAAGCAACACAAACACACTCAAATACAGCTAATTATTTGATTTAGAGGTTGCAAAACTAGGTTTTCAGGTTAACGTCTCTGCATCCAACGGGTCACTTAGGAAACCACACTAAAGGGATTCGTGTCAAATTAGATATGGGTCCAAAAATGTTGAAATGAAATATATAAGGGCTTCACTCTTTCTTTCCTGCTCATTTATATACAAGCATAGTAATCTGATGTTAATATTGTATCTATAACTTTTCAGAAAGTATATTTTAGAGGCCCGAATGCTGGAGCATTGATATAATCTTTTCAAATGGGTTGTGATGATTTTTGTAACCCATCATGGACATGTAATCTTTGTTTTTACAGCTCATTAGTTTCCAAATTCACATTTTGCATTTATGAATCTTGTAAATGATAAAAAATGGTTTTTCGTATGATGGTTGCTTATTATCTGACTTGATATGGTTTTTAGTCTCTATAGTTGGTCTCACTGTTAATTGGTTTTATATGGTTGCTTATGTATAGTAGATTAGTGTAGCTAATCGTAAAGTAATGACATGATTATCTTATGTCTAGTTTTATATCAGCTTTGGGATACTCATTATCAAATACATGTTATTTTGTTTCGATCTTTATGAGTCCAGATTACATTTTATAAGTAACGAGGAATTTTCATGTTCTAAGTGAAATAGGAGCACATAGGTGGTTTTGGAAAGTATCTTTAATAGTAGTATTTGCTTGCGAATACTTGGTAAACTGAGGTGCAACTACTTATACCAGGCTCTTTTATGTGAGCCTGAGGATTTGGTTGGTTGTAGTGTGGTTAAGGCTTACGATAAGATTTATGATAGGAATATTGCTAAAAATGAGCGTAGGTTGGAGAGGTTTAAGAATGGAACTGCTATATAATTCATTCAAGCAGTATCCAGATGGCTTTCAACCCGTTTATCCTTTTCGACCGATTTACTCATTTCATCTTTAGTTCAATATTTTATCTTAACTCATGGTTTACTTTTTTTTAGTATTAACTAGAAATGGCGACACAAGCGTCTTAAACGCGTTAAAAAAACCGGGTTTAGGCCAAAACAAATATTTAAGTGTTTTGAGATGGACTGAGTTTGATAAACCGTAAGCTAAATATGATTAGAAATATGAAAGATTGTACACTAATAAGCTAACATGTTCTAAAAAAGCAATAAAAGTTTTGTTTTACGCAATATAGAATACATTTTGGACGACTTTTAACCCATTTGACTTTTTTGTAGTTCAATCGTTTGATAATATGTTGAAAACATAATTCCTGTTTTTCTATTCTGATTTTTTTGAAACTATCATACCCTGCAGATCCAGAAATGCAACAACAAATAATCAGATGTATATTGGTTGTTCAAGCATCATCTGAGATTTTGCTACTAGTACAGCTTCTTGCACAGCATTGAATGAGCGTATCATGTAGTTACGTTTTGTGCGTGAAGAACAAGAAAAAATGATTCCTGTTGGTGTGTCAAAGACATCAACAAGATACAAAAAAATATGAACTGATTTAGAGCGATTCATGAACTGAATCCAATCGAAAATTTTCAAAAGGTTGCGCCTCTTTTCGTTTTTTATGTGTTTTTTAGTTCATTTTTGTTATGATATGACGACAATTATCATCTAATGTATATTACTCTATTTCTTCTTTTTCAAAGTAGTTGATTGTTTAGCGTGCTTAAAAGTAGTTGATCACTAGAAGAAAAGTAATAATTGATGATCCACCCACATGTTAAAATGCACAATAAAATAACACATTTCTGAATGGGAAAAAAATAATGGGGGAATGTTGAAAGGATAAGATGGCCTTATAATTTACACTACTTATAAAGCATTTAGCACACTCTCTTCTAATTTATTTTTCACAACATTTTAATACTTCATTTATTATTATTTTTTTAAATTAGCTTAGTTTTAATTCAAAAATGTACATATAAATGAATGTGATTTTAAAATGAATGCAAAACTATAAAGTTTCAAAACTATTATTATATCGTAAGAGTGTTTCGAGAACCAATCTAAATAAGTTTTGAATTATTTTAAATAAAATTAACCACAAAAGTAAAAAACGGTTTTTTGTAAAAGTCGGGACAATTTTTTTAAGACAAATGATGCAAAGATGTAAATTCACAAGTGATAATTTATTTGATTTTATACGTATTACACATATCTATACTACTTATAAAGCATTTAGCACCCTCTCTCCTAAATGTGTTTTTTAAGCATTACAATTTTTAATGCATAATATACACAATACATAGCATTTACTAATTTATCTTATACAACATTTTAATTCTTCATTTATTAATTCTTTTTGAATTTGTTTAGTTTTAGTGCAAAAATGCACATATAAATGAATATGATTTTAAAATGCATGCAAAACTAAAAAGTTCCAAAACTATTATTATATCGTAAGTAGGGATAATCATCGGGAGAAAACCGGACCGGACCGAGAAAACCCGGACCGGACCGAGACCAAATCCGGCAAAAAACCTAGACCGAGACCGAGATCGAATGTGGTCGGTCCGGTCCGGTCTCTGCTCTGTCGGTCCGGTCCTACAAGGCTAAATTTTTCGGTTTGTGGTTCGGACCGGACCGAGACCGAATTTGTCAAAATTGGTAGACCGAGACCGGAACGCCGGTCCTTCGGTCCGGTCGGTTTTGTCGGACTGTCCGGTCCATCTGATCCGTTTGCTCACCCCTAATCGTAAGAGTGTTTCGAGAACCAATCAAAATAAATTTTAAATTATTTTAAATAAAATTAACCACAAAAGTTAAAAACGGTTTTTTGTAAAAGTCGGGACAATTTTTTTTAAGACAAATGATGCAAGTGTGCAACGTGCTAAGTGCTAACTAAATGATTAATGTGTTCTAGAGTGAAGTAAAAGAGATGAAATGTAAGTTAAGTGAAGTAAAGTAAAAAATTCAACTTCAACTTTCACTTTCACTTTCACTTTCGCTCTCTTTTCTCCTTTTATATACCTCACTTACTTTCACTTTCATCCACTCTAGAACACAACTTTCACTTTCACTCTCTTTACTTACTTTTCACTCCACTCTAGAAATGATTGCTTAAACATATAAGTTTTCTTTACATTATAAGAATTTTTTTATTTATATCTTTTATCTATGTCGGACAAGTGTTATAAACAATACTCCCTCCGTCTCATATTTATTGTCCATATTGCCTTTTATGGATGTCTCAAATTAATTGTCCAATTTCTTATTTTAGTAAGAAAAAGAGAATATAAAGAGAGAATATTTCATTTGAGTGGTTAAGAGTTATAGTGGTCCCACTTTTATTAATATTTGTGTTTCTTGTCTCTTGACAATAATTTTAAGACGGAGGGAGTATTAATAATTCAAACATTTTCATAAATATATATTTTACAAGATGTATACATTATAAGCACTCTTTGACTTATATCTTTTACATATATGGGACAAGTGTAATAAAACATATTAATGATACAAACTTGTTCAAAAATATATTTTATTTACCTATTACGAGGTGTTGATTATTACATATATATTTCATAAAAAAAATGTTTCTACTTTCTTGTGACGACGGACTACTATCAACTAATTTAACCATAATCCCATAACATTATTGACTACCGCAACGCACAATCACGCCACTTTTAATTGTTTTTATATGAATTAGTTTGATATTATCCATCACCTTTTTTAAAGTTACTCAAACTAATTATGCTTTCGCTATTGGTAAAGTTATTGTAAAACAAAACATAAAACCGAAAACATTTTTTGCAGAAAATTTTATTACTTGATACCCGCCGTTACAATGCGCGAGTACCCTACTATAATATTGTAAAGTGTTGAAATATGCAACATGAAACTTTTGACATCCGTAAATTTATCGTCACATAAAACGTTTCAGATTATAAAGAATGATTAATTGAAAAATTTTATTTAAAGGTACCCGCCACCGCATCGCTCGAGTACCCTGCTAGTTACATTGATATGTGGTGGTGGGTTGGAAGCCATCAAGGCTAAAAGTTAATATGCTTGCTAGCCAAGATACAATCATGAGAATACAAAAGTTATGATATAGTGATATAGTTCATCAACCTTTCAAAATTCCTCAAATTTTATAAAGAAATGATAGAGAGACCTAAACTTAAGCTTAATTTTAGGCTTAAAAACAAATGTCATCATCCTAATGATTGTTAAATAAGTGGGTCCATGTCTGCAACAATTAAATTATTGCCACTTGTTTTTAGGTCTAAAATAAGGCATAAGTTTAGGTTTCTTTATCATTTCTCAATTTTATATTGCAATTTCACCCATGTTCAAAGTGGGTATGTTGATTTGGAGCATGGTTTTTGAAAAAAATACATTTAAGGTCCGTTTTGGTCTGTGTTATCAAGTCATTGCTTCTTAACCTGTCCGCACAGTAAGTTTTCACAGGTGAATTTTATAGCATTAAAATATTCAAAAATCCAAAAAAATTAGTTTTTCTAAAACTTTATAGTACCAATTTTATCTGTTTTTAACTTTTAATAAATTCCATTAAGTTTAGTTAGCTTAAAAATAGTGGTGAAATCTGTCTATTTTCCCCTTTTGTCTATGCACATCAGATAGTAGTCCCCAACCCTCCCACCTTATCAGACCCTTTAAGAAGCCGTGAAAGCTGTTTAGACATGGAATTTTGAGTTTTCCTGCTCTTTAGTATACCACATTGATCTGTTTTGCATCCTATTGGAATTTGGAGTTTATTTGCTAGCTTAAAAAGTCCTATAAGCTGTCCATAGTCTGCTGTTGCAACAGCAGACTCTTAATGCTTTTTTTTTTGTGCTTATTTTTACCTTATTCTCAATTGTAGGCTCTTAGTTAGTTAAAATAGCTTAGTTTAATTATCTGTTGAGGAACATATTGGCAAAACAAGAGGTTATTGCTTCATTGAGTACAACATTCCTCAGGTAGTAATCGAGTTCTTATTCTATTCATACTTTTGATTTTCCTGAACGATTCGCTTGTCTCAATTCAAGCGTGAATAAATGAATATGTTTGTGGTTGTAGAATTTTGTAGGGAGCTGAGCTTGCAAAGGAGAAGACTAATGGGTACAAGCTAGACAAAGCACATATATTTGATGTCAGCATGTTTGATGAAATCAATAAATTCATGAAAGTACCAGATGAGTGTGCACTTATTGAAATCAAGCCTTACACACCAGAGGTAGGAATCTGTATTATTTTGTAATGTATTCCTTGAGTATCATGCGTATCATCCCAGATTTGTACCATTCATACTATCTGAAATTCGTTTATCGAAATACTCATGCTAAAGTGTATTTTTTTAATTGGTTTTTCTGGAAGCTATTGTTAAGTTATATGTTATGGTGTTACATGTTGTTAACCTGTTGGGCTGTTATTAGTTATGACAACCACTTGAAACATACTCTATTAGTAAGATTACATGAAACTATTGAAGGCTATAAAAAATGGGAGGACACTGTCCTCGCCATGTGTCTTGCAGAGGACCAAAAACATCTCATTTACCCAAATGGACATGTTGGTCGCGAACAGAATAGCGTGACCACCCAACCCAACACGTGTCTCCTTTGGAACAAAACTACAACAAAAAAAAAATAAATAAATAAAAAAAAATAAAAATTGCATAGGTCGCGAAACATGTGACGTGACCAAAAAATTTTCGCTACCAACCAAATTTGAATAAGCATATTTTACAAAAATAACCCTAAACTTTTTAATATTTACAATTTTTTTATATAACAAACTTTATTCATCAAATATTTAACAAATATCTAGCGAATTTGTTAATAAAAAAAATACTATTACGAAGAACTCTAAATTACGAACAAAACGAGCCCAATATTGATATGCTTTTGACGAACGTACGATTTTATTTTTTATTATTTTTTTTTTATTTTTTTTTTGTAGTTTTCTTCCAAAGGAGACACGTGTTGGGTTGGGTGGTCACGCTATTCTGTTCGCGACCAACATGTCCATTTGGGTAAATGAGATGTTTTTGGTCCTCTGCAAGACACATGGCGAGGACAGTGTCCTCCCATGTAATTTTCGCATAAAATAGAGTGTTGGTCTTTCTTGGAATTATTTTCGCATAAAATAGAGTGCGGGTCTTTCTTGGAATTATCAAGTTATATGACGTGTGTTATATTTTTGTTGTGCAATGCAACTATCTGAAATTAAACAGACTGCGCGAAGTTAGTGCAACGTATCTAACGTCCCAAAATTTTTTTAACAAAACTCCGCTGCAATGCGGCGGGGAATTTGCACCTCGTTAAGTATTAATACCCCAACTAGCATGAAGCCCGCCGCGATGCGGCGGGGGCGTTTCACTAACATTTTTAAGCAGTAGTCGTTTTTAGATGGTGGTTTTTTATATCAAATTATGTGATTCACACATTAGCTTTTTTTATAATTAGACTGAACTTTCAACATCAAGCAATATATAACAATATAAGCGTACGATATACAAAATGTGAAGAAAAAGGCTACAATAATGAATGAATAATGAATCATGTAGAATCATGTACTCAAACGATATTGTTTTGACATGCCACTTAAACATCTAACATAAGAGTGTGCTATTGAAATGCAACATAAGTGACCATGCTATTGTATTATATTAATATGACCTGAATGTATTCAAAGCTAGCGCAATCCAGAATCTATGAAGGAGTCAAGCGTTACAAAATCATGAATAAATGAAGGTTGTACTTGGAATTAATCACCTAAATAGAATGACTATGATACACACACACATGTTAGCCTGATCTTACTAAGATATTTAAATTTGTAAAAGAAAGGACAAAAGTTGTCGGCGGATCCTGTTAACCTGATTTGGTCCATTACCCGCATGGTCATCGTCGTTGAGAAAGGCACGGACCAAAGTGGAAAAAAGATAAGACTCACGGCGTGTGGCCTTGAGCTCAATGATCTAAGGCCGCAAAGCTTCTCCACTAAGAACACATTCTGGAGAGGAAGGAACTGCACTCAAGTCAACAATACAATCCACTTGAATAATCACACAAATTTTAGCTCCATACATTTCACCCAACATGAACTGACCGGCATAACTGCAGGCTTCTCTATGGTTGCATACGCTTCCATGTCCAATTTTCTCACCATTTCATTCCAGAGAGTAAACCTTACAGTGTCGCCATTGTTAAAGCTACATTTTGTTAGTTTCAGTTATTGTAATTTATAATATTTTATGGGTAGTGAGTAAACTAACTCAAGATTTTGGAGGTTAATATCTTTGCAGTCCAATCTTTTTTTGGTTGGGTCGTCAAGTTCTCACAGTTCACTGATGCGGTGGATGAAGCCTGTATATTTTACTAATAGCTCTTGTTAACCATTTACATGCCAAACCTGTGCATAACATGTCATGTGAATAGATCAGTAGAAAACAAAGTAATACAAACCTTAAGTTCTTATTCTTGTATTTTGTTTTTCACATAGAAACAAAATCAAAAATAAATATTCAAACGAACCAGCAAAGAGACAAATGCATACCATGTCTCCTCTCTACATCCATTAAAGATGTCAATGATGTCCTACATACAGTCCAAAAAAATTCCATGTCTCCTCTCTACATCTATTCATTTCTCGAAGAATCAGAGTAGCCACAAAAAATAAAAAGCGGCAAGAGAAATAAGAACTATAAATTGTAAGAAAAAACAATTTACCTCCAACATATAAAAATCCTCTGCTTACCTAATTTTAATACCTTGAATGAAATTAGGAAAAAGTCACCTATAATTGGAACTTATACTCTTATGCAATCCGTCCGCGTATGTGAGAAGCCAGGTGGGTAAGTTTTTGTGTGAACACATGTTGTTCTCAAACCTGTGGCACCCATTCCTAATGTTGCTGCAGCAATAAGAAAATTCAGAGATTATAGCTGATGCGAACGAAAAATATGGTCAATTCACAAAGCAAATACATGGGTAACATAAGGTTAGAAATGATATGTTTTTTTAAGAAGAAAAGGAAAATATAAGTTGACGAAAAAACGCGAGTAATGATTTCACATTAGTGCATATGTCACACCTGTGCGTGAAGCTGGTGATGCTGAGGTTGTTGTTCTGCGCGTCTGTGAGAAGTCAGGTGAATAAGTTTCCATGTGAACACCTGCTGTTCTCGAACTTGTGGTACCGGTTTCTAATGTTGCTACAACAATCAGAAATTTCAGAAATTATAGCTGATGCGAACGGAAAATGCGCTCAAGTTGCAAAACAAATACGTGGGTAACATAAGATTATAAATGGTATGTTTTTTTAAGAATAAAATGGAACTGATAGGCTAATCACATAATTTGAAAACTTGATGAAAAGCGTTGACAACAAATTCATTAATGCTATACACACAATGCACCTGAATGTGAAGTTGTTGTCCTTGAAGCTGTGGACCAGAGCATTCTAAAATTTTGAGTAGGTGCATCAGCTGGCAGTTCGTGGCATCTTGCTATCAACTGTGCGCTACTTGGTTCTCATATGCCTGCAATGACAACATCATCAAGGGGTTAATAAGACGTGAGCGGAGAATGCTGAAACGTTGAAAAGTATAACAACATGTCACTAACGTCTGCGCGATGCTGCTACTGGAGATGGTATTTTCGAATCTGTCATTTTCCGACATCCTTCGAAATAGTAGTCACCTATAATGAGCGAGACAGAAAGGAATAAATAATTTTTCTATTAAATGTATCGAAATCCTTAGAACAAATATAACAATATTGAGAATCATCTCCTATATGTGAGCGGACTTTCTTTTTCTAACAACTTGCGTAAAACATGTGTGACATATAGTTTCAAACGTCTGTGGAGTGGATGTACATTAAGTAACCGCTACAAAAAATGAGTGTGATACAAAGATGATCAAATAATCGTACGCTAACATATTATAACATTTGAAATCAACTGTAAATACGAAATAGACGTCACCGTCAGTCACAGAGACGCGGTGTTGTACGCTCCCTTGTTGTAGAGTCTGTTACCTGAACGCATTAACTTCAAATCCAACAATCCTGAAGAGTCTGTTTGGATGTCCTGGTGATACTTCACTGTGAATGTCAAATGATTGTTGATAAAATACTTTTCCTCCTTAGTCTGCACCACAAGCTAGAAAAAACACTAAAATGGAATGATGGCTGATAACAGAAAGTATAATTATCATAGTTGCTAAATTGTTATATACTCACTCCTGCATATTGTACTTTGCGTCCAACAAAATATCCATGCTGATATATAACAGGTGAATCCCTTTCCAATCTTGTCATGGGAACAACAAATGGCAGATTGTCCAAAATTGTGTCGATAAACAAAAAGTCAATTCCAAAGTACAAATCCAACCACCCCTGAATAATATCTCAAAATAAACTTGGGGTGTTGACTCACATGTTAACTCTGTACTCATCATCGATTTTCTCCTTTCTTTGGCTGTTTCTTCATTTAGTACAATGCGGCATACAAAATTACACATTTGTGGCACTTGCATTTGAAACTGCAATGCAAATTTCAGTATAAGATTGTAGAACATATCATAATAAAAAACATAATCGACACGAAGCTTTAATGAAGTCATGAACTATAGTTTACCTCATAGGGAGAGTTTTCGATACGATCACCACGAAGAACTTCACCAAGTTTCTCAGCACTGTCAACTATTTTATCCGGGTGGCAATAGGGGATGGAGTAGTAAGAATAAGGTAGCTGGGTTTTTGTAGAAGGCAATTTGTTCACTTTAACCCTCAGATTATCTCCCTAAAACACAAAATAGAATTATTCATAATCTACTTCTATTGGACCTATACTAATCATCATAAGATACATATTCCAAACCTGAATCAGCAGTTAAGTACTACAGATAGCATTTAATATGCGAAACCAAACACTTTGTTGCCTCAAAATCTGAAAGGAAGAAGAAAAAGAAAGTAAAGAAAAAAAAAACACTCCTAAACACTTTGTTGCCTGACTACGCAAATCCTAGGTTAAAAATTATGGCTTTACGTTAAAAAACTACATACCTCCGTTATACTTTTATCCTTTCCTCGTCCAGTCGATAAATTTCAAAACCAACCTTATAATACATATAAATATATAATAATCAAGAAAACCAATATTAAATTTACATACCTTATTAAGTGTTCCAGTTAAGTATAACTGAACATGAATCAACCAAAAAGAAAGGAAATCTACTGGCAAAAAAAACACAACTGAAACCCTAAAACTTCTATTTTGATTAAGTATAATTGCAGCGGACTTCATCATCTTCATCATTTGGATTTGAGAAACCGATAGGTATTAAGGGGTCAAATCACAGGTGGTAAGCGTATTTGAAGACACGTGTTTTGGCATTCGACTTTATCCCAAATTAAAGTCGGCACAATACCAGCTACATAGTGGATCTTCATTGGGCCTGAATGGATCTAAACCCGCAAAGAATACGGCCCAGAACGAAAAAAACCGGCCCGCCACAATATTTTATCCAGACGGGCACATTTAAATAAGGTGGGAGGCACGACTTCATAAGTCCCTCGCCAAATGATTTATATATAAATGAGATATTTTAAGTTGATTTTACGTCTCTTGTTATTTGAAATATTCTTTACGATACATGGAAGCAAACAATAGGTACGCAAATAAAAAATGAATATACAGTCTAATTTAATGGTTTTTGTGCACATTTCTCTAAACCTCATACAGTATCAAGTTATTAAGAAGGCAAATATCCAACACGCACGCCACAATAAGCTTCCTCGCATAATACTTGGTGTCGTACCTCCTTATGGTCAATTGGTCAGTCACATAAATTTTTATAGAGAAATGATTTGGAGACATAATTATGTGTCTAAAGACATGCCTAAACATACGTGGCATGATCCTGATGATTTGTGAAAAAATGGGTCTCCTGACTGCAGCCATCAGGATGATGCCACGCAGGTTTAGGCATGATTTTAGGCATATCTTTTAGGCCTTCCAATCACTACTCATTTTTATATATGATTTCTCGCAGAAAACTGATAATCGTCAACTCTGACAGCTAGTCTCATGTCTTGCTCTAGTAGGTGACAAAATGTGGAAGAGAATGCTCACAATGACTCAGCTTCAACTTAGGAGGATGTCCGTTCTTGAAATGTACTTCTTTCGGAACCAACTTAGCTGCAGTCATGAAGATGATTTTGCTCAACTCAGATATATTTTTATTGACCAATGACCACGTATTTAACAAAGCTATCGAATGGCCAAATTGGCCATGTTCTGAACAGTGCACAATAATATTTTGTCATGCTCCTACTGTGAGGAACTGTGCATGGAGACGACGTTTTACCATTTACTTTATACTCTTTTATTTTAATGGTTTTTCTAACTTGTGCCCTAGGGGCATAAGTTAAGCACACCATAAGTACATCGGGGCCTACGAAAAAGTACACAGAGATCTACATAAAAGTACATACAAGAGTACTTTGATATGGGTCCGGATGCACTTTTTGTGTACTTTTATTGAGCTTAACTTGTGCCCTTCGGGCGCAAGTTAGAAAAACCCTTATTTTAAATAACTATAAGGAATCTTGTGAATACCAATTTGATGGAATAATATTACTCCCTCCGTCCCTAAATAAATGTCCAGTTTGAGTTTTCAGAGTCAAACTGGATCAACTTTGACCTTATCTATTTTTGCGGGTGTTATATAATATTTGATGAAAAATATATGAATGGATTGGGTTTTAAGTGTATTTTTCATTGGTATAGTTTTTCATTAAGTATTATATAACCAAAAAAAAAATATGTACGGTCAAAGTTGAACCAGTTTGACTTTGAAAAATCAAACTGGACATTTATTTAGGGACGGAGGGAGTACAAGATAAGATCTAATCCATGTCAGATCCTTGTGTATATATCTGATTGTGTCTCATATACTCTTTGCACATGCATGTAAATTCTTCTAGTAGTAGCAAGTTGGTGTATACATTACTTTGTTTATTTCAAATGACATATGTCATCAAGCCTCCCAATTTATATGAATATAGTTATCTAACACATATGAATTGAAATAATCGTAATGTAAGTTTTTCATATATTTGACGTAATTTGTCGAAAGTATATAAGGTTTCCAAGAACTTTCTAGAATTTACAGTTTTAACCCATAGGTTTCAAAAAGTAACATTTTATACCTCCTCTAATATATATTTTTTTTCAAATTTTAGTCCTTGGTTATATATTCATCCCTTTTAAACCCTAAACTTTCAACTTTAACAATTTCTACCCTTATACAAAGCTGTTTTCCGTTTTAGTCCAAAAACTCAATTTTACACTTTATACCCCTATGGTTTAAATCTTTTGCAAAACAAGTCCAAAATGGCATTTTCAACTTAAAACACAATGTTCTAAAATTTATAGTTTCTACCCCATGCATGGGTTATCATTTTCTGTTTCAAACCATTAGTTTCCATAATTCGCAGTTTTTACCCCTAAGGTCGAAATATTTGCGTTTTTAGTCCAAAAAGCTAAGTTTTGTAAATTCTGATTTTCTTTTCGACTAAGTAGTTTCCATAGCTTATTGATCTGCTTATTTTCTAAATGGTCACACGATTTGAGCTATTGGGCCATAAGGCCCATTTTAGGGTCCGTTTAGTTTTTAAAAATAAGCCGAGGCTTATGGCTTCACTTTGGTAAGTTTTTTAAGTGATTTTCAAGCTTATAAAACTGCTTATAATAAGCTTATCAACTGCTTATTCATCGTAGGCTTATTGGGTCGTTTAAGAGTAAAATGGTTTTAGGCTTTAAGGCCCGTTTGGTTTTACGAAATATATAAGGCGACGAGGCAAAAGTATAGGCTTGATCGAGTTATACACAACATGGATGCACATTCGAAATATATAAGTGTCGATATAAACAAGATTTTCTTACTACGTAAGCTTAGAACGATAACGGGTTAACATAATAACATATTACGTATATTTTATAAACAAGGTCCACTACAACATTCACTGGCTACCCCAGCGACATATGGGGACTTTCCCCAGCGACATGTCGCTGAGGAAAGTTATCCCCAGCGACATGTCGCTGGGGAATCCTAGCTGGGGAAGTCTCGTAAGGGATTGTATCCCCAGCGACAATCCCCGGCGACGACGTGGGTCCCACTCAAATTTCAGTCAAAGAAGCAGTGCCACTGTGGCACATTATCCCCAGCGACATGTCGCTGGGGAATAGTCGAATTAAGCAAAATGATTAAGACGCTTAATTATAGAGATTAACTATCCCCGACGACATGTCGCTGGGGATACTATGGTTACTTGTTGACAAGTCAACGAGTTAGCCTACTATCCCCGGCGACATGTCGCTGGGGAAACCTAGTTTTCTCGTTGACTTGTCAACGTTTAGTGCCTGTCGCCGGGGAAAGGTCTGCATTTTTTTTAATGCAGCCTGCAGTGCAGGCGATTTCCAGATTTTTTCCGGAATTTTTCCGGAAAAAATCTACCAAATAAACCTGTACCAAAACCTGTATAGACTCGCCACAACTTGTACCAAAACACAAATACCATATAACGGATCAACGCAATACAAATAGATTACAACTTTTACATAAACACGACTCAAAAGTCAATATGTGCATTGATAGATAGGGAAACAAGTGTTTAAATGGCGCCAAGATGAACCTAATAATATATAACACAACTACCTAAAGTACCAATGTAGCATACTAATAATATATAACACAACTACCTAAAGCTAGTACCAATGTAACATACTAATAATATATAACACAACTACCTCTCGCCGTTGTTATCCTCATCACCGCCATTCTCCTCGTCATCACCACACCCACCACTCCCGCTAGCACCACCCGAGTCATACTCCCTAAACATATCCGCGTATCTGTCGTCGCTTCTGAGGAGACTCATGATAAAGCCTACATCTTTGGTGACCGACTCGCCGGGGGCGGGCATACTTGGTGATCTTATCTGTGCTAAACTGTCAAGTCTAACAGACTTAAAACGACTCAGACACAAATGCAATTAAGATCAGAGAATACAGGGGATTCCCGGGTCGTTTAGTCCCAAGGAGACTCAATGGTGTGTTAAACAAACTCAGAGGATAAAATGATCACTAAGGATAGTGATCTGTAAAGGTTTTGATTAGAATTACTACACTACTGATTGATTGGAAAGGAATGGAGTACAGAATTGGAAAGCACAACAATCAGATCAAAGAAACGTAAACGTAAGTTTTAAAAACTACGTATACGCACAAAATAAAAAGTGAAAACTAAGAAATAAAAGGCCTAAAAATATGAAAATAACATTTTTGGAATCCTAAAAATAAAAGGAAATTATTAGAAAAAGAAAATTATTTTTAACACTATTTAATTAATTACTATTAATTAAAAACTATTTTAACTATTTAATAAATACTCTAAATTAGAAGAAAATATAAAATAAAGCTAGAAAAATAAACTTATGATTCTGAAAAATCTAAAATACTATAAAACTAATTTTAAAACTAAAAATATATTTTTCACACTTTTTATTTAATTATTACTAATTAATAACTATTTAAAATACACTTAAATACTAGAAAATAGAAAATAAACTTGGAAAAATAAAATTTTAACTTTGAAAAATCTAAAATATGATAAAACTAATTTTAAAACAGAAAATATATTTTTTAGACTTTTTAATTATTTATTACTAATTATTTATTATTTTTAACTAATTTAAATTATAATAAATACTAAAAAGATAGAGAAAAATCTGAAACTTTTTCTAAAAATCCTATATGATGACAGAAACCTAAGAAAAAGAGAAAAACAAGATTTTCTTATTAATAAGTTGAAAAGAAAAATCAAAAAGCTAAAAAATCTTAAATAAACGCTATCACTATTTTTATATTGATGTTTTTGTGATTTTTATTTTTGAAAACTACTTATATACTAATAATATGAAACTTTAACAAAGACAAAAAATTTACAAAACACAAATAAGCTGATTTGAAGGCTTATGAACCCAACAGTGGCCTTAACTAGCTTATTTGGGTGAAATAAGCTCAAATAAGCTTGAACACTGAAACAAAAGCTATATTAAGATGAAAATAAGCTAGATCAACTATCTTGAAACTAAAAGACACAAACAATCTAACTGAAAAGCTCAAATAAGCCAATAAGCACTTAAAATGAAGACAGAAATGGGACAAACTAGAGGCTTGTTGCAGCCCTAGTAAACAAGTTCCAAACTGAAATCTTGAGCTCGACAATTCAAGAGGACCAGTTTGGCTTTCCAAAGAACCAGAGAACACAAGAATTGAAGCACTAATAAGCTCAATGCAAGCTTATCAATATGGGCTTATGTTCTGTGCACAGGGCAGATTTATGAAACAGGTACCCAAGAAAAGCTATAAAATAAGCACTTAAAAAGCTGAGAAACCAAGAACTAGAATTTTTCTATTTTTCTATACCAACTAGACTTTAATTCCCCAAGAGATTATAAGCTGAAACTCACTATTGAATTCACAATGAAATTCCAAAGTTTATTCAAAAACGACCCATTGAAAATTTTGACTTTTTAATTACTCTACTCAGTTGACCAAAATGAACTTTGAGTTGATCTAAATCACTGAATATGTTGTTTTAAGGTGTAATGAGACTAACTTGAGCAAGATTAACTACTTGCTAACACAAAACCAAGATTTGCTTATCCTAAAAATTCAACAGTAGCATCT
The DNA here is from genome assembly GCA_019973895.1 of Chrysanthemum seticuspe. NCBI lineage: Eukaryota > Viridiplantae > Streptophyta > Magnoliopsida > Asterales > Asteraceae > Chrysanthemum > Chrysanthemum seticuspe. The sequence goes on from BPTQ01000005.1 coordinate 285,463,738, forward strand.
AAGACATGATTAACTGAAACTTTGACTTTTGTGCTTATAAGAACTTGTTTCTTGACTGAGATGAGTTATTTAGACCTGTTTAGACAGATTTTCAACAAAACTAAGGACCAAAGAACCTTTGAACACACTAAACCAAACACCCCTTGATGTTGACTGTTATGAAGTTTTTACAAAGCAACTCTTAAATTTAAAACATGAGCTTAATTTCAGACCTTATATAATCATTAACTAAGACTAAACAAGCTTGAATCCACAGTAATAATAACTTAAAACTCAGAAATTAGACTTAAACTATTTTGACTGCCCAAATGATATTTTCTCAAAACACAAATTTAAATTAACAAACTACTGATTTTAAAACCTAGATACACTAAATTATAACTAGTGAACACAAAGAAACAAAAAGATAAGCTAATCAATCACTACAACAGTAAAATGCCAAATTTATCAAAAAGCTTACAAATGCTTCCAATGCTTAAAACTGAGAACCAAGATCAATGAGCACCCCTATAAGCTTACCAATAAGCTACTAACCCAAGGCCATCCACTATATACTCTGCTCCAGCTGTGAACACTTCCATGGAACCCTTTTTTATTTTTCAAGTATTTAATTGGTATTTTTGTGATTTTTCTATTTTTGACTCTCAACTGAATTTTAAGATAACTAAAAGCTTCAATAAGCTTTCTAGGAGCTTAAGTGACCTATTCTAGTCCATACAAACAACTGAAAACATCATTTGATCCAACATGAGATTTTGCTTAAACATGAAAATTTACATAAACTGAAATTTAACTTGACACTTGAATTAAAGGTTCACAAAAGCTTTATTATATCATAATAACTTGAAATACAAAGTTTTTAAGCTTACAACATAAACTGAAATTGAAAATTAAATTAAAACGACATGAAAAATAAATATTACACTAGATATATCTTTTACAATGCATCTCTCTCCACTTTATAGACTTTTCAGCAATCCTTGATGTACTCTGAATCTATCCCACCACACTTGAGCCCTTGGATCACTCAAATTAATCAGAACCGTCCACCTTGCATTTTGGCGCCAATTTTTCTTCAAAGCAGGTTTTAGCTTTAATTGGGTTTGGTTGGGTCAATTAAGAGATTTTGTTGTTTAGAAGAGGTGGAGGGGACATGGTATGGGAGGAGGGTTGAAAAGAGTGGAAAACCACCTCTGGTTTTGATGTTTCAGGCTTGGAGGAGAGGGAGCTACAGTGCATCTGGTTTTTGAGCGCGTTTTCTTGGGTTTGACTTTCTTTGACCACAGCTTAATAACATGGGGGGTCATAATTGGGTTGGCTGGGGTCAAAATGAGTTGTGGACTGGAGGTCAAGGTTCAAGGGTCAAAGGCAGTTGGGTTTGGGCTTGTTTTTGGATTGGGCTTGGATTATTTATAAGGTGTCCGTTTGGTTTAAGCTTGGTATACAAGGACTAAAATTGTAATTCGACCAAACTTCAAGGACTAAAAGTGAACATTTCCAAACTTCTCACAAGGACCAATCATGACAAACATTGATAAAACAAGGACCCTTTTTGCATAAATTCCATTTTTAAAGGTCCAAGGACTAAATTTGCAAATTTTCAAAGTTTGAGGACCTTTCTTGCCAATTGACCAAAAATTCATTCAAGGATCATTTTTAACAACTTAGAATACTTCAGGGACCTTGAATGATGAATTTCCACATTTTTGAATTCCAGGGACTAGATTTGACAACTTTTAAAACTTGGGGGACTAAAACTGCCAATTTTGCAAACTTGATACATTTTTCATCTGATTTTGATATTTTTACATTTAAAACACATAAAACACTGATTTGTGATAATTTGATCATTTTGATGTGTTTCTGAGTGTTTTCAGATGATTTTGCAGTTTAGATTATGTAAAAATGATGAGTATTTAGACACTCATCACTTGGCCTGGATGTGGCCCGTGATGGCAATACGCGACCCACACCGGGAATATGCCCACGAAGCTTACCCCCTCTTGCCAACGCACTTATTTGATCCTCCGTGTATTGACCCGTGGCCTCAAGCTTTTTCATCTCGTCCTATGTAGTGACAAAAACACAAGATAGTAAATATATTAGTCGGGTTGCTACATTATTTCTCGATAATTCATTAAAGTGTGTTTTGAAACAAAACTTACATATATCCGGCGGTCCTCATCGTTAGGGAATACCCCATCAACAGTATGTGTTCACCAAAAAGTGTCGATGAGTGACGGGTATTCATGAGTCTCTGATGCCTGCATCTGTACATACACACGCATATAAGATGAATAATTTTAAAAACGACAAATCACAACACACCAAAGCGTATAATCAGATATATATATATATATATATATATATATATATATATATATATATATATATATATATATATATATATATATATATATATATATATATATATATATATATATATGTGTGTGTGTGTATATATGCATGTAAAATAATTATAATGTTTATTACCATATCATCTCGAAGGCGAGACAGCGACCGGGATCCCTGTCTAGATATGACCTTGCTCTTTTGCCGGTTAAGCCGATTTGTAGCGGCTCGAGCAATGTTCTTGGGATCATTCCAAAACTTAATGTACTCATCCCAATCACCCGCTGTAATTTCCTCGGGACGTGCCCGCCTAATCGCCTCCACATCGTAATCCCCGGTGGTGGGGTCTACCTTCCAATGTTTGGCCTTGAAAGAAGCCTTGTTAGTATTGTAGGCTTTTTGCAGGTGCGAGTTTATGCCTTCGTAGATCTGGGGCCAGCGGGGGGAGTCCATGTGCGGCCTTAGGTCAAATAGGGTCTGCAATCATATACAACAAAACGAAAACAGAGTTAGAGATATAATTTATATATTTATTTAAATTTGTTTATTTATTTATATGATATAAATAAATAAGCGAATTTAGATAAATATACACAATTAAATAAATGAACACGATAATGAAATAAACATAAAAGGATAACTGACCCCAATATTTGAAATGATTCCCGCCTTCTTCTCCTTCGGGACATTCTCCCAAGAAGGTTAGTAAAACGGCACCTTCCTAACGACCTCCCCGATGTAGTTAGACCAATGAGCCGCATGGGGGCCGAGAGGGTTTAAGGTTTGTTTGTCACCCACCTCAAAAGTGATCGACACGGGACCTTTTTCGTCTGCGATTGCCTTCAGCGAAAGGTTCCGGGTCTTGTCGCGGGTATTCAGCCTGCCCGCTGCCCTGCCGCCCAAATTGGGCTTTCGTTTACCTTTGCCTGCAAAATCAAGTTAGTGATAAAAGTCATAAATATGTATCAAATTTATGCTTGTATTACAATAATCCGAAAATTCTTACCTTTGTTAATGAAGCTTGCCCAGCAACTGGTGGGTACACGGTCTGGAGGGGGACGATCCTCCCCGCCACCGTCACCGCCGTGGGACCGTGCAACATCTGTCGACATCTGTACAAGTACAATTAGCATAAGATATAGAAATTCATGAACAAAATAATATAAGCATGCACACATCCAAATACATACACATCCAAATAAATATACACATTTAAACAATCCACAACAATTTCATTCATTCATTCAAATATATAAGTGTATTTTGCAAGTTACAACTCAAGATCAATCTTCTTCTTCACTAGAATAAACTTTCTCAACACCATCATCATCAACATTGATGAGGGCTTCAACATCAGAATCTGCTAAATCATGAGGAAGGGCGTCTTCATCAGGAATAATATCATCGTCTTCGTCAGGAACATCAATGATATCTGGCGGTGCGTCAACCACCGTTGATTGACCATCTATATGCAAGGTCGCATTATCCAAGTCATTCAAACTAGTAGAAAGTGGGAGATCAGATGAGTTGTCGAAATGTATAATATCAGGATCGTCCTCTACCACGATGACACCCCCGTCGGAAAACTTTTTATGATTAACATGTTCGACGACCTTCCGGTGGGGTTTGGTCTTATCTTCAAGGTAGAAGACTTGTTTGACTTGTGTTGCGAGAATGTATTGGTCATCTTTAAATGCCTCAGGCCTGCAGTCGACGATTTGTGTCATGTTGTTTCTAAAGACAAGTTTTTTGACTTTACGTCCTTTGTTGCTAGTGTCGAACCACTTAACTCGGAACAACGCAACTGTGAACAACAAATACTTAAACTCGAGGATTTCTTGAAGCTGACCATAATACATTTCTCTGTCACGGCCAGGCGAACAAATGCCGCTGTTTTGAGTTGTGCGACGTTCATCACAGTTGTGCACGACATACCTCACACCGTTGACTACGCAAGAGTTTACTGAGATTGGAGTCCATGATGGTCCATTAGCCAAAGCGAAAAACTCGCTAGTTGTGCTAACCTCTGAGTCTTGGTCATTGTCTATGTGACGTTGACGGATCTATGAAGAAGACAGGATTAGCTAGATAGAGAACACAAAATATGATATTGTTATTTTTACAGTTAAGTAGACCAAATAAGTCTTAAGTTTACCTGCGACCCAAACCAGTCAGGGAATTCTTCTTGCATGTCTTTGTTAGGAAATAATTTGAAAAACGTTCATGGTATTAGAATAAGTCGTCGAAATGATAAGTTAAGAAAAAGAAGTTTCAAAATAAAAAAACGCGTACCTCTTGAACTGGGTCCGGTACGTGTCGATCTCAGGACTGTTGTGAAGTACATACCATTTCACTTTTTTAAACTCTTGGGCATCAAACCCAATAAATGACCGTAAACCAATCATTTTACATACCGATCGAAACACCTAAAACTGACACGTTGGGGGAGGGGGTCCACATTATGGTCGGGACGATTAAATTTCGTGGTAACATCCTGAAAATAATGAGAACTGAATGTCAATGCTTCTTCAACAACATAACCCTCCGCAATCGAACCTTCCGGCTTAGCTTTATTGCGAACATAACCTTTTAGCTTCTTCATGTATCTTTCAAATGGATACATCCACCGGGGGCGAATAGGCCCGCCTTCAAGAGCCTCTATAGGTAAATGGATAACCAAGTGAACCATAATGTCAAAGAAAGCAGGAGGATATATGAGCTCAAGCTCGCACAGAATATCGACCACCTTGATCTGAGCTTTCAACATGTCATCCTCCATCAAAGTTGCAGAGCATATTTGCTTAAAAAAGGAATACAACTCAATTAATGGTTTTGCAATCTTATCGGGCAAGTAATTTTGAAGTCCGTAAGGAAGTAAACGTTGCATCATTATATGACAGTCATGAGACTTCAGGCCCATTATATTGGTATCATTATCGGTCACTCTGTGCTAGAAGCATGATCCGAACCCATCTGGTAGTTTAGATCCTTTGATGTACTGACAATTGACCAAAGAATCATTCAAGGATCATTTTTTACAACTTAGAATACTTCAGGGACCTTGAATGATAAAATTCCACATTTTGATATTCCAGGGACTAGATTTGACAACTTTTAAAACTTGGGAGACTAAAACTGCCAATTTTGCAAACTTGAATCATTTTTCATCTGATTTTGATATTTTTGCATTTAAAACACATAAAACACTGATTTGTGATAATTTGATCATTTTGATGTGTTTCTGAGTGTTTTCAGATGATTTTGCAGTTTAGATTATGTAAAAATGATGAGTATTTAGACACTCATCAATCCCCCTCACTGAGATATTGCTAGTCCCTAGCAATGATTTGAGAAAACCTTGATGGATTTGAAAAACTCTTTACCAAAAGCCATCACTTCTGGAGTAGCCAATTGTTTTGATTCAAGTAAGAATCTTGGTACAACGATAACCAGATGATTTATTGGCAAATCATAAACCATATAACGGATTTGATGTGTCTTTACCAGAAGCCGTACCCTTCTGGACTAGCCAACTCCTAGATAAATTATCAGGATTATCTTTGGTGAGCTGAATACCAATTATGGATTTTCCACTGCCTTTACCACAAGCCATAACCTTGCGGGCTAGCCAACTCATTATCTTTTGAGGATGATGGGGAGCTGAGGAACCATACAATTTTGGGCAAATTGCAAGCCATATAAACGGATTTGAGAAATCTTTACCAAGAGCCGTTTGCTCCTGGATTAGCCAATCCTTTTGTCTTGCAGACAAGGCGGACTGATAACCAAATGAGTAAGTGTAGAACACTTACTCCAAAAAAAAAAAATTTTGGGCAAAAACGGGGGAATTGGGTAGATAATATATGAAATTCGTGAGAATTCCCCCCCACACTTAGAAATGAATATTGCCCTCAATATTCAAAGTACCGGCGGTTATGCCGAAACAAAGAACGTAAAAGGGAAATATTACGGCCATTATTTAGAAGAAGATATATATATATATATATATATATATATATATATATATATATATATATATATATATATATATATATATATATTTTTAGAAAAAGTGAGAATATACAACAGTGTGGGGAAAACTCCCCCACACTAGGGTAGTAGAAAGGGGATAAGAAGACAGAATTATGGGTGAAAACCCACATGGTGCGTGCTAATGTTTTTGATTACCGAGTCACTAGCTTGACTCGATCCCCGCATTCATTGGTTCATGGGGAATGTTTGTAAATCCGGGACAACCACAGGGGGAATGTCCTCTCCAAAGTAATGCTTAACTCGATGACCATTCACTTTAAAATTAGGACCATCGGGTTGAGATAACTCAACGGTACCATAAGGATAAACCTTAGCAATAGTGAATGGACCAGACCAGCGGGACTTGAGCTTTCCCAAGAAAATCTTCAATCTGGAATTGAAAAGAAGGACTCGATCACCAACATTGAAAACGCGGTTCTTGATCTTGGAGTCATGGATCTTCTTTGTCTTTTGCTTGTAGATCAAAGAGTTCTCATAAGCTTGATCACGAAGTTCATTTAGTTCATTCATTTGAACTTTTCTGTGATCACCGGCTGTCTGTATATCGAAGTTTGCATGCTTTAAGGCCCAGTATGCCTTGTGCTCTAACTCAATCGGAAGATGACATGCCTTTCCGTACACTAGCTTGTATGGAGTACACCCGATGGGTGTTTTGTAAGCTGTACGAAAAGCCCAGAGTGCGTCATCAAGCTTATCCGACCAGGATGCACGATTTTCGCCTACTGTCCTTTCAAGAATCCTTTTAATACCACGGTTTGAAACTTCCACCTGCCCACTTGTTTGGGGGTGGTATGCAGTAGAGAGACGGTGGGTAACACCATACTTTTGCATGACTCTTTCAAATTGGTCATTACAAAAATGTGTACCACGATCACTGATTATCGCTCTCGGAGTTCCAAACCTGGCAAACAGAGATTTTAAAAACTTCACAACAACTCGGGCATCATTGGTGGGTAAAGCTTTTGCTTCAACCCATTTTGACAGATAGTCAACAGCCACGAGTATGTACTTGTTACCACGAGAAGATGGAAACGGCCCCATAAAATCAATACCCCATATGTCAAATATCTCACAAACTTGAATGGCATTTTGTGGCATTTCATTCCTTTGAGATATATTACCATGACGTTGACAAGCGTCACAGGTTTTGACATAATCGAGGGCATCCTTATAGATTGTGGGCCAATAGAACCCGGAATCAAACACCTTTTTGGCGGTGTAGTTTGGACTATGATGGCCCCCGGTGGGTCCAGCATGGCAAGCTGTGAGAATGTCAATAGCTTCCTGTCCATAAACACACCGTCGGATGACTTGATCCGCACAGATTTTGAACAAGAAAGGGTCGTCCCAGAAATAATGTTTAACATCTTTGAAGAATTTGTTCTTCTGCTGGGTCGACATCCCTTTTACAATGAAGTTACCCACATGGTAATTTGCAAAGTCAGCAAACCATGGGGTAGTAGAATTTCCACGAAAAGAAACCGCATTGAGTGTCTCGAGAGGAAATGTTTCATTTATTTCCTTTTTCTCGAAAACATCTTGGTGAGGGTTTTCTAATCTGGACAGATGATCAGCAGCTAGATTCTCAGCTCCTTTTTTATCACGTATAATGATATCAAATTCTTGGAGGAGGAGAATCCAACGAAGCAATCTCGGCTTTGCATCTTGTTTTGCAAAGAGGTATTTGAGAGCCGAGTGATCCGTATACACTACGCATTTGGTCAAGATAAGATACGTCCGAAACTTCTCAAAAGCATACACCACGGCTAATAGCTCTTTTTCTGTGGTGGTGTAATGAGTTTGAGCCTCAGTCATAGTTTTGCTTGCGTAGTGAATAGGCTGAAAGTGCTTATTTCTTCGTTGCCCTAGGACTGCACCGATAGCAAAATCACTTGCATCGCACATGAGCTCAAAAGGCAAGTCCCAGTCGGGAGCAATGAGAATGGGTGCTTCAGTAAGCTTTTTCTTCAATGTTTCAAAAGCTACAATGCACGCAGGTGAGAAGATAAAAGGAGCATCCTTTTCAAGAAGATGGGTCATTGGCCGGGCGATTTTAGAAAAATCTTGAATAAATCTACGATAGAAACCGGCATGACCCAAAAAACTCCTAATACCCTTGACGGTAGTAGGATGAGGCAGCTTAGCAATGACATCAACTTTTGCTCTATCTACCTCAATCCCGTTCTTTGAAATCTTATGGCCAAGGACAATGCCTTCTTTGACCATAAAGTGACTTTTCTCCCAGTTTAGACAAAGATTGGTGTCTTCACACCTTTGAAGCATTTTATCTAGATGGGAGAGACATGATTGAAAAGAATTCCCAATGACCGAGAAGTCATCCATAAACACTTCCATTGTTTCCCCGATCATGTCGTGGAATATGGCCATCATACATTGTTGGAACGTGCCAGGAGCATTACATAAGCCAAAAGGCATACGCTTGTAGGCAAAAGTTCCGTATGGGCAAGTGAATGTGGTCTTCTCTTGATCCTGTGGATCAATAGGGATCTGAAAGTAACCCGAGAAACCATCAAGGAAACAATAGTACTCATTCCCTGCTAATCTCTCAAGCATCTGGTCCATGAAGGGTAGAGGAAAATGGTCTTTACGGGTGGCGTCATTCAACTTACGATAGTCGATGCAAACACGCCATCCTGTAACCAATCGAGTTGGAATTAACTCGTTATCTTCATTTGTGATAACAGTAATGCCACCCTTTTTCGGGACACAATGAATTGGGCTGACCCAAGGACTGTCTGAGATCGGGTAAATCAATCCTGCATCAAGAAGTTTGATAACCTCTTGTTTGATAACATCATGGATTTTTGGATTCACTCGTCTCTGATGTTGAACTGCTGGTTTAAAGTCATCCTCCATCAAGATTTTATGAGTACAGAACTCAGGGTTTATACCTTTGATGTCGGAGAGTTTCCAAGCAATTGCTTGCTTGTGTGACTTCAAGATTTTAATAAGAGCAGCTTTTTCATCTTTACTCAAATCTCGAGCAATAATGACGGGTAATTTATCATCACCTTCAAGGAATGCATACTCGAGATGAGGAGGTAAGTCCTTAAGCTCAACCTCAGGAAATTCTTCAGTTTTCTCAACTGAATTGACTTCCTCGTTATGAAGTTTGATGGGAGGGAGAGGAAGAGAAGTGTCCAGATTTGACACGTTCTTTAGAAGAATATCTCCCTCCAGATTAATCTCATTTTGATTAATCTCAACTGGGATTGAATCACTAGGATGAGGGGTTGATGATGGATCATCATTGAGCAACTTCTCAATAAGAAGTATGTCCCCCTCAATATCAATTGGAGCGTGATCAATTTCCCAAGGTACAGAATCACTAGCCAAATATGCTTCAATCTCATCTAAGATGAAGTCGCTTCCCTCAAACGGAGTGAGAGAAGGAGTAGAATTGGCTATGATAGGCTGAGAAGATGTGGTGGAATCCCCACGCACAGAATTATGAGAGTAACCAAGAATTTCTTGAGAGTACTCGTCAGAAGCAACATCAATGATATCTATTCGGTTGACCGATTCAGAATCATAGTTTGCGGAGTACCTCGAAGTTTGGTCAAGGTTGAAGGTGACAGCTTCATTACCAACACGCAATGTGATTTCTTGCTCGAATACATCAATGAGAGCACGGCCTGTTCTCAGGAATCCTCGACCAACAATGAGAGGAACCCGATGATCGGCATCAAAATCAACAACCACGAAGTCAGCTGGGAAATGGAACTTTCCTACTTTCACAAATACGTCCTCGGCAATGCCAAGAGGACGGGATATGGAACGATCTGCAAGCTCGAGAGTCATGCATGTAGGAGTGAGTTCCGGAAGAGAGAGTTTCTTCCACACTGAATATGGCATAAGATTAATGCTTGCACCAAGATCTGCTAGGGCAAAGCATTCAACCATTCCTGGGAATACACAAGGTAAGAGAAATTTCCCAGGATCTCCAAGCTTTTCTGGAAGCTTCTTCAGAATAACTGCTGAGCAGTTCTCGTTTAGAGGAGTCTTAGCCATTTCAAACAGCTTTTCGTTATTGCTTAACATGTGTTTGAGAGTAGATGCAAACTTGGGCATCAGCATGATAGCATCCGCAAAGCTTATGTCAAAATGTAACTCTTGGAAAATTTGGAAAAATTTATCCATTTGATGACTAGCTTTCTCGCGGAGCTTTTGCTCATTCAAACGTGATGGGTAAGGAATAGAAGATTTGGATTTCTGATTCTCAACAGGAGCTATAGGAGGTTCAAAAACAACTCCTTGATTTGATTTGGGTTTCTGGACCACCTGAGGTTGGACTACCGAAGGTTGGACGTGTGCGGTACTTCGTGGGCTAGAATAATGCACTTTGTCCGTTGTTTCCTTGGTAACTTGACTCATTGGCACTGGTGGAGGAGGCATTGGAGTCGTAGGTCCATTGTGTTTTGGAGGTTCACTGTCCACTACCTTTGGAAGAGAAGAAGAAGAAGAGGTAGTAGGAACAGCAGGTCCAGTGTATGAAACACCACTTCGGGTTGTGATCGCCTTGGCATCGCCCCTCGGGTTAGCGATCGTGTTGCTCGGTAAAGTACCTGAGCCCGAGGGTCGATCATTTAAAGACTTCTTCAGATCAGCAATCTGACTGACCAACAACCTGTTCATTTCATCTTGGGATTTCATGAACTGCTTCAGTAACTCATCAGATGATGGTCCTGGAGGAGTAATGACGGGAGGAGCTGGAGGGATAATTTGAGGCCGTATGTTTTGATTATAGCCAAAATTCCCTTGATTAGGATTCATATTCCCATGAAATTGATTCCCTCGATTGAAATTGTTTTGATTAGGGTTTCCTTGATGATGGAAACCTTGATTGGGTCCAGGATAGAAATTACCTTGGTTTTGATAACCTTGGTTCATTCTTGGTTGGTTCTGATTCCGGTTTTGCATGTTATGATTCGGATTAAAACCGGGTGGTGCCTGATTAGTGTTAGCATGGTAGTGTGGTTCATTTTGAGGACGGTATTGATTACCTCCTTGTTGTGAACTACCGGCTAAAGCATTGGCCTCAAAAGGACTACCATCGGTGGCAGTACAATTGTAGTAAGCATGAGGACCACCACAAGTGACACAACTCTCGACTTTCTTCACTTCAGCATGTGTTGGTGGCTGAGTGAAGGAGACTTTCTTCTGGTTAGCAAGAACCAAAGCCTGAACAATGTCTGTGAGTTTATCAATCTTAGCATCGGTGCTAGATGTACTCACGGGGGATGAAGAAGAAGAAGGTCCAGCATTAGACTGATATGTCTTAGCTCTGAAAGGACGGACCTGAGATTTGTTCTCAATGATCTGCAAGGCCTCTTTGGTGGTCTTGCTCAGGAAATTACCTCCCGCGGAGGCATTCAAAGAGTCTTGATTGGTCTGATTGAGACCATTGTAGAAAGTATCCATTTGCATTAACTCGGTAAAACCGTGATGCGGACACTTGTGAAGCAACTCTTTGTAACGATCCCATGCCTCCCCGAATGATTCATCAAATCTCTGAGAAAATTTCATTATTTCATTCTTAAGACTTGTGGTTCGGGATGGAGGATAGAACTCGTTAACGAACTTGGTGACAAGATCTTCCCATGTCTCTATAGAATGAGGGGGTTGTTTCTCAAGCCAATTCCGGGCTTGTCCCTCTAGAGAAAATGGGAATAGAAGAAGCTTGATAGCTTCTTGTGGGACATTCTTATACTTGATGGTAGATGCTATCTTGTTAAACCATCGAATGTGTGCATGAGGATCATCCCGCTCAAAACCATAGAATTGGCTTTGGGTTACTAGATTGAGCAACCCGGTTTTGAGCTCGAAAGTGTCAGCCACGATGGCTGGAACAACAATGGCATCTCCGTAACCCTCGATGGGTGCTTGGAGAAGCTCATTCATGGGTTTGTCTTCTGCCATTTCGACAGGAGGTGGTGGTGGTAGACGTTCCTCAGTCACGGCTGAAGGAGCTGAACGTCCTCTACGTCTACGAGGAATGTTTCCAAGTTCAGAAAGTGGACTTGTAGAACTGGAAGAACGAGTGCGCATGCACTATGTATAAAAACCAATTTTCAAAACAAATGAGGCAAAACACAAGTGAACTTAACCAATAATCACAAATGAAATGGCTTCTTTGAAAAAGGTACACCAAATCACAAGTGACACAAAGGCAAGTTTTAAATCTGATGTTCGGGAACTTATTAATGGTCGCACCCCCAGTTAGGTAGTGCACTGCCTTGGTTTGCGGTGGTTGATTTTTATGTATAATTAAGTACCACTGAAAAGACGTAGGTTAGATTTGTGCAGATGGGTTCAAAAACTTTTGGACAATATTTTTGTTATCGTCCCGTTTAACCAATTCGTATCTCTTTAAGAATCTCCTTAAAAGAGAATACAAAATAGAAAACGTTCCGATTGTTTTGTTGTTTTATATATATATTTTTTTGATATAATTAAGTTCCCCGGCAGCGGCGCCAAAATTTGATCTGTGCTAAACTGTCAAGTCTAACAGACTTAAAACGGCTCAGACACAAATGCAATTAAGATCAGAGAATACAGGGGATTCCCGGGTCGTTTAGTCCCAAGGAGACTCAATGGTGTGTTAAACAAACTCAGAGGATAGAATGATCACTAAGGATAGTGATCTGTAAAGGTTTTGATTAGAATTACTACACTACTGATTGATTGGAAAGGAATGGAGTACAGAATTGGAAAGCACAACAATCAGATCAAAGAAACGTAAACGTAAGTTTTAAAAACTACGTATACGCACAAAATAAAAAGTGAAAACTAAGAAATAAAAGGCCTAAAAATATGAAAATAACATTTTTGGAATCCTAAAAATAAAAGGAAATTATTAGAAAAAGAAAATTATTTTTAACACTATTTAATTAATTACTATTAATTAAAAACTATTTTAACTATTTAATAAATACTCTAAATTAGAAGAAAATATAAAATAAAGCTAGAAAAATAAACTTATGATTCTGAAAAATCTAAAATACTATAAAACTAATTTTAAAACTAAAAATATATTTTTCACACTTTTTATTTAATTATTACTAATTAATAACTATTTAAAATACACTTAAATACTAGAAAATAGAAAATAAACTTGGAAAAATAAAATTTTAACTTTGAAAAATCTAAAATATGATAAAACTAATTTTAAAACAGAAAATATATTTTTTAGACTTTTTAATTATTTATTACTAATTATTTATTATTTTTAACTAATTTAAATTATAATAAATACTAAAAAGATAGAGAAAAATCTGAAACTTTTTCTAAAAATCCTATATGATGACAGAAACCTAAGAAAAATAGAAAAACAAGATTTGCTTATTAATAAGTTGAAAAGAAAAATCAAAAAGCTAAAAAATCTTAAATAAACGCTATCACTATTTTTATATTGATGTTTTTGTGATTTTTATTTTTGAAAACTACTTATATACTAATAATATGAAACTTTAACAAAGACAAAAAATTTACAAAACACAAATAAGCTGATTTGAAGGCTTATGAACCCAACAGTGGCCTTAACTAGCTTATTTGGGTGAAATAAGCTCAAATAAGCTTGAACACTGAAACAAAAGCTATATTAAGATGAAAATAAGCTAGATCAACTATCTTGAAACTAAAAGACACAAACAATCTAACTGAAAAGCTCAAATAAGCCAATAAGCACTTAAAATGAAGACAGAAATGGGACAAACTAGAGGCTTGTTGCAGCCCTAGTAAACAAGTTCCAAACTGAAATATTGAGCTCGACAATTCAAGAGGACCAGGTTGGCTTTCCAAAGAACCAGAGAACACAAGAATTGAAGCACTAATAAGCTCAATGCAAGCTTATCAATATGGGCTTATGTTCTGTGCACAGGGCAGATTTATGAAACAGGTACCCAAGAAAAGCTATAAAATAAGCACTTAAAAAGCTGAGAAACCAAGAACTAGAATTTTTCTATTTTTCTATACCAACTAGACTTTAATTCCCCAAGAGATTATAAGCTGAAACTCACTATTGAATTCACAATGAAATTCCAAAGTTTATTCAAAAACGACCCATTGAAAATTTTGACTTTTTAATTACTCTACTCAGTTGACCAAAATGAACTTTGAGTTGATCTAAATCACTGAATATGTTGTTTTAAGGTGTAATGAGACTAACTTGAGCAAGATTAACTACTTGCTAACACAAAACCAAGATTTGCTTATCCTAAAAATTCAACAGTAGCATCTAAGACATGATTAACTGAAACTTTGACTTTTGTGCTTATAAGAACTTGTTTCTTGACTGAGATGAGTTATTTAGACCTGTTTAGACAGATTTTCAACAAAACTAAGGACCAAAGAACCTTTGAACACACTAAACCAAACACCCCTTGATGTTGACTGTTATGAAGTTTTTACAAAGCAACTCTTAAATTTAAAACATGAGCTTAATTTCAGACCTTATATAATCATTAACTAAGACTAAACAAGCTTGAATCCACAGTAATAATAACTTAAAACTCAGAAATTAGACTTAAACTATTTTGACTGCCCAAATGATATTTTCTCAAAACACAAATTTAAATTAACAAACTACTGATTTTAAAACCTAGATACACTAAATTATAACTAGTGAACACAAAGAAACAAAAAGATAAGCTAATCAATCACTACAACAGTAAAATGCCAAATTTATCAAAAAGCTTACAAATGCTTCCAATGCTTAAAACTGAGAACCAAGATCAATGAGCACCCCTATAAGCTTACCAATAAGCTACTAACCCAAGGCCATCCACTATATACCCTGCTCCAGCTGTGAACACTTCCATGGAACCCTTTTTTATTTTTCAAGTATTTAATTGGTATTTTTGTGATTTTTCTATTTTTGACTCTCAACTGAATTTTAAGATAACTAAAAGCTTCAATAAGCTTTCTAGGAGCTTAAGTGACCTATTCTAGTCCATACAAACAACTGAAAACATCATTTGATCCAACATGAGATTTTGCTTAAACATGAAAATTTACATAAACTGAAATTTAACTTGACACTTGAATTAAAGGTTCACAAAAGCTTTATTATATCATAATAACTTGAAATACAAAGTTTTTAAGCTTACAACATAAACTGAAATTGAAAATTAAATTAAAGCGACATGAAAAATAAATATTACACTAGATATATCTTTTATAATGCATCTCTCTCCACTTTATAGACTTTTCAGCAATCCTTGATGTACTCTGAATCTATCCCACCACACTTGAGCCCTTGGATCACTCAAATTAATCAGAACCGTCCACCTTGCATTTTGGCGCCAATTTTTCTTCAAAGCAGGTTTTAGCTTTAATTGGGTTTGGTTGGGTCAATTAAGATATTTTGTTGTTTAGAAGAGGTGGAGGGGACATGGTATGGGAGGAGGGTTGAAAAGAGTGGAAAACCACCTCTGGTTTTGATGTTTCAGGCTTGGAGGAGAGGGAGCTACAGTGCATCTGGTTTTTGAGCGCGTTTTCTTGGGTTTGACTTTCTTTGACCACAGCTTAATAACATGGGGGGTCATAATTGGGTTGGCTGGGGTCAAAATGAGTTGTGGACTGGAGCTCAAGGTTCAAGGGTCAAAGGCAGTTGGGTTTGGGCTTGTTTTTGGATTGGGCTTGGATTATTTATAAGGTGTCCGTTTGGTTTAAGCTTGGTATACAAGGACTAAAATTGTAATTCGACCAAACTTCAAGGACTAAAAGTGAACATTTCCAAACTTCTCACAAGGACCAATCATGACAAACATTGATAAAACAAGGACCCTTTTTGCATAAATTCCATTTTTAAAGGTCCAAGGACTAAATTTGCAAATTTTCAAAGTTTGAGGACCTTTCTTGCCAATTGACCAAAAATTCATTCAAGGATCATTTTTAACAACTTAGAATACTTCAAGGACCTTGAATGATGAATTTCCACATTTTTGAATTCCAGGGACTAGATTTGACAACTTTTAAAACTTGGGGGA
The DNA here is from genome assembly GCA_019973895.1 of Chrysanthemum seticuspe. Lineage (NCBI taxonomy): Eukaryota > Viridiplantae > Streptophyta > Magnoliopsida > Asterales > Asteraceae > Chrysanthemum > Chrysanthemum seticuspe. The sequence continues at coordinate 285,480,153 of BPTQ01000005.1, forward strand.
CTAAAACTGCCAATTTTGCAAACTTGATACATTTTTCATCTGATTTTGATATTTTTACATTTAAAACACATAAAACACTGATTTGTGATAATTTGATCATTTTGATGTGTTTCTGAGTGTTTTCAGATGATTTTGCAGTTTAGATTATGTAAAAATGATGAGTATTTAGACACTCATCACTTGGCCTGGATGTGGCCCGTGATGGCAATACGCGACCCACACCGGGAATATGCCCACGAAGCTTACCCCCTCTTGCCAACGCACTTATTTGATCCTCCGTGTATTGACCCGTGGCCTCAAGCTTTTTCATCTCGTCCTATGTAGTGACAAAAACACAAGATAGTAAATATATTAGTCGGGTTGCTACATTATTTCTCGATAATTTATTAAAGTGTGTTTTGAAACAAAACTTACATATATCCGGCGGTCCTCATCGTTAGGGAATACCCCATCAACAGTATGTGTTCACCAAAAAGTGTCGATGAGTGACGGGTATTCATGAGTCTCTGATGCCTGCATCTGTACATACACACGCATATAAGATGAATAATTTTAAAAACGACAAATCACAACACACCAAAGCGTATAATCAGATATATATATATATATATATATATATATATATATATATATATATATATATATATATATATATATATATATATATATATATATATATATATATATATATATATATATATATGTGTGTGTGTGTATATATGCATGTAAAATAATTATAATGTTTATTACCATATCATCTCGAAGGCGAGACAGCGACCGGGATCCCTGTCTAGATATGACCTTGCTCTTTTGCCGGTTAAGCCGATTTGTAGCGGCTCGAGCAATGTTCTTGGGATCATTCCAAAACTTAATGTACTCATCCCAATCACCCGCTGTAATTTCCTCGGGACGTGCCCGCCTAATCGCCTCCACATCGTAATCCCCGGTGGTGGGGTCTACCTTCCAATGTTTGGCCTTGAAAGAAGCCTTGTTAGTATTGTAGGCTTTTTGCAGGTGCGAGTTTATGCCTTCGTAGATCTGGGGCCAGCGGGGGGAGTCCATGTGCGGCCTTAGGTCAAATAGGGTCTGCAATCATATACAACAAAACGAAAACAGAGTTAGAGATATAATTTATATATTTATTTAAATTTGTTTATTTATTTATATGATATAAATAAATAAGCGAATTTAGATAAATATACACAATTAAATAAATGAACACGATAATGAAATAAACATAAAAGGATAACTGACCCCAATATTTGAAATGATTCCCGCCTTCTTCTCCTTCGGGACATTCTCCCAAGAAGGTTAGTAAAACGGCACCTTCCTAACGACCTCCCCGATGTAGTTAGACCAATGAGCCGCATGGGGGCCGAGAGGGTTTAAGGTTTGTTTGTCACCCACCTCAAAAGTGATCGACACGGGACCTTTTTCGTCTGCGATTGCCTTCAGCGAAAGGTTCCGGGTCTTGTCGCGGGTATTCAGCCTGCCCGCTGCCCTGCCGCCCAAATTGGGCTTTCGTTTACCTTTGCCTGCAAAATCAAGTTAGTGATAAAAGTCATAAATATGTATCAAATTTATGCTTGTATTACAATAATCCGAAAATTCTTACCTTTGTTAATGAAGCTTGCCCAGCAACCGGTGGGTACACGGTCTGGAGGGGGACGATCCTCCCCGCCACCGTCACCGCCGTGGGACCGTGCAACATCTGTCGACATCTGTACAAGTACAATTAGCATAAGATATAGAAATTCATGAACAAAATAATATAAGCATGCACACATCCAAATACATACACATCCAAATAAATATACACATTTAAACAATCCACAACAATTTCATTCATTCATTCAAATATATAAGTGTATTTTGCAAGTTACAACTCAAGATCAATCTTCTTCTTCACTAGAATAAACTTTCTCAACACCATCATCATCAACATTGATGAGGGCTTCAACATCAGAATCTGCTAAATCATGAGGAAGGGCGTCTTCATCAGGAATAATATCATCGTCTTCGTCAGGAACATCAATGATATCTGGCGGTGCGTCAACCACCGTTGATTGACCATCTATATGCAAGGTCGCATTATCCAAGTCATTCAAACTAGTAGAAAGTGGGAGATCAGATGAGTTGTCGAAATGTATAATATCAGGATCGTCCTCTACCACGATGACACCCCCGTCGGAAAACTTTTTATGATTAACATGTTCGACGACCTTCCGGTGGGGTTTGGTCTTATCTTCAAGGTAGAAGACTTGTTTGACTTGTGTTGCGAGAATGTATTGGTCATCTTTAAATGCCTCAGGCCTGCAGTCGACGATTTGTGTCATGTTGTTTCTAAAGACAAGTTTTTTGACTTTACGTCCTTTGTTGCTAGTGTCGAACCACTTAACTCGGAACAACGCAACTGTGAACAACAAATACTTAAACTCGAGGATTTCTTGAAGCTGACCATAATACATTTCTCTGTCACGGCCAGGCGAACAAATGCCGCTGTTTTGAGTTGTGCGACGTTCATCACAGTTGTGCACGACATACCTCACACCGTTGACTACGCAAGAGTTTACTGAGATTGGAGTCCATGATGGTCCATTAGCCAAAGCGAAAAACTCGCTAGTTGTGCTAACCTCTGAGTCTTGGTCATTGTCTATGTGACGTTGACGGATCTATGAAGAAGACAGGATTAGCTAGATAGAGAACACAAAATATGATATTGTTATTTTTACAGTTAAGTAGACCAAATAAGTCTTAAGTTTACCTGCGACCCAAACCAGTCAGGGAATTCTTCTTGCATGTCTTTGTTAGGAAATAATTTGAAAAACGTTCATGGTATTAGAATAAGTCGTCGAAATGATAAGTTAAGAAAAAGAAGTTTCAAAATAAAAAAACGCGTACCTCTTGAACTGGGTCCGGTACGTGTCGATCTCAGGACTGTTGTGAAGTACATACCATTTCACTTTTTTAAACTCTTGGGCATCAAACCCAATAAATGACCGTAAACCAATCATTTTACATACCGATCGAAACACCTAAAACTGACACGTTGGGGGAGGGGGTCCACATTATGGTCGGGACGATTAAATTTCGTGGTAACATCCTGAAAATAATGAGAACTGAATGTCAATGCTTCTTCAACAACATAACCCTCCGCAATCGAACCTTCCGGCTTAGCTTTATTGCGAACATAACCTTTTAGCTTCTTCATGTATCTTTCAAATGGATACATCCACCGGGGGCGAATAGGCCCGCCTTCAAGAGCCTCTATAGGTAAATGGATAACCAAGTGAACCATAATGTCAAAGAAAGCAGGAGGATATATGAGCTCAAGCTCGCACAGAATATCGACCACCTTGATCTGAGCTTTCAACATGTCATACTCCATCAAAGTTGCAGAGCATATTTGCTTAAAAAAGGAACACAACTCAATTAATGGTTTTGCAATCTTATCGGGCAAGTAATTTTGAAGTCCGTAAGGAAGTAAACGTTGCATCATTATATGACAGTCATGAGACTTCAGGCCCATTATATTGGTATCATTATCGGTCACTCTGTGCTTGAAGCATGATCCGAACCCATCTGGTAGTTTAGATCCTTTGATGTACTGACAAAACTTTTTTCGGTTCTCTGGTGTGAAAGAATACGCAGCCTGAGGCTTCAAGCACTTCCCGTTTTTGGTTTGGCCGAGCCACAAGCCACTTCAAATGCCCAACATTTGCAAGTCTTGTCTTGCCTTGACGGTGTCTTTAGATTTATCATTCATTAACAAAGTGTTCAAGATGGCCTCCAACACATTTTTTTTCGATATGCATGATGTCTAAATTGTGTCTTAGTGAAAGAAAAGACCAATACTCAAGCTCGTAAAAAATAGACCGTTTAGTCCAGTTATGCTCGACAAGAAGATTGCGTTTTATCTTCACACCTCCATAACTCGGATGTTTACCCTTCACACGTGTTGGCAATCTATCAAGTTGAGCCAGGATTACATCCCGACCAAATTCTTCAGGAGGATCTGCGTTATCGGTTTGGCCATTGAATTCAAGTGAGCGTCTCCATTTATGGGGCTTCGTTAAGAATCTTCTGTGGCCAAAATAAGCTGTTTTGCTTAACACACGAACAGATGGAGTGTCTTTATTACATGTAGGGCATGCCTTGTAACCTTGCCCACTCCACCCAGACAAACTACTTCGAGCAGGAAAATCATTGATGGTCCATAAAACCATCGCTCTCATATTAAACTTCTGGCCTGAGGCAACGTCTATAGTCTCGATACCTTTCTTGTCCCATAAATCCTTCAGGTCCTCAATCAAAGGCCTCAAGTAAACATCAATGTCCTTGCCCGGGGATTTAGGACCAGGAATTAACAACGTTAGCATAAAAGAACTCTCTTTCATACATAACCACGGAGGCAGATTGTATGTTGTCAATATCACCGGCCACATGCTGTAGGCCTGACTAAGGTTCCCAAACGGATTGAAACCATCAGCAGCCAACCCTAGTCGAACATTTCTTGGTTCTTTTGCAAAATCTGGATACTTTGTGTCAAATTTCTTCCATGCTCCACCATCAACCGGGTGTTGCATCTTACCGGGCTCCGTACACTTTCCAGTAGCATGCCAAATCATATCCTTTGCAGTGTGACTAGACTTGTACAAACGTTGTAGTCTAGGAATGATCGGAAAGTAACGCAACACCTTCTTAGGAACTTTCTTCCCCGGCGTGTTACTGTCTTTCCATCTACTCGTATTACAGACCGGACAAAAATCCAAATCTTTGTTCTTGTCTCCCCGAAATAAGCAGCAATCGTGTTCACAAGCATGTATCGACTCGTACCCTAACCCAATCATTTTAAATGTCTTCTTTATTGAATAGTATGATGGTGGGAGCTTGAATCCTTTACTGATGGGAAATACATTTTGTAAAAACTCTAACATTTCATTAAATATAGAATCAGTCAATCTACCTTTAGCCTTAAAATAGGTAAACTTTGCCATAAAGTCTAATCGAGTCACATAGTCACAACCGGGGTACAGCTCCTCGTTGGCAACTTACAACAATAATAATCTGCAAAAATTATAACATACCTCGCTCTTGCTCCTCGTCGGTCCTCGTCGGCTACTGCAAAAAAAAAAAAAAAAAAAAAAAAAAAAAAAAAAAAAAAAAAAAACTTTACTTTATCATCTAATTTACAACAACTTACAACAATAATAATCTACAAAAATCATAATATAATTAACTAATTTAGTTGAATAATATTTAAAATTTGTAAAACAAACCGTGTAACGTGTGGTGGTGGTGATGGTGGATGCGGTGGTGGTGATGGTTGATGATTGTTGATGATGTTTATTTCGTTTTTGTTGCAGAAATCGCCACAGGAGAAGAAGATAATGTTTTATTTCGTTTTGTGAAGTGATAATATTGACCAGATCTGCTTTATCAACAAACTTTTCCCCGACGACAATCCCCGGCGACATGTCGCTGGGGAAAGATATAATTTTTGTCGTTTAGCGTAAATGGCGCGAAATAACGAAAATTTTGGTGGGTAGGTATCCCCGGCGACATGTCGACGGGGACAACTAATTAATTTTTTTTCGTTATAATTAAATAATCCCCAGCGACATGTCGCCGGAGAAAACTTTTTTTTTTTTTTTTTTTTGGGTAAAATTTAATTACTTTATGTTGTTAACGACTTCAAAAGAATACGATTTTATCACTGCATTTCATCCCAATTTAAGAAAAATATTGGGAGAGTAATTTTGGCGTAGCTTACTATCTTTATTTTACTATCCCCTCCTAAAAGCTCTCAAAAATACGATTTTTTCTTTTATTTTATTATAATCCTAAATATTTCCCTTTCTTTTAATATAAACTCGGGAACAAAAAGTTACCATTCGGCATCTTTATATTCTTATATGAGAGTTAGATTTACAATCTAGTAACGGGCTAGAGGAACAAGAACATATTACATCAAAATGTTGCATGCACTATTTAATTGGATCAAGAAGCCAAACGATGCATAGTTGAATGTGTTTTATAAATCTATGATTCACCGAAGAATAATTATGGTTACACATTAGACGTTCAACGGATGAGTCGGTATGTTATGGTTACACATTAGACGTTCAACGAATGAGTCGGTATGTTATGATTACACATTAGACGTTCAACGGATGAGTCGGTATGTTATGGTTACACATTAGACGTTCAACGAATGAGTCCGTATGTTAAGGTTACACATTAGACGTTCAACGGATGAGTCCGTATGTTAGGGTTACACATTAGACGTTCAACATCCGAGTCGGTATGTTATGGTTACACATTATACGTTCAACGGATGAGTCGGTATGTTATGCTTACACATTAGACGTTCAACGGATGAGTCAGTATGTAAGGGTTACACATTAGACGTTCAACGGATGAGTCGGTATGTTATGGTTACACATTAGATGTTCAACGAATGAGTCGGTATGTTATGGTTACACATTAGACGTTCAACGGATGAGTCGATATGTTATGGTTACACATTAGACGTTCAACGGATGAGTCGGTATGTTATGGTTACACATTAGACGTTCAACGAATGAGTCGGTATGTTATGGTTACACATTAGACGTTCAACAGATGAGTCGATATGTTATGGTTACACATTAGACATTCAACGAATGAGTCGGTATGTTATGGTTACACATTAGACGTTCAACGGATGAGTCGGTATGTTATGGTTACACATTAGACGTTCAACGGATGAGTCGGTATGTTATGGTTACACATTAGACGTTCAACGGATGAGTCGGTATGTTAGGGTTACACATTAGACGTTCAACGGATGAGTCGGTATGTTATGGTTACACATTAGACGTTCAACGGATGAGTCGGTATGTTATGGTTACACATTAGACATTCAACGGATGAGTCGGTATGATATGGTTACACATTGGACGTTCAACGAATGAGTCGGTATGTTATGGTTACACATTAGACGTTCAACGAATGAGTCGCTATGTTATGGTTACACATTAGATGTTCAACGGATGAGTCGATATGTTATGGTTACACATTGGACGTTCAACGAATGAGTCGGTATGTTATGGTTACACATTAGACGTTCAACGGATGAGTCGGTATGTTATGGTTACACATTAGACGTTCAACGGATGAGTCGGTATGTTATGGTTACACATTAGACGTTCAACGAATGAGTCGGTATGTTATGGTTACACATTAGACGTTCAACGGATGAGTCGGTATGTTATGGTTACACATTAGACGTTCAACGAATGAGTCAGTATGTTATGGTTACACATTAGACGTTCAACGGATGAGTCGGTATGTTATGGTTACACATTAGACGTTCAACGGATGAGTCGGTATGTTATGGTTACACATTAGACGTTCAACGAATGAGTCGGTATGTTATGGTTACACATTAGACGTTCAACGGATGAGTCGATATGTTATGGTTACACATTGGACGTTCAACGAATGAGTCGGTATGTTATGGTTACACATTAGACGTTCAACGGATGAGTCGATATGTTATGGTTACACATTGGACGTTCAACGGATGAGTCGATATGTTATGGTTACACATTAGACGTTCAACGAATGAGTCGGTATGTTATGGTTACACATTAGACGTTCAACGGATGAGTCGATATGTTATGGTTACACATTGGACGTTCAATTTAATTACTTTATGTTGTTAACGACTTCAAAAGAATACGATTTTATCACTCCATTTCATCCCAATTTAAGAAAAATATTGGGAGAGTAACTTTGGTGAATCATAGATTTATAAAACACATTCAACTATGCATCGTTTGGCTTCTTGATCCAATTAAATATGGCATGCAAAATTACGAATTTTTTAATAAACAAGAGAATCCCCGGCGACATGTCGCCGGGGAAACTGTTCTAACGTCACGTTAAGATATATTAACACTAATTACGAATTTATTTAATAAACAAAAGAATCCCTGGCGAAATGTCGCCGGGGAAACGTAAGCGGGAAAATTTCCCGCCACGTTTTACCATGAAATATTCGGTCAAAATATTATCGTTGAATCCCCGGCGACATGCCGCCGGGGAAAAGTGAGAGATAATTTTGCTGACTTTTCTACGAGAATTCGTGCCACGTAGGATATATTTTTGTCGTTTAGTGAGGATTCCCCAGCGACAATTGTCGCCGGGGAAAACAACGATGGGGAAAGTGGTAAATGTGGTAGTGGTCAAGTTATACGAGACAAGTATACGTATTTGTAACTAAGTGTCGACAAAAATCTAACCTTCATACCACGCAAGTTCATTACGACAACAAGTTAACTCACAACTTTGATACGTTAAATAAAATTGAAAACGTATATATGTATATTCGAAAACATAAATTTTAGAAAAACATATATACTTAACGACATGAGTAAGGATCAAAGGAGTTGGATTCGAGTTTGCTTACAAGAGTGAAGAGTGTACGAGTGAAGGACAAAGACCGAGGAGTAGAAAACGATTTGCTTTCCAAATTATGAACCCATTTAGTTTCCAAAATACCAAAACCCGTTTCCTTTTGCAACTTTTGCAAAGAAACCCTTATGTTTGCTTCCAAAAACCATAGTTTTACCTTTAGCTTAACCTTTGAGTGTTTGCAAGTAAATATGTATGTTTTGTCTATGATCGGTTATAAGAAGGAAATAAGAGAAAAATAGAGTGTTAATGTTTACAAACATTTATGAGTGTGTACTACAAAACCAAATACATGGTATTGGTGGTAATGGGTTTGACTGCCATAACCAAGAAAGATAGGAAGAAAGCATGGTCATGAGTCCTTCTTGTCTATGAAAACAAGGATACCATGTGGTTTGGAGATGTAAACCATCAAAAGGTGATGGTATTTTCGGTTGAGTGTAGTTTGGAGAAGAACTAGTTAAATTTGTCATACTAAGTGGTACAATGCATGTGTATTTTATGTGTTCACAAGTGAATAATCTTTGTATACAATTAAACATTTACTTGTGTCATTTCTTATATGTTCGAACATATATGTTTAGAGTCAGGTTCTTGTGTGTCAACTAAAGTGATATGCGACAACATAATAATTCGAGAAAGGTTAAATGAGATTTATAAACTAGACGTGTTAGTTAAAGGTTAGATTCAAATAGATTTTGGTCCAAGAGAAATGATTTCACAATCAAATATATAAATGTGATCGAGTCATGTGTAAATGTGTCAGGTGTGATGTCTTTTGGTTTTGTGTTGAATGTATTAAGGTTTGATACAAACCATAAAATGTATATACAAGGAACGTACCTGATCAAATTTTATTGAATTTGCTTGTAAAAGTCGCAACCCAACCAGGTTAGAAAAGAGTGGGAAGTTAAAACTTGAATTCCGACTAAGTTTCTCATTTAGGTTTGTAAGTAGTTGAGATGTTTTTGTTGCACGTTGTAAATCGTTAATGTGTAAAATATGTTTTCAAGTGTGTTTTTATAAAAGAGATATAAAAAAATTAATATTGGTTTCAAAATGTGTTTATTAGACTAAACCATACTATCTATGGGTCAGTTCATATGCGAGCTCGTGTTTTTCAAGAATAGTTCGAGTTTACGTTCTACGTTTTGGTTTATAGAATTGCAATTCACAAAAAAAATATAGTACCAAAATTGGCATTGATTCGTATTTATGTTCATAAATGACTTGATAATTTGCTGGTTGTGATATGTTGTTAACTGTCTTGATGTTTTGATTAAGGATATATGTCGCATATTATTTTGTTTGCCTGCCTGTATTTTTTTCAGGTGATTGATGCGGGTTTTTTGACCATGTGAAATGTACCAGTATATTGGCGGGGCATCACCACAAAGGTGGTGTTTACGTGCACACCTAATGTAAAAACCTAAAAAATCAAACTGTGTGAAAAGACCATTTTAACCCTCACATTAAATACTTATAAAATACATAAATCACACCAAGCTCATTACACGTATTTATAACCTAACTCGTAAATGATCAATTGAACAAGTTAATAAAAATCCGACACAATTATGTTTCAAATGCGCGTATCATGTTTTCCTTTTTGATCCATGGTTTGAATAAAATACATAAAATACAAGATCATGTAACTTGTAACTAAAGCCCATTATATGTTGAATTGGAAAGTTTTGATTTGGTCTTGATTCCCTTGATTCAACCAAAAATTTCTTCCCCATTTATCTCCCATTTACCCATTTTATTTACTTACCTTATCACATTTATCACACATTCAAAAACATAAAAAAAAAAAAAAAAAAAAAAAACCTAGCCCCTAAAGTGGCGACACTTTTATTTTCCTTCTCCTGTTTCTCTCTGTCACAAGCTGGTACAAAGGAGCGTGGAAGAGGCTTGATGGTGGGTTGCTGGTTCGAAGGAATGACTGTGGTCGTGGTGTCCTAGGTTCGAAGATGGGGGCTGCTTTGGTTGTGAATCTGGTCGTGGGATTTGCTAGGCGGAATAGGGTCTTGGGTTGCTTTGTTTAAATCTTGTTTTTTTCCTCTTCTTTGCACGCTTCAAAGGTAATTCTTATGACCATATTCTCGCCTCCTAAATTCCTTTTTGTTTCGTGATTCTGGTCGTGTACCATCTCTTCCATGTGTATGAATATGTACCCATATATAACGTCATATACAATAATAAAACTAGGTCAAATGAAATCATGTATAAAACCTTATACTTGTTGAATAAAAAGGATGAGTAAAGACTTGTTTTGAATCTGATGTTAGACCTCTCGATATGCATGAACCTTTTGTTTATATCAAGCTTGAATGAGATTTCAAACATATGTATATACTTGGTGTTAATGGTGTCGAATGGAACAAGGGTTTAGGGTTTCGTTTGGATGTTTAGAAAGGGCATATGAATCTGTTTTGGGGAGGGAGGTCTGAAGAACATTAGGGATCACAAAAGAATTTGTATAATCTTGTCTAATCAAATCTAAATGACTTATAATGTAAATAGAATTCATGACCTAAAGGTAGGGCTCGTTTGTATATATACATGTACGATTCATAAAAATTAAAGGTTAGATTTGTAATTATTGAAACTTAAAGTTTGTTATGTTAACATGATAACTAAATGGACTAAACGAGTAAAATGGGTAAACTTGTTATATTTACACTTTAGACCTTAAACTTGTGTAACTTGGCATAAATGATCCTTAAACTATAATAATCCTCATTTTTCATCGCTTAACCTAATGTGGTGTTAAATACATCATAAATGGCTAAACTTATTAAATATAGAAACCTGCTATTTATGGAAACTTTCTAATTATAGAAACCTGATATTTTTGGAAAGTTACTTAATTATGGAAATCTGCTAATTATGGAAACCTGCCTAAAATAGAAAGTTACCTAAAATGAAAAGTTACTAAAAGTAGAAACATGCTAAAAATGGAAAGCCATCTAAAATAAGTAATCCGATCTTAATAAGCGTTATCTAATTCATATAGGTTCTGGGCGGCAAGATTGATTCATCGTGTGACCTTACTTTCAATTTTGCTTGCTTCGAATGAGGTATAGATATTCTGACCTTTCTCATAAGGTTTCTCATGATCTCTTTGCATCCTTGATCTCTTGCCATATTGTTATTGAACCTTTGTTTTGCTATTGACCCCTTTGATATTGAACCTTTGATATTGAACCTGTGATATTGAACCTGTGATATTGGACTATTGCTATGAAACTCTGAATTGGGAACCATTGATATTGAACCTTTGATTATGAAGACTTTTACATTGCTACACTTTAGACCTTTTGTTTTGACCTGTCAGTTTGATACCCGAGCCCTTAACTAGGCATGGGGGTTCCATGTCCGTGTCATTGATGCACCAATGGCATGACTCCAGTGTGGATGAGTGATGTTCCATACCATCCCCATATTGTATTGATTATGCGCGCTTCAGATATATTGTATGGCCACTATTGTTTGCAGGGGGCGTATGGATGCATCCTAGATTTGTATTGTATTGTTATTGATATATATATTGTTATGGTGATGTGGTGCGTGTGTGCAATACACCCCCTCACATTCTGGGAGCTAGCTACTCCACTAGTTACTTGAGGTCTCCCCTCCTATTGGTTTGGTATTCCAAGGCCACCCCTCCAAATACAATGGCTACTATTGGATACTTGGCTGCTATTGCCACTATTGATATTACTGTATTGTATTGTTGGCTCGGGATAGATTTCTAACAACCTTTACACTCTTGATATACCTATATTGTACCTTTGGTATTCTCCAACGCACCATATTCTGTATTAATTGTCCATTACTCAGTACCCTTATGTGACTCACTCTACTACCATGCTAGATTTCATTGCATTGATCTGTCCTACTCTTGTTCCGTTACTTCAGACTATCGTTCCATTCATGTACCGGGTTATTATATGATTATTGAATTTGATTATGTTGTTACATGTTTTATGTGACTACCGTTTACCTGCTACGATATGATTAGTATGCGATTATATGATTCACCTGTTGTCATCTGACTATATGTTATCTTACTGTTATGTGACCCTTGGATTCGTCTGGTGACCATGCTAGTGTGTAATCGATTGTTTTATCTGTCTATCGTGTATACTTTCAAGAAGTTAATCTCGTGGACTATGATTATCCGTTAGTATCTTTATCTGCTAATTGTTGACCTGCCATATTTACACTCTTGATTATGCCACTGTTTGATGATGTAAATGGTTCAGCCTATGTTATCCGTCTAGTTAATGTGTTTAGTTGCCCTGCTATGTCCTAAATTCATTCAATTATAACGTTCATGTTGTATTCATACTTGATAGGTGTGGCTACCATGTTTTGACTGCTGATAGTATTTCTGTTGTGATGATACTTGTTATGTTATTAACTTTGGGTTACTTGACTTGTGGGATTGCTATGCTCACTTTCTAATTAGTTGCCTCCGCTAGCTTTTAGATTTCCGTTTGGTTTATATGTATTCTGATTTCCTGATTAATTGCATGCCTGGTTATTTAAATGTTGATAAGGATTTAAAAGGTATAATTTTGAGGGGTCATTTAAGCCCTTAATTGATCACTTTTGTATCCGTTACTACTTAATTTCATTTCTTTTCACTTTTTAGGTCTCTTGAAGGCAAATTGCTGGAATGACACTTATTCGGACGAAAAGGCGCAAATATACGAAGAAAATGGCCAGAGTCAAGAATCGAGACACTCAGGCTGCTGGAACAAAATGGGACGGCGTCACAGCTTAATTGCGACGCCGTCGCGACACATCTTGAGACGACTCAGAGAGCAAATTGTTATTTTACAAGTGACGACATCAGGTTTAAAAGAGTAGGGCGTCACAACTCAGACGGCCTAGATTTGGATCCCGACGGCATCAGAGGTTGAAGCCGACGGCGTCACAAGCATAAGGTGACGCCATCACAGAGTTAACGTGGCCAAGAAGAAATCCTAATGACGGCGACCCGACGGCGTCACAATTAAAGAATGACACCGTCGCATATTGTAACTCTATATATAGAATTCGATTTTTCAGTATTTTAGAGAGGTAGTTTTGTGGAGTAAAACCTAAACTGAACTTTGGCTGTCTTGGGGAGTATCTTAGGGTTCCATACCCTATTTTACAACAAGATACATGATTTACTTCATTAATCTAATTATGTCTTCAATTGTTTGTGTGTATGCTTGCATGTTTTCCATGTCCGGCTAATTTACTTGTGTATTTGCTTAGATCTATGAAACCTAGGTATTGAATATTGTTTGGTTGTCTCTTATCTTAATTGTGATTGACCTAGTATTGCGATAGGTCATCCGTTGTGTTTTTAATGCTTGAGTAATCTTTGTGAACATTAGTTTATAATCACCTAGAGTTATTGTAGTCTAAACATCCAAAGATAACCTTAGAGTTAGTTTATGAATCCTAGAGATTTCGTAGGCAATAACCTTAAGGTAGACTTAAAGAGTTAAGGATGAACGCATACCCTACGACCTTAGAAGACACAACGCGTTAAGAATAAGGACGTGACAATTCAACCATCAATAGGAGATAACTAGGGAATAATAGCATCTAAGTAAATACATTTTTAATTATCATAAGAGCATACATCAATTAGACATAGACTACCCCTTAGCTTAGTTAATTAGATTAGATAAGTAGAGTAATCGGTAGAAATACCAACCCCCCAAATCCAATACCTCGAGATTCGTACCTTTCCATTTTCTAAAAAAACATAAAAAAGATAAAAAATAATCTTCCTCAACCCCAACCTTAGCGTAGTAATTTCTCCCTAGGATTCCTATTCCCCTAGAGAACGATATCAATACCCGTGGCTTACCCTAATACTACATTACAACGATTAGGTTCACTGCCTAGGGCGTTGAAAAACTTGCTCGACAAAAAGGAAGTTCCTTTGACCCCGAACGCGCGTTGTACGCGTATCAAATGTGCTTATGTATATGTCATCGATGCGTTACTTGCTTTGTTCTCCTCTGTTATCTGTTCTTTCTGGATATCTGTTACTATTGTATTCTGCAGGTTCCTCGTTGACTCATTGTTCTCATTTCGTTGTGACATTGTTATCAGTTTCCTTGTTTTATTTTGCATTTCTGATTTTGTTTAGCTTTTGTTTTGTTATATCTATTCACTGGGCTTTTTAAGCTCAGCCGCATTTCTTTTCCTGCGGCAGGATTTAGGTTGGAAGATGGGCTTTGATGGGCTGAGAGTTGGATTATTGAGTGGAACGACCCTAGTTACCTTATTACTTTGGACTTATTTTGAAGAGCAATTATTTTGAGTTTCATTTCATTTTGATATATTGGATTTTGTAATTTTCATTGTAAGTCATTCGTTCATGTGGCTTGGTATCTTATTTTATAAGACTTCCGTTTTTGCAAAATTTTATTTGTATGTTCTGATATGACACTAGAATGTAATACTTCTACCCTAGCCGGGTTGGGGTGTTACACCTAATATGGAACCTAAAATTGAGCATGTCCGTGTCTTGGCTAGGTTAACTGTTATGTTTGCAACCATGGCGGGTGACCACTTTTTTGGATTCATATGCTAGGGTCATATTGTTGTTGTTGGGGGGAGGGGGGGTAGAATAAAAACTTTGGCCCAGATTAACTTGGTCAAAAAATATTGGTGTTTAGTATTTGATTACGAAAAAAGATAGCTGCTACAGCTGTTAGTAATGTGGTTGGGATACTTTTTCTTGATCAAATACTGATCACTACTTATGATGTCGTACCCGAGTGGCGGTAACATAGGTTATCTAACATCATTATGGCAGCATTGAAACGGTTCCATTGTGTGCGATATTATGTTGGCCTGATATTGGCTTCTTGGTGTTTCGCCAATTTAACGCTCAACACATACATACATACAATGGCAATGATTATCGATCTCTATAAATTTTATAATCATGATTATCCATGGCTAGCATTTGCTTTTGCTGCTATACTTGCATGAGTTGGCTATTTCAACATGACTATTTTTGAGACCTCAGTATCTTAGTGGGGCAGCCTTACCCATGTGGTGGTTGCAGTCATGCCTGACGTTCGCCTTTCTGAGCCACTACGTGATGACCATCATGTTTCGGTAGAGATGTGAGCATATGTATGTATCTATGTGTGACAGATGCTATTTTTAGTGCAGTTATGCTTCAACTTCAAATTCAATCATTTTTTTAATCCAATTCTTAATGAATTTTGCATCACAAAAAACTCTTTCTTAATGTTCCTTTTACTGTCATAAGTGTGTCTGATACAACTTTGCTTCAACTACAGGGCTACATATCGTACAAAAAAAAGTACAGTGGAAGTTTATTTATAGGCTATAACTGAATGCACTCTTCATATTATAGTTAAACAATAAACCTTCTTAAGAAACCTAAAAGTTGAGCGCGTCCGTATCTTTGCTAGGTAAACTATTATGTTTGCAGCCATGGCTGTTGACCACTTTTTTGGATTCATATGTTAGGGTCATGGGTTGTGGACAACCTTTCGTTGCGCTGTGGAACAGGTTGGATTTAGGAAAACAGGTGTGCTGCGTTTTTTCCTGCGGGTACTTTGCCATATATTTTTGGTGGTTTTTTTTTTTTTTTTTTTTTTTTTTTTTTTTTTTTTTTTTTTTTTTGTATGATCATCTTAGTTTCAACATGTGGTTTCTGTTGGTGACTATTGTTGTTGGTGTTGTGGGGGATTAGAATAACAACTTTGGCCTAGAATAGTTTGGTAAAAAAAATAGTGGTGTTCAGTATTTGATTTAGAAAAAGGATAGCTGCTACAACTGTTAGTAATGTGGTTCAGATACTTTTTCTTGGTCAAATACTTATCACTACAGTCAGAATTTAGGTTGTCACATAGAAGATATGAGAGAAGAAGGTTGGAAGTTATCTGTTGGACCCGGAAGTATAACACCATGAAACCGGGCCTAAGCGTTTTATTACAAGAATGCCATTTGACTAAGTTGACTATGACTTTTATTAGTTTTAAGGACTCACGATATTGGTTGGTCAAACCCGGTAGTCAAACAATTAGTATTAGATGTTATGTAAATGGTTATAGAAAATGTGATGCGTCGCATTATAATGAAAAGGGACTTAAGGGACCTAAGTTTCCAAGTTATAAATATGTTATTAAGTGTTTGTGGCCAAAGTGGAAGGAAGGTGACTTGAGGGACCTAATGTGCTAATTAAGAAAACTTGCCTCCTACAATAATCTGGATACTTCCCTAGTATCATTAGATTTCTAGAAAGTTGTGGTGTGTGTGTGTCATGAAGTAGAAAAGGAAGGTAAGAAGAAGACCAAGCCTTGATGGTAATTCATGGTGTTAAGTACTTCCATTAAAGTAGATGAAGCCTTAGCAATGTTTCCTACCCATGTATGTATCTTAATTAGAGTTAATTGGAGAATTGAAAGTTAGGGTTATGTGAGCCCTAATTTGGGGAAATGGGTAAATGATGTATATTAGTTAATTAAGAAGTTAAAATGAATATGGGTTAAGTATTATTGGATTTAAGTTAATAAATTAATAGGTTTAATTATCACATAATCATCATATGATTATGTGATAATTGGTTATGGTTAGAAAGGAGTTATGGTTGTTGTGGCCATGACATACTTGATTGGTTATGTGTTTGTGCCTATAGTGATTATGGCTTAGATGAAAAGAGTGGAGATGATGATGTGCTTGGTTTCATTAGCTTGGAATCAAGGTAAGTAAACTGATTATAAGTTAATGTTATATGGATTCATTACATTATATTTTAAGTGTTGTTAATGTGTAAGTTATGGAATGGCTTAACTGTATGTGTTTATGTGAAAGTAGATAGTAAGGATAGTTTGGCATAACTAGCAGTTGTATGTTAGAATAGGAGGGTTTTGACTAGGAAGTAAATGGTGAAGCTTAAGGATGGCTTAAGGTATGTTTTATGATTAATGTTGTAACGGACAATGGGTATAGTGCTTAATGTATGGATGATTATAATACTATGTTATGATCATTTTATTTGCTAAGCCTCGTGCTTACGGTTTAAGATATCAATGCTTTGTAGGTCCACATGTGATGGTGATGGTAAGTATCGGATTAATGCTTATGGATTGCTAGAAGGAAGTTAGAAGATTGGTAAGAGAGTAGGAGCTTAGGTAGATATCAAGCTCAAGTCAATGTTATACCCCTGAGAGTCTAAATGGTTTTGTAAACGTGTTGTCAAGTGTCAAAGTGAATGTCATAGTCGTTGAATGTAATTGAGTCATCAATGGTGCGTCAAAGTATGGTTTAATTATTCGTAGTCTTGTTTAAAGGGGCGTTTGGTACAATGTATATTTATACCCATTTTGGGTTGTAAACTGGTTAATGATAATGAATACAATTTATTACGTTAAGTTGATGATTCTAGAAGGTTTGAGGTAATATGAATGTGTTATAAGTTGAATGTAATGTAAAAGGGTTTTGGTATAAAACATGTTAAATTGGAAAGTGGTATTCCGAAGGTCAAATGGTAAATGTTATTTATTGGAAATGATATTTATAATGTAATAATAAGTTCTGTAAGTTTTAGTGTCTTTCCGAGTAATAGAAGTCGTTTTCCCAAAAATGGGTCAAAAGTATACAAAAGAGGTATGCAGAAAAGGGATGTTTGGAGTGCAGAATGAAATTTCGGTTTGGAATCAAAATTTGGAACCAGCACTCCAAATTTCGGTTTGAAAGTGAAATTTGGAACCAAAACTCTAAATTTTGGTTTGGAAGTGAAACTGTGAACAGATTTTGTCGGTTTTGAAAAATCATATCTTTTTAACCGTAAGTCGTCACGGGTCATGCCACCTGTCATTTTGAAGGTAATTGAGTCTAGTTTTATTTAAAAATAGTATCAAAGTCCAGATGTTTATATATTTTTGTCAGCTTGTAAACTAGTGACAGTGGGTCAGTTTTCAGGTGTACTTTTTGCGAAAAATTTTCACGTTTTTAGTCGAGTTGTTCAAGGGGTGTTACAGGATGGGCACCAAAGGAATATTTTCGGGTATGGGCTTACCAAATGCAAATGGTCTACAAAGTTGTGGGAAAAGCAATGACGCCTTTTGTAATATATTTATTATACTGTTTTTAAGTTTCTTGATGTTAGATTTGCAATTATGCTACATGTAATTTATAGCTCATGATTCCTAAAAAAAAATGATGTTATGCTTTTTGCCATAAATTAATTTTTTGGCTAATATTCATGGTGATGTTGTTAAGAGTCTTGATGTTCTGATTAAGGTTATCCATGGCATCTTATTATGCTTGCCTGCCTGTATTTTTCAGGTGATTGATGCGGGTTTTTAAAGCATGTGAAATGTCCCTGTATATCCGCGGGGCAGCACCACAGAGGTGGTGTTTGCAGCCATGGCGGTCGATAAGACGTTATGCGTTTGCTTATGGTGCGCTCTTATGTTATGTGTGAACAAATGTGCACACCTAATATGGAACCTAAAAGTTGAGCTGGTCCATGTCTTGGCTAGGTGAACTGTTATGTTTTCTGCCATGGCGGGTGACTACTTTTTTCAATCCATATGCTAGGGTCATACTGTTGTTGATGCTGTGGGGGGATTAGAATAAAAATTTTGGCCTAGATTAATTTGGTCAAAAAAATATTGGTGTTCGCTATTTAATTACGAAAAAGGATAGCTGCTACAACTATTAGTAATGTGGTTGGGATACTTTTTCTTGGTCAAATACTGATTACTACTTATGACGTCGTACCCGAGTGGTGGTAACATATGTTATCGAACACCATTATGGTAGGATTGAAATGGTCCCATTTTGTTTGAGGTATTATTTTGGCCTGATTTTGGCCTGTTGGTGTTTCGCCAACTTAATGCCCAACACATACATACAGACAATGATGATTAGCCATGGTTGGCATCTGCTTTTGCTAATATACTTTCATGCGTTGGCTATTTCAACATGGCTAATTTTGAGACCTATATATCTTAGTAAAGCAGCCTTACCCATGTGGTGGTTCCAGCTATTCCCAACGTTCGCATTTCTGAGGCATTACGTGATGACCATCTAGTTTCGGTATAGATGTGAGCGTTGTATGTAGGTATGACGGGTGCAATTTTTAGTGCAGGTATGCTTCAACTTCAAATGCAATCATTTTTTAAATCCAATTCTTAATGAATTTTACATTACAAAGAAACTCTTTCTTAATGTTCCTTTTACTGTCATAAACGTGTCTGATACAAATTTGCTTCAACTACATGGCTACATATCCTACGTATAAAAGCACAGTGGAAGTTTATTTAAAGGCTATAACTGAATTTGCGTAATGGGTTAAAATTAAATGGGTCCTGCAAGTCAAATGTGTATATTCAAAGTGCATTAGACCTTTTGAATTGTTATACATAACGCTTAAAAGGATAAAATACTTATTAGTATTTGCAGATTGACATGAGCTTTATCTATGCGTTTTTCAGGGTTGTGGTGAAAGCAAGCGGCAACGGGCATGTCTTCTGTTGGCGACATACCCAAACTGAGCAAGATTGTAGCGGTAAGCATGTATCATTATTATATTTACATACGATTCATATATCTCAGGCCATGGCAGCCTTTTTTAGAATCATTTTAAGAATTAATGCTCCTTTTTCACTTTTATTGAGTTCTGAAACATATATTTCTGAAAATACAATTTACATATATACCTCTGTTATGTTTTTGTTTTTTTTTTTTGTTTTTTTTTTTTTTTTTAAATAAATGCACATGTTTCAAAAGGCTGGTAACATCACTTTAAGCAGCACAAACACACTCAAAT
This sequence comes from Chrysanthemum seticuspe, assembly GCA_019973895.1. Lineage (NCBI taxonomy): Eukaryota > Viridiplantae > Streptophyta > Magnoliopsida > Asterales > Asteraceae > Chrysanthemum > Chrysanthemum seticuspe. The sequence goes on from BPTQ01000005.1 coordinate 285,500,452, forward strand.
ACAACTGATTATTTGATTTAGAGGTTGCAAAACTAGGTTTTCAGGTTAACGTGTTTGCATCCAACGGGTCACTTAGGAAACCACACTAAAGGGATTCGTGTCAAAACAGATATGGGTCCAAAAAAGGTTGAAATGAAATATATATAAGGGCTTCACTCTTTCTTTCCTGCACATTTATATACAAGCATAGTAATCTGATGTTAATACTGTATCTATAACTTTTCAGAAAGTATATTTTAGAGGCCCGAATACTGGAGCATTGACATAATCTTTTCAAATGGGATTTGATGATTTTTGTAACCCATCATGGACATGTAATCTTTGTTTTTACAGCTCATTAGTTTCCAAATTCACATTTTGCATTTATGAATCCTGTAAATGATAAAAAATAGTTTTCCGTATGATGGCTGCTTATTATCTGACTTGATATGGTTTTTAGTCTCTATAGTTGGTCTCACTGTTAATTGGTTTTATATGGTTTCTTATGTATAGTAGATTAGTGTAGCTAATCTTAAAGTAATGACATGATTATCTTATGTCCAGTTTTATATCAGCTTTGGGATACTCATTATCAAATACATGTTATTTTGTTTCGATCTTTTTGTGTCCAGATTACGTTTTATAAATAACGAGGAATTTGCATGTTCGAAGTGAAATATGAACATATAGATGGTTTTCAAAACATGTTATCACAATTTTGGTGGGCTGATTTATAGGGTTTCTGATCAGGATCGTATATGATCATTACAACATCATGTTATCACAATCAAGAATTAATTAAGGAGAACAAGGAAGATTGTTGGGGAATGGTTGAACCCATTCTGTAAACATAGAATATGTATATATTGAATAATGTGGGTTAACTTTACAACTAATATGGATACATGTATATATATACTATACGAATGGGTATATTTGAAGGGATGTGATGGTTCAAGGAACTGGTTCATGTAGCAGTTATTTTCCCTCCAATTCCATTTTAACTACCAAAAACTAACTTAATCTAACTGTTTTTTGGGTCTGTTGGTTTGTTGTATTCGACCCAACATAGAACCAATTGCAGCTTTGATAACATAACAAAATATTTGTGGATTAAAACTTCCAACAGATTCCCCCTTAATCTATAAATCTTTTGTTTTCTTCAATCTTCTTGTTCCTGAATGCCTTCTTGTTATAATCAATCTTTTAATCTTGATGTCTTCAAACATTTTGGTGCGTCACTGGATCTTTCTGATCTTCATGGCAGTTTTTTTTTTTTTTTTTTTTTTTTTTTTTTTTTTTTTTTTTTTTTTTTTTTTGAAACAAGTCCATCTGTTTCAATTTGTGACTTCAAGGCAAGTAAATTTCTTTGCCTTCTTCCTACACCGTATTTGTGTGCAATAATAGCACTTGAGTGCATCTTGATCTTGGTTAAATCCATAACTCTTGTGACAAAACGTAAACTGTGTTTTTATTTCCAAAACACAATTTATTCTGGTTTTGTTCCTTCATAATTAGCATCCATGGTGATTCCTGATTGGTGATTGACCATGGCTTGGTGTTGTTTGATCCCTTCGGCTCTGATGCCAATGTTCTAGAGGTTCCGAGATGGATTTCCAGGATCGAATTTGATCAAGCAACATCATGATATCAATCGAACAAAGAAATAAAAGATGGGTTGAACCCTAAAAGAAACTTATATTGAATGGAATAGGGTTAATGAAAACTGTTACAATGAATCATATATATACTATTCTAAACCTAATAACCGTTTCTGCAGCCTGATAGGTTTGTTGGCCGAAACCAGAATATTGCAGGCTTTTAATCCTTTTGGCATCCAAGACATTAAACGGCCCAACAAAACATATACAAACACGAATTCGAGAAAAAGTGGTCTGATAATTTTTGTTAATGTAAAGACAATCAAACTTCTGTAACTACAAATTTCCAATTAACATCATAAAACAATTTTGTATTGCAAGTACATTACAATATGTACATGTTACTTGTAGCTAATAAAAATTTGGGTTGGCCATGGCCCATCCCACCACTAAGGTGGCTCCGTCCCTGTTGCTTGCGAATACTTGGTAAACTGAGGTGCAACTACTTATATCAGGCTCTTTTATGTGAGCCTGAGGATTTGGTTGGTTGTAGTGTGGTTAAGGCTTACGATAAGATTTATGATAGGAATATTGCTAAAAATGAGCGTAGGTTGGAGAGGTTTAAGAATGGAACTGCTATATAATTCATTCAAGCAGTATCCAGATGGCTTTCAACCCGTTTATCCTTTTCGACCGATTTACTCATTTCATCTTTAGTTCAATATTTTATCTTAACTCATGGTTTACTTTTTTTAAGTATTAACTAGAAATGGCGACACAGGCGTCTTAAACGCGTTAAAAAAACCGGGTTTAGGCCAAAACAAATATTTAAGTGTTTTGAGATGGACTGAGTTTGATAAACCGTAAGCTAAATATGATTAGAAACATGAATGATTGTACACTAATAAGCTAACATGTTCTAAGAAAGCAATAAAAGTTTTGTTTTACGCAATATGGAATACATTTTGGACGACTTTTAACCCATTTGACTTTTTTGTAGTTCAATCGTTTGATAATATGTTGAAAACATAATTCCTGTTTTTCTATTCTGATTTTTTTGAAACTATCATACCCTGCAGATCCAGAAATGCAACAACAAATAATCAGATGTATATTGGTTGTTCAAGCATCATCTGAGATTTTCCTACTGCTTCAGCTTCTTGCACAGCATTGAATGAGTGTATCATGTAGTTACGTTTTGTGCGTGAAGAACAAGAAAAAATGATTCCTGTTGCTGTGTCAAAGACATCAACAAGATACAAAAAAATATGAACTGAATCCAATCGAAAATTTTCAAAAGGTTGCGCCTCTTTTCATTTTTTATGTGTTTTTCAGTTCATTTTTGTTATGATGTGACGACAATTATCATCTAATGTATATTACTCTATTTCTTCTTTTTCAAAGTAGTTGACTGTTTAGCGTGCTTAAAAGTAGTTGATAACTAGAAGAAAAGTAATAATTGATGATCCACCCACATATTAAAATGCACAATAAAATGACACATTTCTAAATGGGAAAAAAATAATGGGGGAACGTTGAAAGGATAAGATCCTATGATTTATACAGCTTATAAAGCATTTAGCACCATCTCTTCTAAATTTTTTTAAGATCATTAATGTGTTTTCTAAACATTACAATTTTTAATACATAATATATACAATACATAGCTTTTAGTAATTTATCTTTCACAACATTATAATACTTTATTTATTATTTCTTTTTGAATTAGTTTAGTTTTAATAAAAAAATGTACATATAAATGAATATGATTTTAAAATGCTTGCAAAACTACAAAGTTCCAAAACTATTATTATATCGTAAGAGTGTTTCGAGAACCAATCTACATAAATTTTGAATTATTTTAAATAAAATTAAACACAAAAGTAAAAAACGGTTTTTTGTAAAAGTTGGGACAATTTTTTTAAGACAAATAATGCAAATATGTAAATTCACAAGTGATAATTTATTTGGTTTTATACGTATTACACATATCTATACTACTTATAAAGCATTTAGCACCCTCTCTCCTAAATGTGTTTTTTAAGCATTACAATTTTTAATGCATAATGTACACGATACATAGCATTTACTAATTTATCTTACACAACATTTTAATTCTTCATTTATTAATTCTTTTTGAATTAGTTTAGTTTTAGTGCAAAAATGCACATATAAATGAATATGATTTTAAAATGCATGCAAAACTACAAAGTTCCAAAACTAATATTATATATAAAACATTTAGCGCACTCTCTCCTAAATGTGTTTTTTAAGCATTATAATTTTTAATGCATAATGTACAAAATACATAGCATTTACAAATTTATCTTAGACAACATTTTAATTCTTCATTTATTAATTATTTTTAAATTAGTTTAGTTTTAGTGTAAAAATGCACATATAAATGAATATGATTTTAAAATTCATGCAAAACTACAAAGTTTAAAAACTATTATTATATCGTAAGAGTGTTTCGAGAACCAATCTAAATAAATTTTGAATTATTTTAAATAAAATTAAACACAAAAGTAAAAAACGGTTTTTTGTAAAAGTCAGGACAGTTTTTTAAGACAAATGATGGAAAGATGTAAATTCACAAGTGATAAATTATTTGGTTTTATACGTATTACATATATCTATACTACTTATAAAACTTTTAGCACCCTCTCTTCTAAATGTGTTTTTTAAGCATTACAATTTTTAATCCATAATGTACACAATACATAGCATTTACTAATTTATCTTACACAACATTTTAATTCTTCATTTATTAATTCTTTTTGAATTAGTTTAGTTTTAGTGCAAAAATGCACATATAAATGAATATGATTTTAAAATACATGCAAAACAAAAAAGTTCCAAAACTATTATTATATCGTAAGAGTGTTTCGAGAACCAATCAAAATAAATTTTGAATTATTTTAAATAAAATTAACAACAAAAGTTAAAAACGGTTTTTTGTAAAAGTCGGGACAATTTTTTTAAGACAAATGATGCAAGTGTGCAAAGTGCTAAGTGCTAACTCAATGATTAATATGTTACTGTATTAATTATTATATTTTTTATGGATAACTCTAACACTGTGTTCTAGAGTGGAGTGAAAAGTTAATATGCTTACCAGCCAAGATACAATCATGAGAATACAAAAGTTATGATAAAGTGATATAGTGCATCAATCTTTCAAAATTCCTCAAATTTTATATTGCAATTTAACCCATGTTCAAAGTGGTTATGTTGATTTGGAGCATGGTTTTTGAAAAAAGATATCGTATATGTAGTTATTTACATTAGCTGTCGCTTACGACAACGTTTCAATGAAAAAAGAGTTTCGTAACACCCTCTACACTATGCGGTACATTACGAAAACAATCATGTACTTTTAGTTATTTACGATTTTTTATATAACAAACTTTATTTATCAAATATTTAGCAATTGCTTCATCAACAAAGACATTGTCTAAAGAGTTTTTCGCGGTTAAACAACATTTATTAAACTCAAACATTTTTTTATATTACAATTGTATTTAATACATATTAATTAAACTTATAAAAAATTGCCATAATTAAATTTGATAATTACATAAACTCAAACTATCTTTTTGTATTTCAGGTTAAACCTTACCATGAAGACAACCGTTAGACAAACCCATAAACAAATAACAATAAAATGTCTCTAAATTGCAAAAAATTGCAATATTTTTTACTAACATAATATTATATAAAAAAAATGTTAAAGTTAAATTTATGTTTTTTGTAAAAATAAAATAACCCTTAAACTATTTAACAAATTACAAAAGCAACGTTTGATTTTTTTTTTATTTTTTTTATTTTATTTTTTTATATATATATTTTTTTTAAATCGCAACACCCCCTCAGACTATATTGCAAGTTACGAAAAATTGCCTTGTACTATTAGCTATTTACGATTTTTTATACAACAAACTTTATTAATCAAATATTTAACAAATATCTTGCGATTTTCTTTTAAAAAAATATATTGATGGAAAGGTCTTTTAATTGCTTACAAATTTAACCAAATGCCTCTTGGCTCGACAGTATATGAGTGGCTTATCAACCTAGAGATTGTGGGTTCAAGTCTCGTTGGAGACATATGAGATAGGTGGTGTAAGTTATAATAAATTTGTCGTTCTAAAAAAATTGCGAACAAAATTAGCGCAGTATTACAATAATTTTTACTAACATATAATTTTATAGAAAAATGTTCAAATTTAATATATAGTTTTTTTTTACATAAATAAAATAAAATTCAAACACACCTTTACGCTATATACAATTTCTAAAAACTACCCTTAATTTATTTCTTTACATTTGTATATTATATTTAAATTTACCTCAAACATTATTTTTTTTTTTAATTTTTTTATATACAACAACAACAAACCCAATCCCGCCTAGGCAGGGTATGGGGGAGGTAAAATGTAGACAGATCCTACCCCTACGCCAGGGTAAACCCGAGTGTAGAGAGACTGCTTCCAACGAGACCTCCGGCAAGTGCATGTGTGCTAGTGCGAAAGGATAGATATAGCATACGACAAAAACAAAAGGCAAAAGCGAAGTAAAGAAAGCAAGCAAACAAGCAAACATGGCATACATGAAAAGAACAACGCATACAGGAAAAGGAACCACGCATAAGCACACCGAAAAAAGCCAAAAGCAAAGCGCAACAGATATAGAACCAAAAGCCCAGGCACACCAAAAGCAGACCAACAAAAGGGCGCAACACAAATCAAAGCAAGGAAGCACACGAGGCATAAAGCTAAAGTAGCGACACGTAGCACCGAAACCAGACGCAAGGGGCAAGACAAAGCAGGCAAAACCTAAGGGGGAAACAACATAGCAACGTAAACCACGCACGGGGCCTAAGACTACGGCAAAGCAAAAGAGAGTCCACAAAAACAAAAACACGCAAGGAGGCAAAAGGGGACACTGATTTGTGCTGAAAACAGTCAAGCTACCTCACACAAGCTAGCCACTTGTGAATGGCCAACCGTAAGAAGCTTAAAACTGCTTAAAACACAAATGCAATGAAGTCCTGGAGAATATAGTGAATTCCCGGGTCGTTTAGTCCCACAGAGACTCAATGGTGTGTCAAAACAAACTCAGATGATAGAGTGATCACTAAGGATAGTGATCTGTAAAGGTTTTGATCAGAAATATTATACTACTGATTGATTGGAATGGAATGGAATACAGAATAGGAAAGCACAACAATCAGATAAAAGAAACGTAAATACGTACGTTTAAAAACTACGTATACGTACAAAATAAAAAGTGAAATCTAAGAAATAAAATACCTAAAAATATAAAAATGACATTTTTGGAAACCTAAAAATAAAAGAAAATTATTAGAAAAGGAAAATTATTTTTATAACTAATTAATTAATTATTATTAATTAAAAACTATTTTAACTATTTAATAAATACTCTAAAATAGAAGAAAATACAAAATAAGGCTAGAAAAATAAAATTATGATTGAGAAAAATCTAAAATATTATAAAACTAATTTTAAAATTGAAAATATATTTTTCACACTTTTTATCTAATTATTACTAATTAATAACTATTTAAAATACACTTAATTACTAGAAAATATAAAATAAACTTGGAAAAAATAAAATTTTAACTTGGAAAAATCTAAAATATGATAAAACTAATTTTAAAACAGAAAAGATATTTTTATGCTTTTTAATTATTTTATTACTAATTAATTACTATTTTTAACTATTTAAAATTATAATAAGTACTAAAAAGATTAGGAAAATTATGAAACTTTTTCTAAAAATACTATATGATGACAGAAAACAAAGAAAAATGGAAAAACAAGATTTGCTTATTAATAAGCTAGAAAGAAAAATCAAAAAGCTAAGAAATATTAAATAAACACTATCACTGATTTTAATTTGACCTTTTTCTGGATTTTCTTCTTGAAAACTACTTTAATACTGATATTATGAAACTTTAACAAAGACAAAAATTTTACAAGTCACAAATAAGTTGTTTTGACAAGCTTATGGACCCAACAGTTATGCTTATGAGCTTATTGGGTGAAATAAGCTCAAACAAGCTAACCAGCTGAAACAAAAGCTCAAAATGGATGCAAGTAGACTACTGCTACTCAAATGAAGCTAAAACACACAGATAAGCACATTGCTAAGATAGAAATAAGCAGATAAGCACTTTGCTATATGTGATGAAAAACAGAAAATGGGACAAGGTTAGGGCTTATTGCAGCCCTAGCAAACAAGCTAGAAATTGAAAAACAAAGCTTGATACTTCAAGATGGCCAGGTTGGCTTTCCAAAGAACCAAAAAACACAAGATTTGAGCAACTAATAAGCTCTATGTGAGCTTATCAAGTTGGACCTATCAACTGTGCACATGGCACTTTTCAGAACAGGTATCCACAAAAAGCTAGAAAATAAGCTCTTAACAAGCTGATGGACAGAGAACTAGCATTTTTATATTTTTGTTTAGCAACTAAAGTTTAATACCCCAAGAGCTTATGAACTAAATCTTAATAATAAACACAGTGAAATTCTAAGTTTTATTCAAAAACTGGTATTAGAAAATTTTGACTTTTTAAATACACTAACTAGTTGACTTTTATGAACTTAAGATTGATTTTACTGATTATATATGTTATATTAAGCTATGTTAAGGTGATTTTAAGCTAAAGTAACCAGTTACAAGCAGATTTGATAAGATTAGTAATCTAATATCTTAACAGTTATAAGGTAAATTGAGATTAAACTAAAATTTGACTTTTTATAAAACAAGAACTAGATTTTATGACTAAAATGAGTTATTAGGAACTATAGTAACACAGAACAACAACAACTAACAACTCAAATGACTTCTACCACAGATTAGCATGCAGATCCAAACACCCTTCAATGAAACTGTTTTGAAGTTTTTTATACTAAAACAAGTTTTAAGATCAAGAAATCTATTTAATATATTAAATTAGCTAAAATAAAACAGATTTAAACTGGAATTGACACTATATAAACACTTGAACTAATAAATACAAAAGTTAAGAAGATGCCTTACAAAATGAGTCCAAGCTCAAATCATAGATTCAAGAACTGATAACCACACCCTATTGCTTCCCAAGAAGCTCTAAACCAAAAGCAATCCAAGTGATCACTATGCTTCAGCTTTCATCATCATTCTCATTGCCTTTTTATTTTCAAGCTATTTTTGAGAATTTGTGTGATTTTTTCTATTTTGAATATAAATTGAGTTTTAAGGATTCTAAACTTAGATAAGCTTTGTAAAGAGCTTATAAGAGCTTTGAAATTCTTAGAAACAACTAATAACAACAATTAAATATTTTGAGGATTTAAACAGTGAAACATTCAAAAACTAAATTCGTATACAAGACTTGAAATTGAAACTGAAAATGTTTACTTGATACACGGAAACAAGATTACAAAGTATTTCAAGGCTTAAACATAAACTGGAAAGTTTGAGAAAATTAAAAACGACATAGGTAAAAGTAAATTACACTAGATACTTAGATACATTGCATCTCTCTCTCTCTATATATAATGACTTTTGTGAATCTCTGATGTCCTCTGAATCTACCCCACCAAATTCCAGCCATTGGATTGCATAGAATCATCAAAACCGTCCAAGCGTTATTTTGGCGCCAATTTCTTCAAAGCAGGTTTTTGACATTAAATGGAGTTGGTTCCAATCAATTAAAGGTTTTGTTGTTTAGAGGAGGTGGAGGGGACAGGGTAAGGGAGGGGGGTTGAAAATGTGGAGAAAACCATGCCTGGTTTTGAGGATTCAGGGGTGGGAGAGGTGATGCTACAGTGGAGGGCGGTATTTCATGTTGGTTTGACTTTCGTTGACCGAAGTGGTATATCAAAGGGGCCGGGTTGGTTTTGGGAAGGGATTGGGCCAAGGTTGTGTTGGATTTGGGCTTTTGATATAATAAGGTGTCCGTTTGGTTTAACTAGATAACAAGGACCAAAAGTGTAATTTATCCAAACTCAAGGACTGAAAATGCCAACTTTCCAAACTTATAACAAGGACCAATTTTGACAAACTTTGATAGTACAAGGATCCTTTTTGCATAAATTCCATTTTAAAAGGTCCAAGGACCAATTTTGCAATTTTCCAAAGTTTAGGGACCTTTCTTGCCAATTGACCAAAGAATCATTCAAGGATCATTTTTTACAACTTAGAATACTTCAGGGACCTTGAATGATAAAATTCCACATTTTGATATTCCAGGGACTAGATTTGACAACTTTTAAAACTTGGGAGACTAAAACTGCCAATTTTGCAAACTTGAATCATTTTTCATCTGATTTTGATATTTTTGCATTTAAAACACATAAAACACTGATTTGTGATATTTTGATCATTTTGATGTGTTTCTGAGTGTTTTCAGATGATTTTGCAGTTTAGATTATACAAAAATGATGAGTATTTAGACACTCATCAATCCCCCACACTGAGATATTGCTAGTCCCTAGCAATGATTTGAGAAAACTTGATGGATTTGAAAAACTCTTTACCAAAAGCCATCACTTCTGGAGTAGCCAATTGTTTTGATTCAAGTAAGAACCTTGGTACAACGATAACCAAATGATTTATTGGCAAATCATAAACCATATAACGGATTTGATGTGTCTTTACCAGAAGCCGTACCCTTCTGGACTAGCCAACTCTTAGATAAATTATTAGAATTATCTTTGGTGAGCTGAATACCAATTATGGATTTTCCACTGCCTTTACCACAAGCCATAACCTTGCGGGCTAGCCAACTCTTCACTTTTTAGGATATGGCGAGTTGAGAACCATACAATTTTGGGCAAATTGCAAGCCATATAAACGGATTTGAGAAATCTTTACCAAGAGCCGTTTGCTCCTGGATTAGCCAATCCTTTTGTCTTACAAACATGGCGGACTGATAACCAAGATGAGTAAGTGTAGAACACTTACTCCAAAAAAAAAAAATTTTGGCCAAAAACGGGGGAATTGGGTAGATAATATATGAAATTCGTGAGAATTCCCCCCCACACTTAGAAATGAATATTGCCCTCAATATTCAAAGTACCGGCGGTTATGCCGAAACAAAGAACGTAAAAGGGAAATACTACGGCCATTATTTAGAAGATTTTTTTTTTTTTTTTTTTTTTTTTTTTTTTTTTTTTTTTTTTTTTTTTTAGAACATGATTTTATATACAACAGTGTGGGGAAACTCCCCCACACTAGGGTGGTAGAAAGGGGGGAAGAAGACAGAAATATGGGTGAAAACCCATATGGTGTGTGCTAATGTTTTTGATTACCGAGTCACTAGCTTGACTCGATCCCCGCATTCATTGGTTCATGGGGAATGTTTGTAAATCCGGGACAACCACAGATGGAATGTCCTCTCCAAAGTAATGCTTCACTCGATGACCATTCACTTTAAAATTAGGACCATCGGGTTGAGATAACTCAACGGTACCATAAGGATAAACCTTAGCAATTGTGAATGGGCCAGACCAACGGGACTTGAGCTTTCCCGAGAAAATCTTCAATCTTGAATTGAAAAGAAGGACTCGATCACCAACGTTAAAAACGAGGAAAGAATACCATGGATCCATCTACACCATAAGTCAGGGAAACCCATTTGAGACATTACCGACTCAAGGAAACCCCAACTAACGTTGTCATACGCTTTGTTAAAGTCAACCTTGAAAATGAAAATTTCCCTCTGCTGTTTTTTGGCCCAAGAAATCTCCTCTTTCAAAATCAGCGGGCCGTCCAATATAAGCCGGTCACTCAAGAAAGCCGATTGATTTATAGAAATCAACTGGCTTAGAACTTGTTTAAGACGATTCGCCAAAACTCTTGAGAGAATTTTACCTAAAGCCCCAACTAAAGTAATGGGTCTGTACTCGCCTAGATGTCCCGGGTCCCTGACTTTGGGAATTAAAGTGATAAAAGCCGCATTACATCCTCTACTAATGCCCCTACCCTCGAAGAAAGCCTAAAAAACATCAATAAAGTCATTTTCGAACAAATCCCAGAACCTCTTAATGTATTTAAAAGATACACCATCTGGGCCAGGAGCCCGCTCATCGCCGCATTCAAAAGCTGCCCTTTTTATTTCTTCTTTGGATAAACGGTTAATCAGAGAGTTTGCCGCCTCACTCGATAATTTGTTATCGAAGTCACAAACCAAGTGAGGCCTCTCACAGCAATTCTCACTAAATTTCTCTTTGAAAAAAATCATAAACATGTCTCTTAATCAACTTCGGCTTAGAAACCCATTCATCACCAACCATTAATCCGTGAAGAGCATTACTAACCTTTCTATTATTGATTATGCTGTGGAAGAAGCGATTGTTCCCGTCCCATTCCGCAGCCTATTTATTCCTAGAACGCTGTTTAAGGTCTTTACTTTTACGAGCCTCAATCTCATCTAGTCTCCTTTTGCATTCGGTGCTGGACCATTCATCAACCTCCGAAAACTCCTCTGATTCCATGGTAATATCGAGCTCCTCAAGCTCTTTCCTACATAGCTCCATATCAACGTTTTTCTTTTGGACCATATCGTCCCGCCATTCTTTCAAACAATAGCGCAACCATTTAAACTTCCTAATAAGTCTGAGATCAGGAGCACCCCCAAATTCAAAGTTAGCCAAAGCTTTCGTGACCACATCCGCACAATCGGGGTAATCAAGCCAAGATTTAAAAACACGGAAAGGTTTAGGCCCAAAATTAGAGTCAACAACAGATAGTAAAATAGGGTTGTGGTCCGACCAAAGGCGGGGGAGAGACCTAAAACAAGCATTAGACCAATTATCCACAAACTCCCTATTTACCAATCACCGATCAATTTTGCTAAGCTTCTTTCCATTTTCATCTTCCTTAAAAAACGTGAATTTGCTACCTTGCATAGAATACTTGTGGAGATCCGAAGAGCCAATAAACTCATTGAAGTCATTAGCACAATTCTTTTTGAACTTAGACCCCTTCCTTTCTTCATTCGACCTACCCGTATTAAAATCGCCAATCAGAATAAAAAAACCACTACTGCCATCAATCAACACCTTCAACTCCGCCCAAACCCTCAACTTTTCTCTCCTACTCTAAGGGGAATAAACATTGATAATAGAAAATATCTTATTGGTTCCTTTAATCGAACCTCTAACCAAGAGAAAGTTGCTATTTTTTATGCATACACTCTTCTTAAACACCGAGGGATCCCATACACTGATCAATCCCCCAGACCTTCCAATCGGCTCCACCACATCACACTCAAACGTAGAATTCCCCCAGAACCTCTTAATAACCGAGACATCCAACCCCCCACATTGAGTCTCTTGGATGGCTAAAAAAGAGACCTTTTCTTTGTTAATAATCTTCCTAATTCAATTCGACTTCCTTTCGCCCCCCATCCCTCTAATATTGATGGACAAATAATTCATTGGATAAAGGGGTTCATACCTTCTTCCGCAATAACACCACTGATCATGTTCTGAACCAGGGATAAATCCACACCCACCATTTTTCCCATTACCAAAGTCTCCTGGACTTCGTGGTCAATCTCCAAACCACTCACACCGATGTTATGAAGATCCCTAGCTCTTTGACTAGCATCATGAGGAGTAGCAATCTCCATAGGGGTAGCTGGTGGAGTATTGAGATCGAGACTCCTCAATTGTTCAGAGTTAGTGTTCGGGATATCTGCATTTGGACCATTGAATTCCACCCCCGTTTCCTCTACTATGTTTTTTTCTTTAAGGCCTAGCAAAATATCAAGAGAGAACGGGTCTGATTCCCTGGGTCGCTTTCTGGGCCTAGGGGAGAGCCCAATGTTAAAAGTAGCCCAAGTTTCGTTCACCCCAAAGTTCTCCACTTTATCTCTACCAGCACGTGCCTCCGAAGAAAAAGCGAAAGAACTATCTGGCCCCACATCACAATATTTATCCCTAGCTTTAAATACCTTGTACCCATGCGCCTCTTTAATTGTCTCCTCATTATCCCCATGCAATAACCCCTCGTCTACTCCCTCTTCCCTATGCATAGAAGCCCTACCTTCTCTCTCCACCTCTCCGTCTTCCAGTTCATTAGATTCCGCCCTAGATATGACTGGACCTTGATGATCACCCCCAACATGCGACGACCCACTTGTACAGTTGATGGTACAATTAGGATACCAATCAACCAGTTTCTCACTAATCCAAACCTGGTATTTCTTGTCCCTCCAAGCTAAGGAAACAGAGTTTGTAATCTCATTCCTTTCACCAACTAGGATACTGATGCCTTCTACGGATCGATTCGAGTAATCAGCCTTAGCAACGGAAGGAGACACCACTTTACCAAACTGGCCACCAATTTTATTAAAAGTGGATGGCGAAGCTAAATGTAGTGGGACTCCATAAATTCCAACCCATGCGAGACGTTCAAACGGCAAGGACTGTCCCCTCCATATATCGACTTTGTTAAACCAAACACTCCACAGATCCTTTTTGTGAAAGAACTCATCCACGCTGTCCCGATCATCACAGATTAGGAGCACAGAAAGCCCACCAATGTATTGAAAACTCGAGATAGTAGCTCCAAGACTTCCCAATAACGACCGAAGGCTGGAAAGGGTGGAGAAGCCTACACACCTTGCCACCAGGGCTTTGTCATGGAGACCAACCAACTCGTTTACCGAGGAATCGATGCGAACCTCTATCCCTTTTTTCTCCCTTTCAACAGTCCCATTGACCACACTAGAGAATGGCCTCCCATCCTGGAAGCCACCAATCACCTTAGACAGAATAGAACTAGGAGGGCGTTTACCGCTCTCTACCTCTACATCTTCATTCTCCGTCGCATACCTAGCAATGTTAATGTCTAAAGCCCATCTTCCCAACTTAATCCCCTTCAGTTTTTTCTCAAGTTCCTTGCTATCTTTCACCACTTTGAATGTTGCAAAACCGAATCTAACACCTTTGGTGTTTCTCTTCCGACCAATGTAAACCCCTACTATCGATCCAAAACTTTCTAATACCGAGGCTAAATCTTAGGGACGACACCCGTCGGGGATGTTAGACACAAAGAACTTGACTATGTCTATCCTTTTCTCACCATCGTTCCTCCCTTTGCCGCTGACCTTTTGCCTTCTTCTGTTGGCCACCTCTTGCCATCCCTCGTCTTTTTCTTTCTCACACATATTACTAATTAATTTACCACTAAGTACACTGATAAGACTAAAAGTAGTGGTTGGTGACTCGGTCATCGTCACCTAAGCATCACATCAGTTTTCTCTCTTCTCTCACTTTCACTCACTCTCACTCTCACTTATCATATATCCATTTTGGTCACCTTCACTCACCTTTCAATCCCATTTTTTATTTAATTAAATAATTTATATTTATAAACTAAAAACGTAAATGTAAACATAAATGTAAATGTAATCATACGAATTTAAAAATATTTATTCATACATTAAAAACGTACGCATACGAAATTAAAAATATTTATTCATACATTAAAACATTACATAGATTATTAAAAACTTAAGCCTACGGAATTAAAACATTAAATAGATTATTAAAAACTTAAGCCTACGGAATCAAAACACCACATAGATTATTAAAAAATTAAGCCTACGAAATTAAAACATTACATAGATTATTAAATAATTAAGCATGCAGAATAAAATATGTAAACTAAAAGTCCAAACCCCACTTAGCTTTGATCCTCGCCCTTATCTTTTCCGTGACCCTGAGTGCATTCCTAGTCAGGTTATCATATGGCTGCATATAAAACATTAAGTCCTTTTGTTTTGTCATATATTCCTGCATTTTCAACCCCCTTTTTTTATCTCCAAAAATTCAGCTTGTTTTGTCATCTTCACTTCTATGGCACGTTCGTTCTGCTGTTTCAACTCGGAGATTATCAGCCAAGCCAATGTTTCGTCATTTGTAGTTGCTGACAATCCCGACAATCCCGCCTTTTTCTTCTCCACTTTAGCTTTGTCCCTGCCTTATGGTCGTCTCTATTCCTGCACCTCATCTTCCTCGTCGTCTCTAGCATCATTATTCAGATTAATACTAGCATCCCCAAACTTTGGTTGAACGAACTAGAATCAGATGACTTGTATCTCTTGGACACTGATCCTACTCGGACACTTTCTTCAAAGTTAGGCACTTCAACGTTATTTCATTTCTCACAGTTTCTTAAAACCTCCCAGTAATGACGAAGCGTAAACTGTACTCCGTATTCAACTTCATAGTTAAGCATTGTCGTGTTGTAGTAATCTTTATCTCCGGCTCCACTTATCAGCGTCATATGCTTGAGGTTATTGTACACTCCACAAAACCGAGCCATGTTAGGGCGCACCGTCTTTCATTTCCCGTTCACCATGTCGTATGTTCGGAAACCTTTTTTTTGTTTTGCTCTCGATATATTTTATAACATCATTCAAAAATCCGTTTCCCTTCCTCGCGTTACTCATGGCGCTATTTTCTGTTTCATTTACCCAACCTTTGCACATCACAATTTCTTCCTCAGTAGTCCATGGAATTTGCCGGGATGGTCTATCACGTTTCAAGTCGTCCTCTTTCCGCATCTCTTAGCCTTAAGTTTGGCTGGTGCCGGTGCTTGGGGCGTGACATCAACGGGAGAGTCCTCACGAGCGGTGTTTTCATAAATGTAACAACCCGAGATTTCTAGATATTTACTTTTCGAGAATTTATGTCTGTTTATCATTCACGAACTTTCCTGAACTCATTTGACGTGAAAACGAGAAAGTTATCTCGCGAAACGTAGAAATTGACACAACGCGTACTAATAACATCAAATTAATCTGATATTTTATATATCAATGTCCCGTGTTTATAGATTCATTTGTATTAATAAGGTACTTAATTCTTTTATATTCATTCATATTTTCATTTCAGGATAAATGAGGAGTTGGAGCGAAAAAGATGTGAGAAAAGGCCAAGATATATTTTCTAAAGAAGGTAACGGCGTAATTGGCACTATTGACTACGTCGTAACTCATACTACGAGGGCCTAAGAATTATTTGTGAAGGTTACGTCGTAAATGCTTAATAATGTTACGACGTAATTATGGTATCGACAAGGATACGACGTAACCAACTCTTATGGTTACACCGTAATTAATTTTTGTGAAGGTTACGGCGGTATTTAGTTATGCCGTAGAATGAATTACGGAGCGGATCAATATATGTTGACGAAGAATTACGGCGTAACTCAGTAATTTAGTTACGCCGTAATAGTTACGCCGTAATTATTAACTTGGGCGCAAAGTTTTAAAAGTTCAGGGACCTAAGTTGCAAAGTGCCTATGCGTACAAATTAAAGGCATCAATTTGGAAAACCAATTAAGTATATATAGGGCATATGCGTACAAATTAAAGGCATCAATTTGGAAAACCAATTAAGTTTTGTGGTTCCTGTTGCCGCCGTACAACAAAAGGATGACAAAGACAGTTGTTGCGTTTGGTTCTTTTAGGGGCAAACCTTTCGAGGTTTTGCCCCGGTACTCAATTAGGGGATCGATAGTATTATATTGGCGTGATATGTAATCATTTTTCTAACTCTTTTTAGTAATTTGGTTTCATTATTATATGATATTAATTTTGATTCTCAGTTAATTGTTGGTACTTGATTCTTATTGTGTTATTTTTAATTGTCTATTAATTTATTATTAGTCAATTACTATTTGATGTTTATTCCTCGTTTAATCAGTCATTCCACTTGAATATTTTGGTGATGTGGAAACTAGGTGCTAGCCTATTTTTGATTCTTTTATTATTAATTGTTTATAGTGTATGCATGCATAGTTTATTGGTAGTCACTCTAGCTTTGATGGTTTTGAATTGCGGGTGTATTTATTTCCTTAAGAGAATTAACCAACTGACCCTAAGTAAGTAGGTAGAGAGGGGGCTGGTAAGAATTGATCAAATGACTACGTTTACCTCTTGTGCGAATTGACCAAAGGATCACCGTTCGAAAGGATAAACTTAAGAAATTAGGGATGTGTGTCTAATATGCTAGCACCCGGGCACACATTGTTACGAATCTTGCATGTAGCGGTACTTAATGTCTGTCAATGGGTTGCCGAATGATCTAGGGTGACCTGATCATCTTGGTGAGGAATCTAGGAACCATAGTTCGGGCAGAATTGACCAAAGGAGGCCTGGCGAATTTAAAGCCCACTTAAAGCAGGAATCTAGTGACTTTTAGAACCCATGTATTGTGATAGTAAACACCGGCACTTAATGACTGCTATTAGATTACTGAATGATCCTGGGTGACCTGATCATCTTGGTGAGGAGTCTAAGAATCATAGGATAGACGAATTGACCATAGGAGTCTACCGGATTTTTCCACGATTCTTTCATGGATGAACACGGGTTTAGAATTGCATCCCTATCTTTCCCATTAGCCTATTTACCAAAGAACCAACCCATTTGATCACGTGACATATTAAATATTATCAATAATCTTATCATTAAAACTTATATTATGTGACTAATTTAATTAATTAGACAGCTAGGAATCAACCATTCTTGGGACGACCTCGGTCTTACCATTCCCTCACTACATGCGACTGGGTACATTGCCCGTTAGTGCATTAGATAGGCCATAGGTAGACGAGAAATTCTAAATAGTAAAACCTGGTCAGAAATCCTGCATCAAATTTTTGGTGTCGTTGCGGGGGAACGGTCTTCGTATTTTTTGCTGTTTGATTAATATTATTCTAAAATTTTATCTTTTGTCTTGAGACTACGGCGTAACCCATTCAATGGTTACGATGTAATATATCTCAGATCAAGTTACGGCGTAACATAGTAATAATTGTTAAGGCGTAACTTGCTATTATTATTTAACAGATTGTTATCAGACTGAAGTTACGGCGTGGTTAGTAATTTGACTTACGCTGTAACCAAGTCTGATGCATCTTCAATTATATTATATTATCCTCACTTGTTGCTTATGAAATTATTTTACACATTTAATGCGCTAGTAGTGTCAGTGTGCAGGTACAAGAAGAACAAGTGGAGGGAGTCTCAACCTGATTATAAGCCGAGATTAGAAGAGCAATGGACATGATTGGATACGTTCAATTGATGCCTATTGAAAGAGTCTAACTTAAAGACTCAGGACATTAAAGAAAAGTGCTCGTCGGGAGACTACCCGTCCCTATCTTATATTTAGTTTTCTTTGTTTTTATTTCATAGACCTTTTTGAACAATTTTGGTAGTTTTTTTTTGTAGTTGTTTTTGGTTTGGAATGTTTTGTTTATCATGTTTGCAGGTATAAAGACCAAGGATAGATGATAGGAGTTCTAATAACTCCTCTTGAACATGTAGGAAAAAGTTGATACTTTGGGCACAAAGACATCAGTAAGCAACTACGGCATAATGGGCCGATCCATTTACGCCATAACTGGCTATCCGTAAGGCCATCTGCCCACTTCAATATAATTACGGTGTAACTAGGCCAACCCTAATTATGCCGTAATGTCCCTGTTCCAGGTATTTTCTTTCTTGGGTTTCTTATTACGCCGTAACTAGGCCGATCTAGTTACAATGTAACCCATTCCTGGTACACATTTTTCTTAAGTCAACTAACCTACGCCGTAACTGGGCCGGTCCAGTTACACCGTAACTATCCACTGTGACTAAATATTTTTCTAAAAAAAAGTTTCAAAACATTTTCATAACCTTGTATTAGTAGTTAAATGAACTTTGTGGGTGTGTTCCCCGTAAACCCTCACGAGACTTCAGTCGTCCAATAGGGACACCGATTGGTTTAAAATACTTGTTGCATTCGTTAAATGCAACTGTGATTCCTACGAAAGTGAGTTAGGTTTTATTTTGTTTTTGTTTTTATATTTCGTGCTATTTTTGCTTTTTATCAGGAATTATGCTTTTTGGTATTAGTTTTTCTTGCAGCAATACAAGTTGAAGAATTATGGAATGATGTTCGGCTGCAAAGGAACACTTTATATCCAACTAGTTGAGTACCGTTGATGATGGAGAGTTGATGTGAAGATGGGTGTTGCTCGAGGAGGCACATTTAGAGCATGTTTTTGAACAAGTATTATTGATCATACCGAGCAAATCCAGAGGAGCTTTCCGTTCCATCTCTAACCCTTCTCATTTTTTATTTATATGCTTAAGTATGACCAAAGTGGGGGGAAGGGATTAGAAATAAACACCCGCTTGATTTTGTTTGTCTTCATTTTTCTAGTTTTTAGTGACAAATGTTTCATCTTTAAAATTTTGACATGTTTTTCATTTCTTAACCGGATTAATCTTTACTGAGCACACCTACCCTATATTTACATTGTGTGAGGATAAGCCTTTCCGTTTTCCGCTTATACATAATACTATAAAAATGAGTATGCCGGTGCCTGTAGTAGACTTTAGAACTTGGCCTTGCATATTTTTTTGAGACCATTATCATGAGCATTATATTGAGGTAACTTGGTGTGATCGGTGCAGCTAGGATATAAGGAAATTTTAGGATTAACCCAAATAGCCCATCATCTATGTTATGTGAATATTGACTTTTCATGTCGATTAGTCAATCCCCATGTTAAAACCCTTTTTGTTGCACTCATCATTAGTGCAAGATACCTCTAGTATACCCATCTGAGCTATTCCATTCATTTTGTTCACCCAATATATTTTGTTTCGTTACACCTATCGCCTAGCCTACCCTGTAGTTTCTTTATGTCCATGGTCCGGGCGCTGTTAGTTAATTTTGGTTCCGCTGGTGAAAATCGCGGGTTTTGAATAAAGGGTTTTGGATGAAAATCGGGTTTAGATGATAGTTGATCTCAAGTAGAAGGATGCTTTATATGTTCGTATCGTTTTTATTTTTATTCATATATACCTTGTCTTGCATAAAAAAGAAAATGAAAAAAAAAAGAAAAGAAAAAGAGTGATAAAAAGAGAGAATGCAAGCAAGAGTTTGTTTATAAGTTTGTTTATAGCTTGTAATAAATCAGCTTATGTGTCGTATTGTGTTGAGTATTTTCGCCTTGTTCAACTGGAGCAGTTTTTGCATATCCATTTTGTTGTTACGGATAAAATTAGAAACCCATACATTTCTATCTCGCTTTTCAAATTTTAATTAATATTTGTATAATGGGGATATTGTACATCTCAATTGGGGGGGATGGGAGATAGAAATGGTTTATTATATAGTTTTTGATCGAAATATGTGCTAAAATTACCCAAAGTTTAAATTTTTTTATAGCACATACTTTTTTTCCTTAGACGATGAAGGCCGAGTTAATACATCTTATTTACATAATGTATGAATATTATGAGGCGCTATGCTATATTTTATATGCATTGACTCGTGTATTAAAGACCACTTGGCTCTTGACCCTCGGTTTTTGCTATAGGATTGAATGCGACTAGTGGTGAGGCGATCGTGGATTTAGAAAATTATTTGTTTCATGTCTTTTTATTTAAACCCATTAAATATTTTCTCATTTCTTATCCTACCCTTGGCCGTGAAGCAATTTTGGGTGAGGAAGCGAGCAATCATTGGTGTCTTGGCCATGGATTTGGTCATGTATCATTGATTTTTTCCCCTTTGCCGTAGCTCTTTAGTAATGACAAAATAACCCTGTAGGCCTTTATGTTGTGCCAACCCATTTCCTGTTAGAATAGCTTCATCTACAGACTCTAGTGGTGGAGATTAGTATCTTTGCCAAGCGTATAATAGAATGCTCGTCATGACTGAGCAGTTGAGTGATCACCAAAAAAAATAAATAAATAAACACGTGAATTATGAGAAAGAGTGATTTCAATTCCTTTTCAAGGTGCTCAGTTTGGAATTTTCTAGCTTAGGTGATTTTTAAACTCATTTCTTCCAATCCTCTTGGGAGATATCTTTTTAAGAAAAATTTAAAAGGTCTTACTTGAGGGCAAGTAGAGTTAAAGTGGGGGAATAACTGATAACATCAAATTAACCTGATATTTTATATATCAATGTCCCATGTTTATTGCCTCATTTGTATTAATTTTGTACTTAATTCTTTTATATTCGTTTATATTTTCATTTCAGGATAAATGAGGCGTTGGAGCGGAAAAGATGTGAGAAAAGGCCAAGATACATTTTCTAAAGAAGGTTACGGCGTAATTGGCACTATTGACTATGCCGTAACCCATACTACGAGGGCCTAAAAATTATTTGTGTAGGTTACGCCATAAATGCTTAATAATGTTACAGTGTAATTGTGGTATCGACAAGGATACGGCGTAACCAACTCTTTTGATTACGCCGTAATTAATTTTTGTGAAGGTTACGGCGTAACATGGCATTTAGTTACGCCGTAGAATGAATTACGCAGCGGATCAATATATGTTGACGAAGAATTACGGCCTAACTCAGTAATTTAGTTACGCCGTAATTATTAACTTGGGCGCAAAGTTTTAAAAGTTCAGGGACCTAAGTTGCAAAGTGCCTAAATTTATTTATCATATATAGGACATATGTGTACAAATAAAAGGCATCAATTTGGAAAGGGTCCTCCTATGCAGACACCCCTTAGTAGGGGGTGGTTGCATTTTGCTGTGCCTCGATTTCCGTGCCAATCATTGGTAATGATTGGTTTCTCGATTTCCGTGCCAAGTCTTTTTACAACTTATTATTTACCACTTATAACACTTATTTTTACAAGTTTTTTTTTGACAGCTTTTTGTACATGTGTTTTTTTTTACAAGTTTTGTTTTGGTTTTATAGTTCTACAAGTTGGTTTTACAACTTATTTTTTTGTTTTGGTTTTACAGTTCTACGGTTTTACAAGTTTTTTTCAGTTTTAAAAGTTTTCAAAAAATCGTAGTTGAAAAATATTTGAGGCTCAGTCCGAAGGTTGCAAAAGTGAGATTTTATCCCACTTTGCTGTCCATTCAGTCCATTCGGTTTTCATCATCGCCTCGGAAAGTTTTAGGCTCAAACCCGAAGGTTGCAAAGTGAGATTTGATCTCACTTTACCGTCCATTCGGTTTTTATCATCATCGCCTCGGAAAGTTTTTAAAGTTTTTAGGCTCAAACCCGAAGGTTGCAAAGTGAGATTAGATCTCACTTTACCGTCCATTCGGTTTTTATCATCATCGCCTCGGAAAGTTTTTAAAGTTTTTAGGCTCAAAAAACAGCATCGCCTCGCAAAAGTTTTAGTCACAAACTGCACAAAGTCACAGTTCACAACTGCACAAAGTCACCAGTTCACAAGTCTAACAACACTGCACAAGTCTCAAAATGCTCACAAGTTACCAGTTCACATGAACTTCACATGTTTCACAAGGTTATACACGTTTTGAACAAGATTCTCAAAAGTTACCAAGTACTGCAAAAGTTCACAAGATTCTCAAAGGCAATGTACTAAGTTCACATGAAATCCTAGGCAGGCACCCAATATAATCCCAGGTGAAGCAACAACACAAACAACAATCAACCAACAACACAAACAACCACCCCATATAATCCCTGGTGAAAGCAACAACACCAACAACAATCAACCAACAACAAGTGGTCCAGAACAACAAACAAGTGGTCCAGAACTGCAACAAGTGGTCCAGAACAACAACAAACAAGAATAAGCAACAACTGCACTAGCAACAGCATACCAGTCCACCATGTCTAGTTCACCATTTAACACACAAGAGGTAAACAACTTATCAAAGGCTCAGATTAATAGTTTATAGTTCATGTTGGCTGCAAATTAAGTATTGCCTCGCCAAAACTCTTTTTAACTTTTATTTTTAAAAAAAAATCATCATTGCCTTTTTTATTTCATTAAAGTTGCAAAATGACCTTGAATGGCCACTTTACCATCCAGTAATGAAATTTTTTTATACAAAAACACTAAGTTTTTTTATACATTACAGTTGCAAAGTGAATTAAACTCACTTTACCATCCAGTAATGAGGTGCCTGCCAAGGATTTCATGGGGTGCCTACGTAGGCTTACCCACAAACAAAACAAAAGGGTCCTCCTATGCAAACCTGCAAAAAAAGAAACAAAAGTTTTAGATCTAAAAAATTTAAGAACGAAACATTATTGTTTTTAAGAAAATCACCATATTCAAAGTTTTTAGATCTTAAAATGTTTTAAAAAAATCAAAAAAGTAAAACTTTTTTTACAAACCTCATAATATTTTCAACATCAGATAACTTAGAAGCATCTAAAAAAGTTTTAGATCTAAAAAAGTTTTAGATCATAACCCACGGTATCAACAAGTGTAAACACTTATTAGATCAAAGTTTGTAGATCTAAAAACTTTAGATCTTCAATTTTTAGAGAGAGAGAGAGAGAGAGAGAGAGAGAGAGAGAGAGAATACCACTAGGAGAGATAGAGATAGTGCAGAGAGACAGAGAATATCAACTGGCTAAGTCAGAGAAAACCATGTGCGCACATGGTTTCAACACATGGTATACACGGTCAACAAAAGAAACGCGTAAACCATTCGAGAACCACACACGTAGCACCAAATATACACACACACGTTTTTTTAAAGAAAAGCGCGTTTTTACTTATACACGTAGCAAAAAAAAGTTTACTTTTAAAGTATTTTTTACTTTTACTCTTTTATTAAAAAAAAAAAAACGTTTATTATACATAAAAAAACGTTTACTTTTAGAGTTATTATACATAAAGAAACTTTTTTTTTATAAGTTATTATACATAAAAAACGTTTATTAAAAAAAAAAAAACGTTTACTTTTAAAGTATTTTTTACTTTTACTCTTTTATTAAAAAAAAAAAAAAAAAACGTTTATTATACATAAAAAAACTTTTTTAAAAAAACGTTTACTTTTAGAGTTATTATACATAAAGAAACTTTTTTTTTATAAGTTATTATACATAAAAAAAATTAATCAACCCTACTCACATTTAAAAAAAAAATTAATCAACCCTTTAATCCAAATTAATAACCCACTGTATCAACAATTTAATCAACCCTACTCACATTTAAAAAAAAAATTAATCAACCCTTTAATCCAAATTAATAACCCACGGTATCAAACCCTTCAATCAAATTAATAACCCACAATATCAACAACTTTTTTTAAAAAAAAAATTATGAACAAGATTATAAACGAAGTTTTATCAACTACAAACCCTTTAACCAAATTAATAACCCACGGTATCAACAATTTTTTTTAAAAAAAAATTATGAACAAGATTATAAACGAAGTTTTATCAACTACAAACCCTTTAACCAAATTAATAACCCACGGTATCAACAATTTTTTTAAAAAAAAATTATGAACAAGATTATAAACGAAGTTTTATCAACTACAAACCCTTTAACCAAATTAATAACCCACGGTATCAACAATTTTTTTTTAAATAAAATTATGAACAAGGTTATAAACGAAGTTTTATCAACTACAAACCCTTTAACCAAATTAATAACCCACGGTATCAACTACAACATCTACAAACCCACCATATCAACATTTATAAAACACGGTAACAACATCTACAAACCCACCGTAACAACATCTACAAACCCACGGTAACAACATACCGCAAAAAACGAACCATCACGAATCTAAAACTTTAGATGTAGGGCGCGTCGGTGAGAAATACTGCGCGTGGCCTATCTTAAAATGATCACCTTTTCCCGATCTGTTGTTTGGTATAGGAGGTGAAAATTACCGGTGGTGCGTGGCCAGAATATTGGCCGGAATATATTAAGTCGCCGGTATATGAGATGAGAGAGTTTTTGTGTGTGAGAGAGAAAGTAATTTGAGTGAGAGAGAGGTAAGTGTGTGAGTGAGAGAGAGAGAGAGGAGTAATAACCGTTTTTTTTTTTTTTTTTTTTTTTTTTTTTTTTTTTTTTTTTTTTTTTTTTTTTTTAAGTTAAGTTAAGTTTGTAAAAAAAAAAAAAAAAAAGTAAACTTGTTAAAAAAAAAAGTAAACTTTGTTTAAAAAAAAAAAAGTAAACTTTGTTAAAAAAAAAAAGTAAGGTTTATTAAAAAAGTTTGTTGTGTTTTTATATTGTATAGGTGTTCGGTACTGAAGTTGATTTAATTAATTTGGTTCGATCTACTGCTGAATCGATTGGGTTTGTTATTGTTATTGGAAAAAGTAAAACAGATAGGGGCTATAAGTACTCTATAGAATTTTTGTGTTCTAGACATGGGACGTCTTCACGTGAAGGTTTAGAAGATGAACTTCAACGGCAGACTAGTACCGACAAATGTAATTGCCCATTCAGATTACTAGCGAAATATATAAAACGTTTTAATGGTTGGATATTGAGGGTTAAGCGTCCGGAGCATAATCATAATTTTCCAGACTCGTTGCATGGTTTTTCACAGGCCATGCGATTAAAAGAAACTGAGTTAGTTTTTGTGAGGCAGATGACAAAACAGCGTGTAGCACCACGAATTATACTTTCTTCAATAAAAGAGATGGATCCTAATAACGTGTCTACGATTAAAACTGTGTATAATGCACAAGAAAAGATACGTCGCGACAGTCGTGGTGATTTGACTCCGATACAACTGCTTTTAGTACATTTGCGACGTAAAGGTTATACGTATTACCCTAGGATAAATGACCACACAAATGAGCTGGATGAAATATTTTTTGTTCACCCGACGTCATATGCCCTGTGGACAACATATCCGGAAATCATGCTGATGGACTCCACATACAACACCAACATGTTTAAACTGCCATTCTTTACAGTTGTTGGGGTTACTCCAACAAACACAACATTCTCAATGGCGTTTAGCTTTTTGGACAAGGAAAAAAAGCCAAATTTCAAATGGGTGTTGGAATGTATTAAGTTGGTGATACAAGAACAATACTACCCGCGGGTTATCGTCACCGACAGAGACTTAGCGTTGCTTGGGGCTTGCGCAGAAGAATTCCCAAACGCTAACAGATTACTCTGCCGATGGCATATCAATCAAAATGTGGTAAAGCATTGCAGACACAGATTCGATACGTTAAAGGAGTATGAGTCCGTTAGATTGACATGGGATTCGATGATTACAACTCCGACCGAAGAAGTGTTCAGGCATTATTATCAGCACCTACGTGGTTTATTGGTCCAAAAAATGGGTACTCGAATTGTACTTTAATAATACTTTTTTATTATTATTTAATAAATAACTACTCGGATTGTTTTCTCACTTTCGTAATTCTTTGTTTTCTCAGATGTTTTCCAGTATTTTCGTAACTGGCTGCGAGATTACGACCGCATATTTGTATCGTACATTACTGATGTGCCCGGTTGGTGCAAGTTTTAAATTTATAAAAGGTGAATTACCAATATTACCAATAACACATACGAGCAAGTATACTCGTCCGTTATAGCAAGATTATGAAGGTAAGTCGGGATCGTTCGCAGGGATTTGAGTTAATCTAAACACAAGTTTGAATTAACGGAGTCTATCCAAAACATATAACAAAGCAAATAGATATAATGAAATTCAGATGATTAAAAACTACACTTGCTTAAACTAGTTTCATATCATAGATTAATGTGATTGTGTTAACCTCTTAACATGTTGGTTATGATAATTAGTTGGTGTACTAATCTATTGTTCTTACAAGTTAAACCATGATCAAAAGTTTAGTTTATAAAAACAAGCATTAAGTTTAACCAATCAATTCAAGATCAATTCAAGTTTCATAAGTCTACATACATAAACTTAAACACAAAAACATCCACTTGTTCATCAAATTGCTTAAGAAATGGTCAATACAAAAGGTAACCGATCATAGACAAAAGGCTACAATTGATTCTCAACAACTAATCTTACGACCATTTAGATGTTTCCAACCAATCCAATTTGATAATCAAAAAGCGTTTCTA
Source organism: Chrysanthemum seticuspe (assembly GCA_019973895.1). NCBI lineage: Eukaryota > Viridiplantae > Streptophyta > Magnoliopsida > Asterales > Asteraceae > Chrysanthemum > Chrysanthemum seticuspe. The sequence continues at coordinate 285,527,886 of BPTQ01000005.1, forward strand.
TTACAACCACACCTTAGTTCCTTTGTATAATCAAGAATAATGGGTAAAAACAATCATCCATAGACAAAATGATTATGACTAGTTGAATAACACGAAGTTCTTTCGACCCCAACGATTTATTAATTAGCCAAACTTGATTAACAAATGTCACTATGAAACTTTAGCACAATTGGATCTTAGAATCAACTTGAAATTGAATTAAAACATGTTAACACAACTACTAACTAATCATATGATAATCAACATCATTTAAGCAAGTGTATAAAGAAACTAGCTCCTCATAGCAAACATGAACATAAACTCATAACTTTGAACATTAGAAAACATGATTGAAAGTCTTACAATGCTTGGAATAAGATTACAAATGGTGTAGTAATGATTCCCAAAGGATTGAGGATGACTTCTTGATGGTTTGACCTCCAAATGATGACTTCTTGGACCTCCAAAGTTTCCTGGAACTTTATGAACGAATTTAGGCTTTGAGAGAGTAGTAGTGGTGGTAAGATAGGTGTTAGAGAAGATCTCTAAAGTTGTGGTGTATTTGGATGATGAAAACATACACAAATGAGTCCTATTTATACTACTCTCAAGCCCTTGGGGTTATAAATGCATTACTTGGTCACCAAGGAGCTTGGAAGGGACTAGAAGACATGAAGGAAGGACCTAGAATCGATTGGAACAAGTTTGGAACCTTAGTGATGGAAAAATAGCTGAAACAGGACCTCCAACTGGATCCGGTTGAGCTCCAACCGTCCGGTTGGTCTACGTGACCATTCTCCAACCGGATCCGGTTACGGGTCTCGACTGACCGGTTGGAGCAAAAATCATAAAAAGTCATAAACACGAAAGTTGTAGATCTTTCTCTTAGCTTTCCGTGGCCGCGAACCGGGGGTCAAACGGAGTCCGTATGCAAAAGTTATGGCCAAAATGGTGAAGGTGTGTCGGGAACAACGAGGCTTCCAATATCTTTTCGTTTAAGCTTCTTTTCTTCATTTCTTTCTCATTTTCCTTCTTGAACTTTATTCTTGAGTCTTTGGACCACTAACTTGATGACTTTATCTTCTCGAATATACTCCGCAAGTCTTTCTTTGGTCGGGAATTCTTCATACATGGAGAAATCTTCGTATTTTACTTCTTTTTCCGTCTTTTTCTCCACTTTCCTGTACTTGGCTACAAATGAACTAGCAAACGCACTTTGATACGATTAAGCAACAAAAGCATATGATTATAACCAAATAACATACATAAAAACACAGATAACGCTACTAAAAACATGCACAATTTGAGCGTTATCAATTACCGATCAATATCGCAGCTTCGGCCAGACAACAACATGTAGAGTTGAGGGTCAACACGCGCTGTTGAAGTTATACTTGGGCACCACACAGTCCAGCTTAGACACGTTGTTGTGTTCGGTAGACAAGATTATAGCTGCGCAAGAAACTGCGATACGAGCCTCTTTGAATATAAGCAAAATCAAGAAACTGCATGCTTGTAAGAGCACTCTGTTTAACGAATTGCGGTATAATGTTTCAATGGATGCTTTAAGGCTCATACTCGCAGAAAGTAAACGGGATGTTGACCCACATGCATGTGGTCATCAGATGCGGTTAGTGTATGGTTTAATATGCTATCACCAACTGTATTGGCTTCAAGCAAACGGTATGTATTTAAAAATTTATGCCTATCAAGTTATTCTTCCCGTCAATACCGATAATTTTAACTAGTTCCTTTTTTCGAATACAGGATTGCCAATTCCGCTAGATTTTGTTGATAATTTTTGGAGAACACTAAGCGTTCCCTGGCCTGTTGTCCGAAATACTCAAGAGCCTGATGAGCCTGAATATCCTCAAGAGCCTCAAGGGCCTGAAGAGCCTGAATATTTTTCTTGTCAAGATGACGTACAGAAATTCCAAAGTGTTTATACCAGAGCATCGTCGTTTGTCAAAAAAAATATGTTAAACATGCTCAGAGGTATATACGCTCCTGAAACTGTATCAGCCCAACAACCTGCTGTTAAAGAAAGTAATCGTGGACGTCCGAGCGCAAAGGATAACAAATCCAAGTCTAAACCAAATCTCCCGGATTTGAACGAAGAACCCCCCACAAGGCACCGCAGAAGCTACACAAAACCTAAAAAAGTCCCAGAAGTAAATAAAGAATCTGCGAGACACAGTTCTTATGTGGGAGAGCCTTCTAACGTCCAAGACTTAAACGAAAGACCTAACGAAGGACCTAGCGAGGGCGACTTAAGACACCACTTGTACGTTCCAGATTACTTTAGCGAATATTGTATGACTGAAATTCCAGGTCTTTTCCGACGTTGGATCATGGGGATCTTTAACGTGGAGGGTGATGGAAATTGTGGCTATCGAGCTATTGCCATAGGTCTTGGCCATCAGGAAGAAATGTGGCCCAGAATTCGAGCTCTTGTCAGGGAAGAGGTAGACAATCACGAGGAAGTTTACAGGGAATTGTGGGGTAATTTATTTACATCTACACGTAACTCGATGAATTGGTTTAACGGTGCAGCACCCCGGCGTTATTGGATGAGTATGCCAGAAATGGGAGTGGTTATTGCTACAGCTCTTAACCGTCCTATTGTATGTATAACCAATTCACAATCTATTTTGTGTCTTCCGCTGAGAGGTTCTCCCGATTCAGCAGAAATATTGTCTCCGGTTGTGATTCTTCGTGTGGGGAACAACGATTGTGCTCACTTTGTTCTTGCGGTTCTTGATGAAGACTCACCACTCCCGTATAATCACCCACAATGGAGACATTATAGAAATGCCGAGGCCGCGCCATGGGAACATGTGTTTGCTCAACGACAGAGGATGTTTAGACATACGTAGAAAACAATTATTGATTTATATTGTAAATGACAAAACATGTATAGACAATTACTGATTTATATTGTAAATGACACAACATGTATAGACGATTACTGATTTATAGCAAACGACTCGTCATCTTTTGTTACAGATTTCTGCTCTTGCTCCGGTTCTTCCTCATGTTTTGTTACAGGAATCGGATGACATTCAGTGGAGGGAAATTCATTGTGTCAACCACACACCCGCTCGTGTTGAGAGTCCAGATTATGTGCTTTCTTCACAATCTTATGTGCCTCCCTCTCCAGCTATATCTCCAGCTGCAGATGAGGACACTTTTATACACCGTCCTCCGGTTCTTCCTCATCTTTTGATACAGCCGTCTCGCGTTGACGAGTACGAGCGAGAGATTGACGGATTGAGGAGACGCATTTCAGAGTTAGAGTCACGTGTGGGACAGATGGCAGCATCATTGGAGCGACTACGCATCGGGCGTGATTGATCTTAGTTTCTAGTTATATTGTAATTTTGTGAACCATGTATCAACTATTATTCTATAACAAGATTGATTATTTATGTATTCGAAGCTTCTAATTTTGTGAACCATCATATTAATAATTTATGTTGTGAATAATTATACAAATTCTTTTGGCCAGATGCAACAACAAAATCCTTACTTGTGTCGTTGTCAACGTGGATTAATAATTGAAAGAACATCCCACCAGCCAAATACTTGTGGTCTGAAGTACTATGCATGTCCTTTCTCAAAGGTAAATAATTAAACGTTTGCTTATTTGCGTAAATATATCAATAACTTGTTTGTTTAGAATACATTTCTTATAATTGTTTCGTCATGTAACAGCCAGGGACTAAAGACTATGGGTGTCGATACTTCATGTGGAAGGAAATATTTCAACAAAAGTACTTTGGTGAAGCCTCTTCTTCAACGCAGTGCTCAAACTGCGAAACTAAAGATACAACGATCAACATGCTATTGGCTGAAAAGACTTTGTTGCAGGCAAAAATAAAGGCGTTGGAAGCATCACTGGAACTGGCAAGTAATCCAGTTGATCACGCATGTCAGCCGAGTGGAATACTCTATGAGCTTATAGATGACATTAATAATCTTCATGTGGAGTAGACGTTGTAATATTGAAAACATTTGTTGTTTTAATTGTTTAATGTTTACATTTGTTGTTATACACTATTAAAAAACATAACGTAAAATAAATACCATATAAAAACACTACATAATTAAATACACGATACTTAAAAAAAAACACTACACAAATTAAATACACTATATACACTATACACTACACTAATTAAATACACTAAAAAACACTACAAACAATTATTAAAAAAAAAAAAAAAAAAAAAAAAAAGTCAAATCGCCGCCGACAAGGGGGGGTCCACACTAAATGAGGTGCCTGCCAAAGATTTCATGGGGTGCCCACGTAGGCTCTCCCTTTGGAAAACCAATTAGGTTTTGTGGTTCCTGTCGCCGCCGTACAACAGAAGGAGGACAAAGACAGTTGTTGCGTTTGGTTTTATTAGGGGCAAACCATTCGGTTTTTTTCTCCGGTACTCTACTAGGGGATCGATAGCATTATATTGGCGCGATATTTAATCATTTTTTCAACTCTTTTTATTAATTTGGCTTCATTATTTTATGATATTAACTTTAATTCTCAATTAATTGTTGGTATTTGATTCTTATTGTGTTCTTTTTAACTGTCTATTAATTTATTATTAGTCAATTACTATTTGATGTTTATTCCTCGTTTAATATTGTTTTATATGCGTATTTTATTAGTAATTCCACTTGAATATTTTAGGGATGTGGAAACTAGGTGCTAGCCTAGTTTTGATTATTTTATTATTAATTGTTTCTAGTGTATGCATGTATAGTTTGTTGGTAGTCACCCTAGCTTTGATTGTCTTGAGTAGCGGGTGTATTTATTTGCTTAGGATAATTGACCAGCTGACCCTAAGTAAGTAGGTAGAGAGGAGGCTGGTGATAAGGATTTAAAAGGTACACTTTTGAGGGGTCATTTAAGCTCTTAATTGATCACTTTTGTATCCGTTACTACTTAATTTCGTTCCTTTTCACTTTTTAGGTCTCTTGAAGGTAAATTGCTTGAATGACACTTATTCGGACGAAAAGGCGCGAATATACGAAGAAAATGGCCAAAGTCAGGAATCGAGACACTCAAGCTGCTGGAACTGAAGGGGACGGCGTCACTGCTTAACTGCGACGCCGTTGCGACATGTTTTGTGACGACTCAGTAGCCAAATTGCTAATTAACAAGTGACGACATCAGGTTTTAAAAGAGTAGGGCGTCACAGCTTAGACGGCCTAGATTTGATCCAGACGGCGTTAGAGACTGAAGGCGACGGTGTCACAAGCATAAGGTGACGCCGTCACAATGATAACGTGGCCAAGACGAAACCCTAATGACGGCGACCCGACGGCGTCAGAATTAAAGAGTGACGTCGTCGCAATTTATAACACTATATATAGAATTCGAATTTTTCAGTTTTAGAGAGGTAGTTTTGTGGAGTAAAAACCTAAACCGAACCAAGGCTATCTTGGGCAGTATCTTAGGGTTCCATACCCTATTTTACAACAAGATAAGTGTTTTACTTCATTGATTCAATCATGTCTTCAATTATTTGTATGTATGCTTGCATGTTTCCCATGTCCGGCTAATTTACTTGTGTGTTTGCTTAGATATATGAAACCTAGTTATTGAATATTGATTGGTTGTATCTTATCTTAATTGTGATTGACCTAGTATTGCGATAGGTCATCCGTTGTGTTATTAATGCTTGATTAATCTTTGTTGAACCTTAGCTTATAGTTACTAGTGGAATTATAGGCTAAACATCCAAAGATCACCTTAGTGTTAAGTTTATGAATCCTAGAGACTTCGTAGTCATTAACCTTAGGTAACTTCAAAGAGTTAGGGATAAGCGCATACCCTACGACCTTAGAAACACAACGCGTTAAGAATAAGGATGTGACAATTCAACCATCAATAGGAGATAACTAGGGAGTAATAGCATCTAAGCAAATACATTTTTAATCATCATAAGAGCACACATCAATTAGACATAGACTACACTCACCTTAGATTAGATAATTAGATAAGTAGAAGTAATCGGTAGAAATACCAAACCCCCAAATCCAATACCCCGAGATTCGTACCTTTCCATTTTCTAAAAAACATAAAAAATATAAAATATAATCTTCCTCAACCCCAACCTTAGCGTAGTAATTTCTCACTAGCATTCCTATTCCCCTAGAGAACGATATCAATACCCGTGACTTACCCTAATACTACACTACAGTGATTAGGTTCACTGCCTAGGGTGTTATAAAACTTGCTCGATGAAAAGGAAGTTCCTTTGACCCCGAACGCGCTGCGTAAGCGTATCAAGTTTTTGGCGCCACTGCCGGGGAATAGAATAGCTAGTTAGGAGTTCACCTCGTTTAGGTTTCCTTGCTTGATTCCTATCAAGTAAGATTTTTTCTAATTTTTAGCTTCCTCGTAGTCTATCCCCCTTCTTCGTGACATTTGTTCGTAAAATCCATCACTCACCATGATTCGCATTTTCCGCCATAGAGCCTTCACACTACCCGCCCCCAATCCTCCTCCCAATCCTGAAATTGAGAACACAATCCCACAAAACCTTTCACCCGTTCACGACTTTGTAAATCACCTAGGGCATAATGAAATAAATTGGAAACAACATAGTCCCTTCTATGACTCGGATTCCGATGAGGAGTTTGACTATGGTGAAGCCCTTGATAACGGGGAAGTCATCAATGAGGTTAATTTTAAAATGGAAGAGGACCCCTCCCAATGTTTTTACCCTAGATGTAGAATTGAGAAAGATAGTCCCTTTAACATGCAATTCCTTTGCAAAATAGGATTAGAAGGATTTGATGCTTACTTGAATTCATTCTTTCCTTTAAATTTAATCTCAAGGAACTTATACAATAAGATTAAGGTCAATGAGTTAACTTATCAAGGGAACAATGTTGTTGAAGCAGTCACTCATTTGCATGTGTTTGTTGGAAGTTTCGCTTATTTGATGGAATTCATGGTATTAGAAGACTTAGGATAATTTATTGATAAAGACCTCACCCAAGTAATTTTTGGAAAACCTTTTAAGAGAATGACTAGGTTGAATGAACGAATGGTTGGTGGTCTAATTACGTTCTCTGATGAAGTTGAAGATTTTGTCTACCAAATGCCACGTGCTCATCTTAGGTTTAAACACAAGGATATTAAGGCATGTAATAGAATGACTCCTATTCCATTACTTAGTGAAAGGGATAAGCAAAATGGACTTAGGTACCCGTATGAGAAGACTAAGAGATATTACAAACAATGCCTAGAGTTAGGAGATGATTACAAGAAAAGTGAAAGAACATTGGAATGGCTTAGGTATGGGCACGTAAGGGTGCACGAGACCACGTAGGGGCACGACTTCGAGTCTAGCTACAGCACTCATAAATAAAGAAAAGCGCTTTGTGGGAGGAAACCCATGCTTAATTGTTTGCTTATTTGTGTGTCGTATATCTTTTAAGTGATTGTTTATTCTCATGTTTAAATTTGGAAAAATGCTTTATTTTGTCTTTAACCTCGTCTTAATTACATATAAAGGTATTTTACATAAGGGATAAGTGTAGGGAGGATTACACACGTTTTCACAAGAAACGTGAACATGAGAATTTCAAATTAGATATACATGTGTGTTTGTTCGAGTCAAATGCTTGTATCGAGTCATAATAGATGTTTTTGCAGGATTTTTTCCAGATTCTAAAGATATAAATTTTCCAGAAAATCGCAGACCAGTTTCTGTCAGGATAACCTGACGTCATCAGGGTCGCAACCTGACGGCGTCAGGAGGAGCAGAAACAGCTTACTACTTTTTCTCGTTTTCTGAGCTACTTATAAATTTTTGGAATTTTCCAGCTCTTAATTTTCCATAAAATCTGTAAACATCCATTCCACAAACATTATATCCTAGTTTAGTAGAGTCTTATATATATTGTTACCGCCGATTTTATGCTAAGGTTTTGTTTGTTTTCTTCAAGTGTGCAGGTTTTATTTATCAAGAAGATGAAACAAAAGATTGGATGGAGCTTTTCATGCATAACATTCTTCTTGAAGAAAGATTTAACCACTACTTCACACGGATCCTACCGAGCTAATCAGGGGAGTACTAGTTTCTTTCGTTTTTAATTACCTTCCATTATCATAACTTTGATACTTTCGGGGAACATTGGGGACAATGTTAAGTTTAAGTGTAAGGAGGGAAAATAAAACGGAAACTTTGAAACTATGCTTATCCTTGACTATTTGCCTTGTCCAATTTCATTTGTGTAATAAACTATGAGAAATATCTGTTAGGGTAATTTTGGCACCAAATTTAAAATTTTTCATGACATGTAGGAGTGGGCCATTAGTCTTAATAAAACGTCTCATGGATAGAAAGTTATATGACTAGCACAAAAAACCCTTTACTACTTAAATTCCACCCAAAATATGAGGACCGCCCTTAGATTTGTAGGAATTAAAGCATTCATCTTTAATGCTTAGAGTGTGAACCGGTAGTATAATAGATTCTAGAACTTGTTTTGTGATGCATTCCGAGATCGCTAGTAAGACTACAATTGTGTAGTTAGGAATAACTAAATGATAAGAGACATTAGGATAACCCTTGTTTGATACCCGTAATATAATTACTTCCTCCACATCAGTTGAGTAATTCCCCCACACCCTTGCGTTACACTCATGTTTAGTACACGATACCCCTAGTTAACCCCTCAAAGCCTATCCTTTTAGCGGTTCTCGTGATGTTTCGGTTTTCCGGAATATCAATGAAGAGCATTGTTTACAATTCACCCCAAAATGTATACCCAAATCGCCTTAGCCTACCTTGTATGCACTCACTTTTAGTGCATTATTGTTATCATACTTAACCCTTAGTTCAATTATCTAGTTGCTTGCATAAGTTGCTAAGTCGAGTCATATCCTTTGTACACAGTTTTGGGATGATTGGGACTCATGGGAAAAGTTAAATTTTATGAAATGACGGGAAGGGAACGTTAAATTCAAATTCGCTTTATTTGCGTAATAATGTACTCCAAGTGTTTTGATCTTTTCAATTCGGGTCAAATTAGTGTTAGAGTAATAAAAACTCAAGTATAGGGATGTGCCTATAAATCCCTATTATTTTGATGTTATCGTAGAGGATGGTAGAGTAAAAGTGTATGAAAAAAAATCGAAAAAAATAGAAAAAAGAGAAAAAGAAAAAGAAATAGAGTGATGAAAAAAAAAAACATTCGGCCTACCATCCTACATCTATCTTTAAATTTATGTTTGTTTGTTTCAATTATCTAGAGTTTAGAGTGTCGAGTCTTGGCTTAGCAACGCCATTCTTCTCATGCTTGTAACATAAATATTTTTGACTTGCCACCACTAAATCGCCTATCCCACCAAAACCTTTGTTTCCCTACCGTAAGCCTAACGTTACAACCCTTTAAAAGACCTCTTGGATAGTTTTTTTTCCTAGGTGCTTACGCCAAAGCGATGGAGGTTTGATCTAGTCTCAAGCCTATGGTAATCTATGTACTAGGACAGGTTAATGAGTGTTTATCTTCCATTTCCAATTTGATATATTTCATATACACCCCAGAGATGTGAGTATCCAAACACCCCTTGTGAGGTGCTAGTATGTAATTTCCGTGCTTGTTATGACTTTTGCGGGGCTTATATGTGTTGTGAATTGTTCTAAACTAATGCTTCATGACCCCTAACTTATAAATTAATTGGCTAAAAGCACATTTGCTTAAGGAAAAACAAATACCAAGTGTAGGGATATTTGATAAGGATTTAAAAGGTACACTTTTGAGGGGTCATTTAAGCCCTTAATTGATCACTTCTGTATCCGTTACTACTTAATTTCATTCCTTTTCACTTTTTAGACCAAGTGTAGGGATATTTGATAAGGATTTAAAAGGTACACTTTTGAGGGGTCATTTAAGCCCTTAATTGATCACTTCTGTATCCGTTACTACTTAATTTCATTCATTTTCACTTTTTAGGTCTCTTGAAGGCAAATTGCTAGAATAACACTTATTCGGATGAAAAGGCGCGAATATACGAAGAAAATGGCCAAAGTCAAGAATCGAGACACTCAAGCTGCTGGAACTGAAAAGGACGGCGTCACTGCTTAAGTGCGACGCCGTCGCAACATTCTTTGTGATGACTCAGTAGCCAAATTGCTAATTAACAAGTGACAACATCAGGTTTTAAAAGAGTAGGGCGTCACAGCTTAGACGGCCTAGATTTGATCCAAACGGCGTCACAGGCATAAGGTGACGCCGTCACAATGATAACGTGGCCAAGACGAAACCTTAATGACCGCGACCCAATGGCGTCACAATTAAAGAGTGACGCCGTCGCAGTTTGTAACACTATATATAGAATCCGAATTTTTCAGTTTTAGAGAGGTAGTTTTGTGGAGTAAAAACCTAACCCGAACCAAGGCTGGCTTGGGCAGTATCTTAGGGTTCCATACCCTATTTTACAACAAGATAAGTGTTTTACTTCATTGATTCAATCATGTCTTCAATTATTTGTGTGTATGCTTGCATGTTCCCAATGTCCGGCTAATTTACTTGTGTGTTTGCTTAGATATATGAAACCTAGTTATTAAATATTGATTGGTTGTCTCTTATCTTAATTGTGATTAACCTAGTATTGCGATAGGTCATCCGTTGTATTATTAATGCTTGATTAATCTTTGTTGAACCTTAGCTTATAGTTACTAGTGGAATTGTAGGCTAAACATCCAAAGATCACCTTAGTGTTAAGTTTATGAATCTTAGAGACTTCGTAGTCATTAAACTTAGGTAACTTCAAAGAGTTAGGGATAAACGCATACCCTACGACCTTAGAAACACAACGCGTTAAGAATAAGGACGTGATAATTCAACCATCAATAGGAGATAACTAGGGAGTAATAGCATCTAAGCAAATACATTTTTAATCATCATAAGAGCACACATCAATTAGACATAGAATACACTCACCTTAGATTAGATAATTAGATAAGTAGAAGTAATCGGCATAAATACCAAACCCCCAATCCAATACCCCGAGATTCGTACCTTTCCATTTTCTAAAAAACATAAAAAAGATAAAAAATAATCTTCCTCAACCCCAACCTTAGCGTAGTAATTTCTCTCTAGCATTCCTATTCGCCTAGGGAACGATATCAATACCCGTGGCTTACCTTAATACTACACTACATCAATTAGGTTCACTGCCTAGGGTGTTATAAAACTTGCTCGACGAAAAGGAAGTTCCTTTGACCCCGAATACACTGCGTAGGCATATCAGCTGGTAAGAATTGACCAAATGACTACTTTTGCCTCTTGTGCGAATTGACCAAAGGATCACCGTTCGGAAGGATAATTTGAAGAAGTTAGGGATGTGTGTCTAAGATGCTAGCGCCTGGGCACACATTGTTACGAATCTTGCATGTAGTGGTACTTAATGTATTTTAATGGGTTGCCAAATGATCCAGGGTGACCAGATCATCTTGGTGAGGAATCTAGGAACCATAGGTCGCGCCGAATTAACCAAAGGAGGCTCGGAGAATTTAAGCCCCACTTAAAGCAGGAATCTATTGACTTTTAGAACCCATGTATTGCGATAGTAAACACCGACACTTAATGACTTCTATTAGATTACTGAATGATCCTGGGTGACCTTATCATCTTGGTGAGGAGTCAAAGAATCATATGGTAGATGAAATGACCATAGGAGTCTACCGGCTTTTGCCACGATTCTTTCATGGATGAACACGGGTTAAGAATTGCATCACTATCTTTCCCATTAGCTTGTTTACCAGATAACCAACCCAATTGATCACGTGACGTATTAAATATTATCAATTTATCTTATCATTAAAACTTATGTTGATCACAAAAAGATGGAGGTACTTGCTTGCAAAAGCAGATTTATTATTTAGTCTTTCGTAGAGATTTGTAAACCCTAATCCTTTAGTATATACAGAGGACATGGGTGTAGGTTTATATATACAAGTCTTCCAATATGTAGACAATTAAAGAGGTGTGTGTGTGTCCTAGGCGTATAGTCTTGTAAACGCCTAGGAAAGTAGTTTAGTTAACCCCCAAGATCAAAGGTGTATTTGATCCTTATTATAGTTTAGATAGCACATTATTAATATAATTGGAGGTGATTGTGAAACAAACCTTGTGTCAATAATAATGATGTTTTGATTTATTCCTTTGTGCATCTTATTGTTATCATTGTTATTGTCGAACCCTAGATGCTCTAAACAAACCATGGAGTATAACAAACTCCACAATTGGTATTAGAGCTTGGGGAGCTCGTTACTTAGGGATTCACAAGGTTTCTTGGCGAAAAAGAATGAAGAAAATCGATTTTTTGCAAAATTCGCAACTTTCTGCAGCACAGTTTTCTAACGACGATATCTCACTCGTTAACCGTTGGATCGGGCTACAATTTTTACTGGAGCTTCTATATATACCCATCTAACGTTTCGCTGGAGGGATCGTCGATCGGAGCTTTTATGTGAAAGTTATTAAATGTCGAAGTCTGCTGCAGAACAGGTTTTTAAAGTTTGAATTTTTGGGTTTTTCATATTTAGGGTTTCTTTGGTACTGAATGTTGCTGGGTTTTTGTTAATATTTACACTACTAATAATCAAGAAACAAAACCCTATGTATCTCTCTCTAGAATTGGTGAATTTGAAGAAAAGCCTAACTTCATTACTACAAGATACTACTGCTGCTCATTCAAGATAGATCTACTCGTTGTTGAATCTACTGCTATCTTATCGTAACTGATGCTTGGTTAATGCCAACTACTGCTAGTTTCTTTAGAGTTTTGTTTGCTCAAAGCTGGTTAAAGAGAATGCGGTTGATGTTTATTTGGGTACTTTATGGTCGATTGTAATATGATACATCTCGTAAAATATTATATCCTAGTAATCTTCTATTGGTTTTGATATTTTAATGGACAGTAGCAGCATGACTTCTTTGACCAAATTTTATAATAGCTTGGTCTACACTAAGTTGTAACGAGGTTTTAAATTGGTCGTGGGTTATAAGAGTAAGGTTTGAAGGAAAAGGAGCATTGGAATATATATATTGGTCTTATGATTTACGTTCTTACTGCTAGGATACTTTTTATCTGCTGCTACGATTTCGGTTTCCACTGCTTGTTAAAGTTGGATTGATTGTATCGTTTACGACTGCTCCTAACTCGTTCATATGATACTACTGCTACATGGTTTCATTTCCACTGCCAGTCATCTTGTAACCACTACTAGTTTAACCGACCATTACCACTACTTTCGATAACTTTCCACTGCTCGTACTTCAGTTTGTACTGTTGATACAGAATCTTTGTGTATTGGCGACAAAAACTCAAAACGCTGATCATTGAGTTCTTTAGTTTGTTGTCTTTTGCATGGTATACTTAATTTAATATGGCGTGGTATATCCAGTAATTGACAAGAGATGATTATTATTATTAAGTAGGTAAGTGAAATATTAATGAGTGGGACGGTGGTAAGTTTGTATATCAAGTTAAGGTTTGTGAAGTAAATATTATATGGGAGTAAGGCTACGTACGCTTACTGGTTTGTCATGCTGATTGGTTATTAATGATGTCACATTTAAAGTATTACTATGATCAGTATGTTTCACGAGTACATGGTTTTGGGTTCTTGGTTTGATATCGGATATGTTGGAATCACTCTGATCTGGTCTGAACCGTCAAGCTTAATCACTCAAGCCGGCCACTTGTGAATGGCCGACCGTAACAAGCTTAAAACTGCTCAGAAACCAAATGCAATGAAGTCCTGGAGAATAGAATGAATTCCCGGGTCGTTTAGTCCAACGGAGACTCAATGGTGTGTCAAAACTGATTCAGATGATGGAGTGATCACTAAGGATAGTGATCTGTAAAGGTTTTGATTAGAAATATTACACTACTGATTGATTGGAAAGGAATAGGATACAGAACTGGAAAGCACAACAATCAGATGAAAGAAACGTAAACGTAAGTTTTAAATACTACGTATACGTACAAAATAAAAAGTAAAATCTAAGAAATAAAAGACCTAAAAATATAAGAATGACATTTTTGGAATCCTAAAAATAAAAGAAAATTATTAGAAAAAGAAAATTATTTTTTTACACTATTTAATTAATTATTATTAATTAAAAACTCTTTTAACTATTTAATAAATACTCTAAAATAGAAGAAAATACAAAATAAGGCTAGAAAAATAAACTTATGATTCAGAAAAATCTAAAATATTATTAAACTAATTTTAAAACTAAAAATATATTTTTCACACTTTTTATCTAATTATTACTAATTAATTATTATTTAAAATACACTTAAATACTAGAAAATATAAAATAAACTTGGAAAAATGAAATTTTAATTAGGAAAAATCTAAAATATGATAAAACTAATTTTAAAACTGAAAAGATATTTTTTATGCTTTTTAATTATTTATTACTAATTAATTACTATTTTTAACTATTTAAAATTATAATAAATACTAAATAGATTAGGAAAATTATGAAACTTTTTCTAAAAATACTATATGATGACAGAAAACTAATAAAAATAGAAAAACAAGATTTGCTTATTAATAAGCTAAAAAGAGAAATCAAAAAGCTAAAACCTATTAAATAAATGCTATCACTAATTTTAAATTGATCTTTTTCTGGATTTTCTTTTTGGAAACTACTTTACTACTGATATTATGAAACTTTAATAAACACAAAAATTTTACAAACTTGAAATAAGCTGTTTGAGGAGCTTATGAGCCCAACAGATGGCTTAAGAGCTTATTTTGTGGAAATAAGCTCAAACAAGCTTGCTTGCTGAAACAAAAGCTTAAAGTAGATGCAAACTAACTGGATGAACTGAAATAAAGCTAAAAGAGATAGATAAGCACACTGATAAGCTAGAAACAAGCAAATAAGCACTTGGCTATTTGTGGTGAAAAACAGAAAATGGGACAAAGTTAGGACTTATTGCAGCCCTAGCAAACAAACTAAAAAATGAAAACTAAGTCTAGAGACCTCAAGATGACCAGGTTGGCTTTCCAAAGAACCAAGGATCACAAGTTTTGGACAACTATAGAGCTTTTGGTGAGCTTATGAAGATTACACCAAATCACTGCTCAGCTTGAGCTGACTCAGTATCAACTGAGTATTGGGACAAAACAGAAACTAGGTGCAGCCCTAGCTATTAAGCTTCAAAATAAAAAACCAAGCTTGATACCTCTAGATGGCTAGGTCAGCTATCCAAGGAACCAAAATTTAAAAGATAAGACCAACAAACAAGCTCTGTGCAAGCTTTTCAAGTTGGCCCAACCAACTGTGCACAGGGCATGTATGCAGACATGGTACTTCAATATAAGCCAATAATTAAGCACTTAAACAGCTGATTTACAGAGAACTAATATTTTTCTAATTTTGTTTAGCAACCAAACTTTGATAATCCAAAAGCTTATAAGCTGAATCTTACTAATGAACACACAATGAAAATATCTTTTTTATTCAAAAACGAACAAAGTGAAAATTTTGACTTTTGACTTAAACTAAAAGTTTGACTTATATGAACTTTAAACTGACTTTAATCATTGAATATGTTGTTTTAAGGTATTCTAAGACTTACTTGAGCAAGATTAACAACTTATACACACAAATTCATGATCATATATCCTAAAAATCCAACAGTGAGTACATAAGACATGATTAACTGATATTTTGACTTTTGCTTGAATGAGGACTTGTTTTTATGACTTGTATGAGTTAGTATAACCAAGTGTGACTCAAGACAACAATAAGTACAAGTTCAATCAACCTTAAACACAGTTGAACTAGTTGAGCCAAACAACACTTTTTATGACTGTTATAGAACTTTTACAAAGCAAATCAAAGATTTAAACCATGAAACTGATTTCAAACTTTTTAATATTATTTATTAGGACTAATGAAGCCTTAAACAACATCCATAACAACATTAAACTAAGACTTGACAATGATGCAGTTTTGACTGTTAAAACTAAGTTTTTATAAACTACAACTTGAAAAGTACAACCAACTGATTTTAATACTTAATTCAACTTAACTACTACTAATGAACACTAAGAACCAGAAATTACAACTACTAATCAACCACAACAGTGAAATGCAAAAATGAATATAAAAGGCTTACAAAAGCTTCCAAGCTCAAAACTGAGAATAAGAACCAATGAACACCCCTATTAGCTTACCACTAAGCTACTAAACCAAGGCCATCCAAGATTTACCCTGCTCCAGCTATGAACACCATCTCCATGTGAATTTTGATTTTTAAACTAATTAATTTGTATTTTTGGTGATTTTCTGATTTTTGCTTCTAAACTGAATTTTAGTGTTTCTAATAGCTTAGAAAAGCTATATGGGAGCTTATATGTTCTATTTCAGTCCATACAAACAACTTACAACAACATTTGATTCATATGAGATTTTTGAAATAAAACTGCATAAATAAAATTTGCAACTTAAACTTGATATTGAAAATGAAAAGAGTTCACAAATACTTTAAATAACTTAAACAAAGTATTAAGGAAGCTTAAATTACACTGAAATTGTGATAATAATAAAAACGACAATGAAAAACTAAATTTTACACTAGATAGATAGATACATTGCATTCCATCCTTCCTTTATAGACTTTTGTGACTTCTAGATGTCCTCTGAATGTTTCCCACCATCTCTGAGCCATTGGATGCTTGAAACTCATCAAAACCGTCCAAGTGTTATTTTGGCGCCAAATATTTCAAGGCAGGTTTTTGGTATTAATTGGAGTTGGTTTGAGTCAATAAAGGATTTTGGTGTTTAGAGGAGGTGGAGGGGACAAAGTAAGGGGGGGGGGGGTGTTGAAAAAGGTGGAGAAACCATTACTGGTTTTGAGGATTCAGGGGTGGGAGAGGTGGAGCTACAGTGGAGGGCGGTTTTCTTCTTTGTTTGACTTTATTTGACCGCTGGGTTAATATCAAAGGGGCCGGGTTGGATATGGGCTAAGGGGTTTGGATTTGGGCTTTTGATATTAAAAATGGTCCGTTTGGTTTAAGTGGTATACAAGGACCAAATTTGTAAATTATCCAAACCTCAAGGACTGAAAATGTAGCTTTTCCAAAGATATCATAAGGACCAAATTTGACAAACTTTGATAGTACAAGGATCCTTTTTGCATAAATTCCATTTTAAAAGGTCCAAGGACTAATTTTGCAATTTTCCAAAGGTTAGGGACCTTTCTTGCCAATTGACCATAGAATCATTCAAGGACCATTTTTGATAACTTAGAATATTTTAGGGACCTTGAATGATAAAACTTCACATTTTTGAATTCCAGGGACTAGATTTGACAACTTTTAAAACTTAGGGGACTAAAACTGCCAATTATGCAAACTTGAATCATTTTTCATCTGATTTTGATCTTTTTGCATTTAAAACACATAAAACACTGATTTGTGATATTTTGATCATTTTGATGTGTTTCTGAGTGTTTTCAGATGTTTTTGTAGTCTAGACAGTATAGAAACGATGAGTATTTAGATACTCATCAATCCCCCACACTGAGATATTGCTAATCCCTAGCAATGATTTGAGAAAACTTGATGGATTTGAAAAACTCTTTACCAAAAGCCATCACTTCTGGAGTAGCCAATTGTTTTGATTCAAGTAAGAACCTTGGTACAACGATAACCAAATGATTTATTTGCAAATCATAAACCATATAACGGATTTGATGTGTCTTTACCAGAAGCCGTACCCTTCTGGACTAGCCAACTCTTAGATAAATTATCAGAATTATCTTTGGTGAGCTGAATACCAATTATGGATTTTCCACTGCCTTTACCACAAGCCATAACCTTGTGGGCTAGCCAACTCTTCACTTTTTAGGATATGGTGAGTTGAATACCATACAATACTACGGCCATTTTTTTTTTTTTTTTTTTTTTTTTTTTGAGACATATATATATATATATATATATATAACCTGTGGGGCATCACCCCCACACTTAGGTGGTAGAAAGGGGTAAGAAGTCAGAAATATGGGTGAAAACCCATATGGTGTGTGCTACTGTTTTTGGTTACCGAGTCGCTAGCTTGACTCGACCCCGAATTCATTGGTTCATGGGGAAAGTTTGTAAATCCGGGACAACCACAGGGGGAATGTCCTCTCCAAAATAATGCTTCACTCGATGACCATTCACTTTAAAATTAGGACCATCGGGTTGAGATAACTCAACGGTACCATAAGGATAAACCTTAGCAATGGTGAATGGACCAGACCAACGGGACTTGAGCTTTCCCGAGAAAATCTTCAATCTTGAATTAAAAAGAAGGACTCGATCACCAACGTTGAAAACGCGGTTCTTGATCTTGGAGTCATGAATCTTCTTTGTCTTTTGCTTGTAGATCAAAGAGTTCTCATAAGCTTGATCACGAAGTTCATTTAGTTCATTCATTTGAACTTTTTTGTGATCACCAGCTGTCTGTATATCGAAATTTGCATGTTTTAAGGCCCAGTATGCCTTGTGCTCTAACTCAATCGGAAGATGACATGCCTTTCCGTACACTAGCTTGTATGGAGTACACCCAATGGGTGTTTTGTAAGCTGTACGAAAAGCCCAGAGTGCGTCATCAAGTTTATCCGACCAGGATGCACGATTTTCGCCTACTGTCCTTTCAAGGATTCTTTTAATACCACGGTTTGAAACTTCCACCTGCCCACTTGTTTGGGGGTGGTATGCAGTAGAGAGACGGTGGGTAACACCATACTTTTGCATGACTCGTTCAAATTGGTCATTACAAAAATGTGTACCACGATCACTGATTATCGCTCTCGGAGTTCCAAACCTGGCAAAAAGAGATTTCAAAAATTTAACAACAACTCGGGCATCATTGGTGGGTAAAGCTTTTGCTTCAACCCATTTTGACAAATAGTCAACAGCCACGAGTATGTACTTGTTACCACGAGACGAAGGAAATGGCCCCATAAAATCAATACCCCATATGTCAAATATCTCACAAACTTGAATGGCATTTTGTGGCATTTCATTCCTTTGAGAGATATTACCATGACGTTGACAAGCGTCACAGGCTTTGACAAATTCGTGGGCATCCTTATAGATTGTGGGCCAATAAAACCCGAAATCAAACACCTTTTTGGCGGTGTAGTTTGGACTATGATGGCCCCCGGTGGGTCCAGCATGGCAAGCTGTGAGAATGTCAATAGCTTCCTGTCCATAAACACACCGTCGGATGACTTGATCCGCACAGATTTTGAACAAGAAAGGGTCGTCCCAGAAATAATGTTTAACATCTTTGAAGAATTTGTTCTTCTGCTGGGTCGACATCCCTTTCACAATGAAGTTACCCGCATGGTAATTTGCGAAGTCAGCAAACCATGGGGTGGTAGAATTTCCACGAAAAGAAACCGCATTGAGTGTCTCGAGAGGAAATGTTTCATTTATTTCCTTTTTCTCAAAAACATCTTGGTGAGGGTTTTCTAATCTAGACAGATGATTAGCAGCTAGATTCTCAGCTCCTTTTTTATCACGTATAATGATATCAAATTCCTGGAGGAGATCCAACGAAGCAATCTCGGCTTTGCATCTTGTTTTGCAAAGAGATATTTGAGAGCCGAGTGATCCGTATACACTACACATTTGGTCAAGATTAAGTACGGCCGAAACTTCTCAAATGCATACACCACGGCTAATAGCTCTTTTTCTGTGGTGGTGTAATGAGTTTGAGCTTCAGTCATAGTCTTACTTGCGTAGTGAATAGGCTGAAAATGCTTGTTTCTTCGTTGCCCTAAGACTGCACTGATAGCAAAATCACTTGCATCGCACATAAGCTCAAAGGGTAAATCCCAGTCGGGAGCAACGAGAATGGGTGCTTCAATAAGCTTTTTCTTCAATGTTTCAAAAGCTATGATGCACTCGGGTGAGAAGATAAAAGGAGCATCCTTTTCAAGAAGATGGGTCATAGGCCGGGCGATTTTAGAAAAATCTTGTATGAATCTACGATAGAAACCGGCATGACCTAAAAAACTCCTAATACCTTTGACGGTAGTAGGATGAGGTAATTTAGCAATAACATCTACTTTTGCTCTATCTACCTCAATCCCGTTCTTTGAAATTTTATGGCCAAGGACTATGCCTTCTTTGACCATAAAGTGGCTTTTCTCCCAGTTTAGACAAAGATTGGTGTCTTCACACCTTTGAAGCATTTTATCTAAATGGGAGAGACATGATTGAAAAGAATCCCCAATGACCGAGAAGTCATCCATAAACACCTCCATTGTTTCCCCGATCATGTCGTGGAATATGGCCATCATACATCGTTGGAACGTGCCAGGAGCATTACATAAGCCAAAAGGCATACGTTTGTAGGCAAAAGTTCCGTATGGGTAGGTGAATGTAGTTTTCTCTTGATCCTGTGGATCAATAGGGATCTGAAAGTAACCCGAGAAACCATCAAGGAAACAATAGTATTCGTTCCCTGCTAATCTCTCCAGCATCTGGTCCATAAAGGGTAGAGGAAAATGGTCTTTACGGGTGGCGTCATTCAACTTACGATAGTCAATACACACATGCCATCCCGTTACCAATCGAGTTGGAATTAACTCGTTATCTTCATTTGTGATAACAGTTATGCCACCCTTTTTAGGAACACAATGAATTGGGCTAACCCAAGGACTGTCTGAGATAGGGTAAATCAATCCTGCATCAAGAAGTTTGATAACCTCTTGTTTGATAACATCATGGATTTTTGGATTCACTCGTCTCTGATGTTGAATTGCGGGTTTAAAGTCATCCTCCATCAAGATTTTATGAGTACAAAACTCAGGGTTGATACCCTTGATGTCGGAGAGTTTCCAAGCAATTGCTTGCTTGTGTGACTTTAAGATTTTTATGAGAGCAGCTTTTTCATCTTTACTCAAATCTCGAGCAATAATGACGGGTAATTTATCATCACCTTCTAGAAATGCATACTCGAGATGAGGAGGTAAGTCCTTAAGCTCAACCTCAGGAAATTCTTCAGTTTTCTCAACTGACTTGACTTCCTTGTTATGAAGTTTGATGGGAGGGAGAGGAGGAGAAGTGTCCAGATTTGACAACTTCTTTAGAAGAATATCTCCCTCCAGATTAATCTCATTTTGATTAATCTCAACTGGGATTGAATCACTAGAGTGAGGGGTTGATGATGGATCACCATTAAGCAACTTCTCAATAAGAAGTATGTCCCCCTCAATGTCAATTGGAGCGTGATCAATTTCCCATGGAACAGAATCACTAGCCAAGTATGCTTCAATCTCATCTAAGATGAAGTCGCTTCCCTCAAAAGGAGTGAGGGAAGGCGTAGAATTGGCTATGATAGGTTGAGAAGATGTGGTGGAATCCCCACTCACAGAATTATGAGAATAACCAAGAACTTCTTGAGAGTACTCTTCAGAAGCAACATCAATGATATCTATTCGGTTAACCGACTCAGAATCATAATTTACGGAGTACCTCGAAGTTTGATCAAGGTTGAAGGTGACAGCTTCATTACCAACACGTAATGTGATTTCTTGCTCAAATACATCTATGAGAGCACGGCCCGTTCTCAGGAATCCTCGACCAACAATGAGAGGAACCCGATGATCGGCATCAAAATCAACAACCACGAAGTCAGCTGGAAAATGGAACTTTCCTACTTTCACAAATACGTCCTCAGCAATGCCAAGAGGACGGGATATGGAACGATCTGCAAGCTCGAGAGTCATGCATGTAGGAGTAAGTTCTGGAAGAGAAAGTTTCTTCCATACTGAATAAGGCATAAGGTTTATGCTTGCACCAAGATCTGCTAGGGCAAAGCATTCAACCATTCCTGGGAATACACAAGGTAGGAGAAATTTCCCAGGATCTCCAAGTTTTTCTGGAAGCTTCTTCAGAATAACTGCTGAGCAGTTCTCGTTAAGAGGAGTTTTTGCCATTTCAAACAGCTTTTCCTTGTTGCTTAACATGTGTTTGAGAGTTGATGCAAACTTGGGCATCAGCATGATAGCATCCGCAAAGCTTATGTCAAAGTGTAATTCTTGGAAAATTTGGAAAAATTTGTCCATTTGATGACTGGCTTTTTCACGGAGCTTTTGCTCATTCAAACGTGATGGGTAAGGAATAGAAGATTTGGATTTCTGATTCTCAACAGGAGCTACAGGAGGTTCAAAAACAACTCCTTGATTTGACTTGGGTTTCTGGACCACTTGAGGTTGGACTACCGAAGGTAGGACGTGTGCGGTACTTCGTGGGCTAGAATAATGCACCTTGTCCGTAGTTTCCTTGGTAACTTGACTCATTGCCACAGGAGGAGGAGGTATTGGAGTCGTAGGTCCATTGTGTGTCGGAGGTTCACTTTCTACTACCTTAGGGAGAGAAGAAGAAGAGGTAGTAGGAACAGCAGGTCCATCATATGAAACACCACTTCTAGTTGTGATCGCCTTAGCATCGCCCCTCGGGTTAGCGATCGTGTTGCTCGGAAGTTTTCCTGAGCCCGAGGGTTGATCATTTAAAGACTTCTTAAGATCAGCGATCTGACTGACCAACAACCTGTTCATTTCATCTTGGGATTTCATGAACTGCTTCAGTAACTCATCAGATGATGGTCCTGGAGGAATAATGACGTGAGGAGCTGAAGGGACAATTTGAGGCCGTATGTTTTGATTATAGCCAAAATTCCCTTGATTAGGATTCATATTCCCATGAAATTGATTCCCTCGATTGAAATTGTTTTGATGAAGGCTTCCTTGATGTTGGAAACCTTGATTGGGTCTAGGATAGAAATTACCTTGGTTTTGATAACCTTGGTTCATTCTTGGTTGGTTCTGATTCCGGTTTTGCATGTTATGATTTTGGTTAAACCCGGGTGGTGCCTGATTAGTGTTAGCACGGTAGTGTGGTTCATTTTGAGGACGGTATTGATTACCTCCTTGCTATGAACTACCGGCTAGAGCATTGGCTTCAAAAGGACTACCATCGGTGGCAGTACAATTGTAGTATGCATGAGGACCACCACAAGTGACACAACTTTCAACTTTCTTCACTTCAGCATGTGTTGGTGTCTGAGTGAAGGTCACTTTCTTTTGGTTAGCAAGAACCAAAGCCTGAACAATGTCTGTGAGTTTGTCAATCTTAGCATCGGTGCTAGATGTACTCACGGGGGATGAAGAAGAAGAAGGTCCAGCATGAGGCTGATATGTCTTTGCTCTGAAAGGACGGACCTGAGATTTGTTCTCAATGATTTGCAAGGCCTCTTTTGTGGTCTTGCTCAGGAAATTACCTCCCGCGGAGGCATTCAAAGAGTCTTGATTAGTCTGATTGAGACCATTATAGAAAGTATCCATTTGCATTAACTCGGTAAAACCGTGATGCGGACACTTGCGAAGCAACTCTTTGTAACGATCCCATGCCTCCCCGAATGATTCATCAAATCTCTGAGAAAATTTCATTATCTCATTCTTAAGACTTGTGGTTCGGGATGGAGGATAGAACTCGTTAACGAACTTGGTGACAAGATCTTCCCATGTCTCTATAGAACGAGGGGGTTGTTTCTCAAGCCAATTCCGGGCTTGTCCCTCTAGAGAAAATGGGAACAGAAGAAGCTTGATAGCTTCATGTGGGACATTCTTGTACTTGATGGTAGATGCAATCTTGTTAAACCATCGAATGTGTGCATGAGGATCATCCCGCTCAAAACCATAAAATTGGCTTTGGGTTACTAGATTAAGCAACCCGATTTTGAGCTCGAAGGTATCAGCCACAATGGCTGGGACAACAATGGCATCTCCGTAACCCTCGATGGGTGCTTGGAGAAGCTCATTCATAGGTTTGTCTTCTGCCATTTCGACAGGAGGTGGTGGTGGTAGACGTTCCTCAGTCACGGATGAAGGAGCTGAACGTCCTCTACGTCTACGAGGAATGTTTCCAAGTTCAGAAAGTGGACTTGTAGAACTGGAAGAACGAGTGCGCATGCACTAAGTATAAAAATCAAATTTCAAAACAAATGAGGCAAAACAACAAGTGAACTTAACCAATAATCACAAATGAAATGGCTTCTTTGAAAAAGGTACACCAAATCACAAGTGACACAAAGGCAAGTTTTAAATCTGATGTTCGGGAACTTATTATGGTCGCACCCCCAGTTAGGTAGTGCACTGCCTTGATTTGCGGTGGTTGATTTTTATGTATATATTAAGTACCACTGAAAAGACGTAGGTAAGATTTGTGCAGATGGGTTCAAAAACTTTTGGACAATATTTTTGGTATCGTCTCGTTTAACCAAATCGTACTGTTTTAAGAATCACCTTAAAAACAATACAAGATAGAAAACGCTACGATTGTTTTGTTGTTTTATATTTTTTTTAGTGTTTTAACACTTTAGGAAAAATGTTAATGAACTTTTTGATTTTCTTATAACTTTACAAAAAACTTTTTACAAATGATGGGTTATGTGCAAGAATGGGTCTGAAAATGGCTAAACACACGCTAAAGCCTCCCCGGCAGCGGCGCCAAAATTTGATCTGGTCTGAACCGTCAAGCTTAATCACTCAAGCCGGCCACTTGTGAATGGCCGACCGTAACAAGCTTAAAACTGCTCAGAAACCAAATGCAATGAAGTCCTGGAGAATAGAATGAATTCCCGGGTCGTTTAGTCCCACTGAGACTCAATGGTGTGTCAAAACTGATTCAGATGATGGAGTGATCACTAAGGATAGTGATCTGTAAAGGTTTTGATTAGAAATATTACACTACTGATTGATTGGAAAGGAATAGGATACAGAACTGGAAAGCACAACAATCAGATGAAAGAAACGTAAACGTAAGTTTTAAATACTACGTATACGTACAAAATAAAAAGTAAAATCTAAGAAATAAAAGACCTAAAAATATAAGAATGACATTTTTGGAATCCTAAAAATAAAAGAAAATTATTAGAAAAAGAAAATTATTTTTTTACACTATTTAATTAATTATTATTAATTAAAAACTATTTTAACTATTTAATAAATACTCTAAAATAGAAGAAAATACAAAATAAGGCTAGAAAAATAAACTTATGATTCAGAAAAATCTAAAATATTATTAAACTAATTTTAAAACTAAAAATATATTTTTCACACTTTTTATCTAATTATTACTAATTAATTATTATTTAAAATACACTTAAATACTAGAAAATATAAAATAAACTTGGAAAAATGAAATTTTAATTAGGAAAAATCTAAAATATGATAAAACTAATTTTAAAACTGAAAAGATATTTTTTATGCTTTTTAATTATTTATTACTAATTAATTACTATTTTTAACTATTTAAAATTATAATAAATACTAAATAGATTAGGAAAATTATGAAACTTTTTCTAAAAATACTATATGATGACAGAAAACTAATAAAAATAGAAAAACAAGATTTGCTTATTAATAAGCTAAAAAGAGAAATCAAAAAGCTAAAACCTATTAAATAAATGCTATCACTGATTTTAAATTGATCTTTTTCTGGATTTTCTTTTTGGAAACTACTTTACTACTGATATTATGAAACTTTAATAAGCACAAAAATTTTACAAACTTGAAATAAGCTGTTTGAGGAGCTTATGAGCCCAACAGATGGCTTAAGAGCTTATTTTGTGGAAATAAGCTCAAACAAGCTTGCTTGCTGAAACAAAAGCTTAAAGTAGATGCAAACTAACTGGATGAACTGAAATAAAGCTAAAAGAGATAGATAAGCACATTGATAAGCTAGAAACAAGCAAATAAGCACTTGGCTATTTGTGGTGAAAAACAGAAAATGGGACAAAGTTAGGACTTATTGCAGCCCTAGCAAACAAACTAAAAAATGAAAACTAAGTCTAGAGACCTCAAGATGACCAGGTTGGCTTTCCAAAGAACCAAGGATCACAAGTTTTGGACAACTATAGAGCTTTTGGTGAGCTTATGAAGATTACACCAAATCACTGCTCAGCTTGAGCTGACTCAGTATCAACTGAGTATTGGGACAAAACAGAAACTAGGTGCAACCCTAGCTATTAAGCTTCAAAATAAAAAACCAACCTTGATACCTCTAGATGGCTAGGTCAGCTATCCAAGGAACCAAAATTTAAAAGATAAGACCAACAAACAAGCTCTGTGCAAGCTTTTCAAGTTGGTCCAACCAACTGTGCACAGGGCATGTATGCAGACATGGTACTTCAATATAAGCCAATAATTAAGCACTTAAACAGCTGATTTACAGAGAACTAATATTTTTCTAATTTTTTTTAGCAACCAAACTTTGATAATCCAAAAGCTTATAAGCTGAATCTTACTAATGAACACACAATGAAAATATCTTTTTTATTCAAAAACGACCAAAGTGAAAAATTTGACTTTTGACTTAAACTAAAAGTTTGACTTATATGAACTTTAAACTGATTTTAATCACTGAATATGTTGTTTTAAGGTATTCTAAGACTTACTTGAGCAAGATTAACAACTTATACACACAAATTCATGATCATATATCCTAAAAATCCAACAGTGAGCACATAAGACATGATTAACTGATATTTTGACTTTTGCTTGAATGAGGACTTGTTTTTATGACTTGTATGAGTTAGTATAACCAAGTGTGACTCAAGACAACAATAAGTACAAGTTCAATCAACCTTAAACACAGTTGAACTAGTTGAGCCAAACAACACTTTTTATGACTGTTATAGAACTTTTACAAAGCAAATCAAAGATTTAAACCATGAAACTGATTTCAAACTTTTTAATATTATTTATTAGGACTAATGAAGCCTTAAACAACATCCATAACAACATTAAACTAAGACTTGACAATGATGCAGTTTTGACTGTTAAAACTAAGTTTTTATAAACTACAACTTGAAAAGTACAACCAACTGATTTTAATACTTAATTCAACTTAACAACTACTAATGAACACTAAGAACCAGAAATTACAACTACTAATCAACCACAACAGTGAAATGCAAAAATGAATATAAAAGGCTTACAAAAGCTTCCAAGCTCAAAACTGAGAATAAGAACCAATGAATACCCCTATTAGCTTACCACTAAGCTACTAAACCAAGGCCATCCAAGATTTACCCTGCTCCAGCTATGAACACCATCTCCATGTGATTTTTGATTTTTAAACTAATTAATTTGTATTTTTGGTGATTTTCTGATTTTTGCTTCTAAACTGAATTTTAGTGTTTCTAATAGCTTAGAAAAGCTATATGGGAGCTTATATGTTCTATTTCAGTCCATACAAACAACTTACAACAACATTTGATTCATATGAGATTTTTGAAATAAAACTGCATAAATAAAATTTGCAACTTAAACTTGATATTGAAAATGAAAAGAGTTCACAAATACTTTAAATAACTTAAACAAAGTATTAAGGAAGCTTAAATTACACTGAAATTGTGATAATAATAAAAACG
The DNA here is from genome assembly GCA_019973895.1 of Chrysanthemum seticuspe. NCBI lineage: Eukaryota > Viridiplantae > Streptophyta > Magnoliopsida > Asterales > Asteraceae > Chrysanthemum > Chrysanthemum seticuspe. The sequence goes on from BPTQ01000005.1 coordinate 285,555,354, forward strand.
ACAATGAAAAACTAAATTTTACACTAGATAGATAGATACATTGCATTCCATCCTTCCTTTATAGACTTTTGTGACTTCTAGATGTCCTCTGAATGTTTCCCACCATCTCTGAGCCATTGGATGCTTGAAACTCATCAAAACCGTCCAAGTGTTATTTTGGCGCCAAATATTTCAAGGCAGGTTTTTGGTATTAATTGGAGTTGGTTTGAGTCAATAAAGGATTTTGGTGTTTAGAGGAGGTGGAGGGGACAAAGTAAGGGGGGGTGTTGAAAAAGGTGGAGAAACCATTACTGGTTTTGAGGATTCAGGGGTGGGAGAGGTGGTGCTACAGTGGAGGGCGGTTTTCTTCTTTGTTTGACTTTATTTGACCGCTGGGTTAATATCAAAGGGGCCGGGTTGGATATGGGCTAAGGGGTTTGGATTTGGGCTTTTGATATTAAAAATGGTCCGTTTGGTTTAAGTGGTATACAAGGACCAAATTTGTAAATTATCCAAACCTCAAGGACTGAAAATGTAGCTTTTCCAAAGATATCATAAGGACCAAATTTGACAAACTTTGATAGTACAAGGATCCTTTTTGCATAAATTCCATTTTAAAAGGTCCAAGGACTAATTTTGCAATTTTCCAAAGGTTAGGGACCTTTCTTGCCAATTGACCATAGAATCATTCAAGGACCATTTTTGATAACTTAGAATATTTTAGGGACCTTGAATGATAAAACTTCACATTTTTGAATTCCAAGGACTAGATTTGACAACTTTTAAAACTTGGGGGACTAAAACTGCCAATTATGCAAACTTGAATCATTTTTCATCTGATTTTGATCTTTTTGCATTTAAAACACATAAAACACTGATTTGTGATATTTTGATCATTTTGATGTGTTTCTGAGTGTTTTCAGATGTTTTTGTAGCCTAGACAATACAAAAATGATGAGTATTTAGATACTCATCACCCCCGATCAAAAATTTCAAATCCTTTGAGATTTTGTATCTCAAGTGATTTAAATATGTAAGAAACAAAACTTGTTGGAGAAAAATGTGTCAGGTTTTATTTGATCTGAAGTGGACTACTCCAAAGTTCCCTTTTAGACAAAAATGGAAACCACAATACATAACCTATCACTACTACATACATTATAGTTATAGTTGTTCAGGAAGATGTCTTCATTCAGTTCTTTGAAGTAGCTTGTAATGACCTTCGCGTAGTCTACCACCCACAAAACTTTCAAGGCTGCGGAAGATCTTTCTAGTCTTAAGTCTTCTCCCGATCGCAGCAATGAACTCTTCACACCTCTTCAAATCCTGTTCATACCAGAATTTAGTTTTGTTCCACGGCTTCAGGTCAAGTTTTATTTCCTTCACTCTCGAGTTTAATTCTTCTTCAACCATTTTGAGTGTACCATCACTGAACTTGTATAGCTCGCACAGTATCATTAGCATACGTGACCCATATATGTCGGTAAAGAGGACTGCTCTAGGGGTGTCAATCACTGTATAGTCATGACGAAATTCATGTCTTGTGGCTTCCCATTGCGGTCTCGTTAGGTTGACCTAATTCTGGTAGCTTTACATGCCTAGCTGAAAATCCCCAACTCTTTGTCGAATGACTAAGCCCCTGATCCAAAGATTGACAGTAGCAGAGAGAGCCTTCTTCTGACGAACATGTAGATGGTCAAGTTGTCCTTGAAGGTTCAGAAGATAGAGATCTTCAAAGTCATTTGGCAATAGATGTTTGAAGTCGTTTTCTTTTATAACATGATCTTTCAAGTCTGCTCTTCGAAGAACAATCTTCTTCAGATAATCATAGCCATATATTAGGAAGATCTCTACACTAACAACACTTAGAATCCACAGCTTGGATCGAACAGCTTTGCGTCTCTTTTCAGCTCCATGTCTATTAATGTAGAATTTCTTCTTTTTGAACCACCAACGAGAAATTCCGTATGAAGCCGCGATGTCATACACTTGTTCTTTGTCTGTCCAGAATTGATCAGGTACCATCTGCTCAAGACCCGTATCTATGTAGAAATTGATAAAGCTGGTTTTCTTTCTGCTGTTCGGGCACATAGATAATCCAGGTCATGGTTGAAGAAGAACTCTGATTGGATAGTCAACTGTCTTGGTTCACCTCTGAGAGGAAGAGGGTTGTTAACATCAAACCGATTGATCTGCTCACTGACTTGATCATTCAGAATATTATGGCATTCTTCCATCTGGTATTGAAGCTGATTAGCATCAGAGTGGAAGACTTTGACGATTTCAAACGATGGGCCTTCAAGATCTTTAGGAGTGATTGATGTAATTCCCTTCTTCCCACAGAACCACTTCATAAAGCTTCCCATATCCCCTGTGAAGTGAAGAAGAGAGTCTTCTGCTGGAGCTTCATAGTTGGAAATAATGGTTGTAGCCCCATTGTTGTCAGGGATTATCGAATCAGACTCGGGAATGGACCATGAAGGTTAAGGAGTTTGAGGTTTATCTTTGGTGAGCCAGCTTTGAGTCATGTCCTTTGAAGGTGCAACTCTAGACGTTTTGATGCGTTTACCCTCAATATACGCGTCCAACCAATCTTCTTCTTCGGTAACTTTGGGGATGTGCTTGGTAGAAGCATCATCGTCTTCTGATTCTGACTCTTGAGCAACGTAAGACTCTTCATTAAGCATTTGCTCTTGAAGAATAGAGGAGATGGTTGGTGTAAACCTGGAGTCAGCGGTGGTCCATGCTGTAGAAGTCTTTTGATATCCTTGACCACTTGAAGTTCCGGTTTGATTCTGAGAATTTGGTGGAGGTGAAGGTGGGTTTGCCTTGTGAGTAGTGGTTGTACCGGAAGATCCACCAGCTCTAGATGTTCCTGCTCCACCAGTTGGAGGTGGAGGAGGCGGTGGAGACTTGGGGCCTCCAGAGATTTCCTTTGTATCCATCAGTACAATCCTTCTTTTCTTCTTACCCTCCCTTTCACGTACATCCCTTAGAAACTGCTGATAATCATCATGCCTTATCGATTCTTCGAGTGCCTTGTATAATTTCTTATGAGTTTTGTCCAAATGCTCTCCTGCGTCATACATTCTTTCTGAGAGAACTGATCTCATGTCAGAGATTGGCAATTCTTTAAATTGCTGAAGTAATGGAGCCTTCATTGCCCATTCAACCGCATCTTTTACTTCTACTTCTATTGCACCTGTTACAACTTCATCGAAGTTAAGATTCTCTAGCTTTTTGACACGACGATCAAGGACGTTGATGGATTTTGGTAGGTGCTTCTCAAGAGCTTCAATTCTGAAAAGCGCTTTTGTGAGTAGTTGCTTTGAGGACTTAGCTACAGGTGGTGAGGCCGATGGTGTGACAGGGTCACTAATTGTGACAACTGGTAATGGATCTTTTGCGGGTTCGGGTGGTGGAAGTGCGGTTGTTTGAGCAGGTTCGGGTGGAGGTGTGATTGATGGAGTTGTAGCAGATGTGGTGACAATTGGTGCAGACATCGGAGGAATGGTTGATGTGTCTTGCTGAATAGTGACTAAGAACATGGACTGAACTTCTTCCTTTTCATTAGTTCGCTTGTCCGACTCGATGTCTGAGGGTCCGTCCCTTAGGAATTGATCACCATAAGTAATGTCAGGATCAATCTTCTTCAGTGATGACAATGACCCTGTGGACATGTGAGTCTCTTCTAGGCGCCTGTGTTCTTCAGATCCTGGCTCAAGGATCTCCTGTGAATCTTTCAACATTTCATTTTCTTCATTCTTTTCTGATTGGGTGTCACTAGATGCAAGTGTGTCTTCTTGTGTATCGGACACATCCTTTTCCATTCTCGTTGGTTCTTGAGCTGAAGATGATTCAATGCCTCTTTTCTACAGCTCAAATTGGGTAGTAGTTTTTGGTGGTGGAGAAGAGATGGTCAGAAGCATATGAGCGGCTTGTTCTGCTTCTACTCCTGCAATCCCTTTACCTTTGTCTTGTGTTGTAGGTGTGGTTTGTCGTGGTGTATGCACTGGTTCTCGAATCACAACTCCTCCCACTGGTGGTCTCTGAGGCATGTTTAGACTATCCAGGCTTTGTCGAATTCCTTGTTGTAGTGCAGCCTCGTCTTCATCTATCAAACCCATCTCACTTTCTAGAACCTTGGTTCCTTCATCATTACCCTTACCAGTGTCTCTCCTTCTCCTCTTTTTCTTTTGAGACGGAGAGTCAGTAGATACTGAACTATCGGGTCTCTTCTTTTTCTTAGGTAGGCTTGAGTAGGTAGACTCTGATTATTTTGATTTTGATTGTGCGGGAGTGGACTTAGGTGTGTCATCAGCGGTTGTGGCGGAGGCTTTCTTTACATATCTTTTGAAATAATCAGCTTTCTTGATTCTTTCTGTAAGCAAAGCTTCAGGAACAGGCATTCCAAAGATCTCCTTGTCATGTCCTTTGGCAATATATTTTATGTTGCCTAGGACGAATTCATCACTGGCTTCATGCAGGGCTGACTCGCTTCGTGAGTTGAACTTGTAAGTCTGTTGCAGATGCTGGATAATGAGTTTAGAAAACTTGATGCTGGGAATTACTCGTTTGCCAAGGCCTTTTCTTCCTTTGACTTTATTCTATGAGTTTAATTCCCAAATAAGTTCAGCGTAGTCAATATTTTTCCCTTTGACCATCCCCCACAGAATTTGTATTATAGGAGCTCTTTCTCTGTCCGTCCCTGATGTTTTACCGGTTAGGCATAAGTTTAGAATCGTTACAATTGATCTCCATGGTTGATATATTTCGGCATTGATGAGTGATAAAATCTTGGTTAGCCTTTCCGGGTACCCCAATTCATCGACAAAATCTAATATATCTTGAGTGGAGGGTGGAGTGACGAATTTGTTGGAAGGGTCTCTTAGCGTGATATGAAGAGCATTCGTGAGAGTCTCAATGGAGATGTCATACCATTTGTCTTCTAGCTTACATGAGTACGTAGCAGACATATTATCCCATGTAACGGTATTCTAGAACTGTTGAAGATAAATGGAGGGAATAGTGCAACGCTTGGTTAAGGCACCAAAGAAGTTGGTGTCTTTCAAGATGTCGATAGCCAGTCGGTAAGTTGGATTTTGTTGGCCTCTATCCACATCTACATAGCAGTTGCTCTTAGAAATTGTAACCCATTCCGTACGTGGAAGTATTTCGTCAACAGTTAGAGTGACAGTTGGTGCAATGGCAACAAGTATATCAGAGGATGTGGTGTCAGCCATTGAAATCTGATAATTACACATACAACAACAACAATATCCAGAAAATTTGTTAGGTTAAGACAAGGTTATCCATTATGACCAATTGGTAACCCCATATCATAAGCACTTGGACAGAAACATATAGTCTACTAAGAAAGCCGGATATGACAAATATGGAGACATAGGATGCACATCTCAGAAAAAATGTAATCAGTATGCAGAGACTTATAAATGCAAGATAAGTTGCGTGAGGACATCAATAACTTAATACCACAAGCAAAATTGACAACTCGCATTATTTAACTGGCATAGGACAAGTATGTCAACTCGCATGCTGCAACTCGCTTTGGAACAACAATTTGAGCAACTCGCATAACTCAACACGCATAGGTAACAAATAGTCATTAACTCGCATATGTCAAAACATATGAGGTAAGTCGCTGATAACGCTACACGCGTCGTTCGGGGTCAAGGAAACTTCCTTTTCTTCGAGCAAGTTTTATAACACCCTAGGCAGTGAACCTAATCGTTGTAGTGTAGTAATTAGGGTAAGCCACGGGTATTGATATCGTTCTCTAGGGGAATAGGAATACTAGTAGGGAGTTACTACGCTAAGGTTAAGGTTGAGGAAGATTATTTTTTATCTTTTTATATTTTATGAAAATGGAAAAGTACGAATCTCGGGTATTGGATTTGGGGGGTTGGTATTTCTACCGATTACTCTACTATTATCTAATTATCTAAACTAAGGTTGTGGGAGTCTATGTCTAATTAATGTGTGCTCGTATGATAGTTTAAAGATGTGTTTACTTAGTTTGTATTACTCCTTAATTATCTCCTATTGATGGTTGAGTGTCACGTCTTATTCCTAGTTGCGTTAGTGTTTCTAAAGTTGTAGGGTATGCGTTTCTCCCTAACTCTTTGAAATTACCAAAGGGTCTTGTCTACAAATCCACGTAGAGATTATAGACTCCTACTCTAAGGCACTCTTCGGATGTTTTAGCCTACAATCACTCAGGTAATCATACTCTAAGGTTCACAAAGATGAATCAAGCATTAAGTACACAACGAATGACCTATCTGCACTGTGAGTTGGTAGTTATCCTCTATTAATTCCTCATTATGTTTGATTCATTTGTGTAGAAATTTGATAGTATGCTCGTGTGTAATTAATCTGTATCTGAGGGTGTTGGAATCAAATCTATTAATCTATTATCATCTCATTAGCCATCTTTATGGTTGGGGGGTTTAGGTTATGGGCTCTAAGCATGAAAAGGTAAAAGTATTTTATATTTTTCTATTTTTTATTAGAAGGAGTTGGAATTGGAATCGCATCATTGAGGGATGATCATAAGGATAAGGGGATCTCTTGCTATAGTTATGGGCACCGAATGGGATTAATGATGTGATGTTGCTAATCCAAGTGACGGATCCCACAATATTTTGAACGAGCTTCTTTTCCTTCAAAGGAACTGGGGCTTGCTGCGCACATCGCAATAG
>BPTQ01000005.1:285567938-285579466 GCA_019973895.1 Chrysanthemum seticuspe
CGAATGACCTATCGCATTACTAGATCATTAGTCAACTAAGATAAGAAACAACTAATCAATATTCAATAATTAAGTTTCATACTTCCTAAGCAAACACACAAATAAATTAGCCGGACATGGAGAACATGCAAGCATACACACAAATAATCAAAGACATAATTGAATTAATGAAGCAAAGACTTATCTTGGTGTAAGATAGGGTTAAAAACCCTAAAATACTGTACAAGACACCTTAGGTTCGGTTTTAGGTTTTTACTCCAAAGACTCTCCACACAAATACTAAAAAATTCGGATTCTATATATAAGATTACAATTGCGACGGCGTCACCTTATGTTTAGTGACGCCGTCGTGTCGCCGCCATTAGGGTTTCGTCTTGGCCACGTTAACCTTGCGACGGCGTCACCTTATGTCCGTGACGCCGTCCTCTTCAGCTTCTGACGTCGTCTGAATCGCATCTAGGCCGTCTGAGTAGCGACGGCCTACTCTTTCACAACTAGACGCCGTCTCTTGAAAACACGAGTTTTGCGTTCTGACCCGTCACAATAATTCTCCGACGGCGTCGCAAATAGAACCTGACGCCGTCGCCTTCTACATTCAGCAACTGTGAGTGTCTGATTTCGACTTTGGCCATTTTCTTCATATATTCGCGCCTTTCTGTCCAAATAAGCGTCATTCCAGCATTTTGCCTTCACGAGACCTAAAAAGTGAAAAGGAACGATATTAAGCAATAACGGATACAAAAGTGGTCAAATAAGGACTTAAACGACCCCTCAAAATGGTACCTTTTAAAACCTTATCAGTCGCATAGGGCAACTCGCATCCATCAACTCGCTTTGGTCAAAATATGATCAACACACATAGTGTAACTCGCATAGGACAAAGTATGTGTTAACTCGCATACATTAAAATGTATGTGACAAGTCGCATATAGCAACTCGCATAAATTGACAAGCAAGAGACAACACGTATACACCAACAATTAATGCAACTCGCATATAAGCAACCAGGAATAACTCGCTTTCAAGAATATCATACAGCAACTCGCATATAAGCCACCATGGGGAACACGCTTTTAAGAAAAACACAAGGCAACTCACATATATGCAACCAAGGGCAAATCGCTCATAAGAACACTCAATGATAGACCAATTATCAAACACATATCCAAAGCACAAGATAATTACCACACGGATGAATCACAGACCTAAAAAGAACATCATTCAAAGAACCAAAACAGCAATATAACACAAATCCTATAACCACATCATACGAATAAATTTTAAAACGTAACACGCATCAATCAAATCACCAATATTAATCACACAAACAACTTAACTCAGATCATAATACTGACTACCCTAAGCAATATCATCTAAAAACAATATCAATTTCATTAATCAAAGAGAATCAAACCTAGTGTCAGTATTTATTTTTGATCGAGGTGATTTAGATATGACGAATTCTGCACGATGGGTTAAGATTAGAGATGGTTCAAGTACAAATCATGATAGAAGTATGTTAAGCGAGATCAGATAAAAAAAACCTACCACACAATCACAAGTTTGTTAACTCGCTTAGATGAGAGTTGAGAGAGAATGCAGTGAAAAATGCTTTGACCAAGTGAGTATGTGTTTTGACCAAGAGACAACACGCACACTTAAGTACACAGGTTTAGCGAGTTGACACTTTAAGTCCCTATACATTGCAACTCACATAATTAAGCTAGAGAGTCAACACGCATACATCAAGTTGAAACCTTATACTAGCAACTCGCATAATTAAACTGAAAGGACAACTCGCATGCATCAAGTAGTTTATCAACTCGCATATTATGAGGAAAAAAAAACTTAACAAATTGCTTAACTTAAGAGACAAGCATATCAGTTCTGAATACATGAAGTTTAGCAACTTAAGTCACACCAAGTATCATTAAATAACTCCACATAGCATGCAACAACCAGGCCACACAATCAAGAACGCAGACACATGCAACATAAAAGGACATGATTATTCTACCCCAAGTACTAGTCATATGAAGAAGCACAATTCTCCCCCTCAATCAATGATACGAGTGAGAAAGTAATCATTGATTGATTCAGTTACTTTGCGGTGGGTCTTAGTCAACATAAGTTTGTGATTTTTAAGACGAGTAACAATAAAAATTTTAAAGACTCTGTTCGAACTTCATCTAAAGCCCCGTGCCATTGTTGAATGACATTTCTAGGACCGTAGATGTTATCGATGACAGAAATTTTTAAAACGAGTGTAATAATTAATTAATTAATTAAAAGATTTTTTTTTAATTATTTTTTTTTGAGAATGTAGAAAATTTTGTACAATAATTAATGAGAACGTGTCCTGAATAGAGGAGATCAGGAGTCAGAGTACGAGGTACATCAATTCTGACAAGCTACAATTCCTGGGTGAGCAGTCTTCATTTCTGTTGGAAACCAAGTCATGATGTTCATGATTGAATTGAGCATTGTACCTGAAAAAGACTGAGGACACTTTGCACTAATAACACATGTAGTATTGCAAATAGGTGGGTTAGTGACAGGTGTATCCTCATTTTTGGATGTTGTACAGTCAGGTCTAGGAGTATCATTAATAGAAATCCCTTTAAGTCCATCATTCTTGAAGATTTTACCTGTGGGCATCCACTTAAGAAAAGATCTAGGTGAGTAAGTCTGTTTGGATCCTGTGAACTTAAATAATCTACCAGTAGGAATCCACTAAAAAAAACTGCTAGCAGAGTTAGATGAAGCCATTTCCCTGCTCTGAACATTGGTCCTTTTGCAATTAATTTGTTTCTTAGGGGATTGGTCAGCCATTTGATGCTTCTTATATGGACTAGATGATCTCCTTATATTCATGATCTTAGAGCTTTGAACATTAAGCTGGGGATTGTTATTCATCATATCGGAATGAATTAGTGAAGTGACTGGTTTTGACAAAACTATATTCTCATCAACTTGGGAGGCAAGCTTAGATTTTGATGATTTAAATCTTTCTGTTTTAAATGCATTGGGCTACCTAACTACAGCTCGTTCTGTATTATTAAGTACAATTGGCTTACCCAAGGTCGATGGTTTTGTAAACTTAGTGTTCACTCTATTTCCAATAGTTTTCCTAAGCTCATTTTTTAAGGCAACAATGGTGAAGCTCTTATCCTGAATTTGGGCTTTGAGGGCATCAATGTCTGCCAAGAAGGAGTTAGTTTGATCTAACAGCTTGGAACTGTTCTTTAATAAGTTCTTCCTCAAGGACTCATTTTCCCTTAATAGCTTGGTCACACATAAAGCTAATTCGTCATTCCTAGATTTAATCAGATCACTCACCTCATAGTTAAGATTGTTCATCCCTTTATTACATTTCTTATGCAGATCTGAGAGTTGTATTTTCAGATTACATATGGTTGAGTCTTTGTCCTGAATCTGGGTTTTTAACAGGTTAATTTCAAAAAATTCTCGAAATTCTGGGAATTCCGGATTTATGCAAGGTTTTGTAGCAAGAAAACTTTCTTCTTTTTTTTGTATTGCAATTTCTAAGGAAATGCAGTGTTTTTTGAGAATTGAGTATTCGTTAGAAAGTTCATCAAAAACCCTTTTTTCAACCATTTCATTTGTTTTAAAAATTCTAGACTCAGTCTCAACCAGGGAACATTCGTCCAAATCATGTTCAGCCTTAAGATCAATTTGTTTAGGTAGAATAGCATATGCATTATGTTGAACAGTTAAGGGTACCTTATCAGATGACACCAGTTCTTCCACTTGTCTGACATGTGTGTCCACATCAAGAGTTACCGAACTGCTGGTTACTTTATTATTTGTTGTATCTGATATTCTGCATTCAGCAACACCCATCCTTTCAACTGAAATACTACCTGACATTTCGCCACTATCTCCTAATTACACTTGACACTCATTCAAGAAATCATCCTTTTGAGAAGCTTCCTCAATGTACTTTTCCACATTATCCATTAGTCGGATAAATGTATCGATGAACTCCTGAATTTCCATTCCAGTATGTTTCTTGAAAGAAATTCCAGTTGAGTGTAGATCGAAGTCTGCGGAATATTCCCCATTGATAAATGGATGGAATTGGTTGTGGATTACCTGAAGTGCAGCATTGGAATCATCTTTTAGTGCCTTCTTTTTGGTAAGTTGAAGCTTCAATAATTCTAAGTTCGTCAGCAAGGTTCTCGTCAATGTAGGTAAGTCCTAACGGAAAAGAGCACTACATGTTCGATCCACAGTTGTGGATAAGAACTGTAAGAGATGAGAGTGAAGTAGTTGATAGGGCTCAAGGCTGCATTCCATTAGCAAGGCATTTTTGATAACGCTACACACGTCGTTCGGGGTCAAAGAAACTTGCTGACGAATTTTATAACACCCTAGGCAGTGAACATAATCGTTGTAGTGTAGTAATTAGGGTAAGCCACGGGTATTGATATCGTTCTCTAGGGGAATAGGAATGATAGTAAGGAGTTACTACGCTAAGGTTAAGGTTGAGGAAGATTATTTTTGATCTTTTTATGTTTTATGAAATGGAAAGGTACGAATCTCGGGTATTGGATTTGGGGGGTTTGGTATTTCTACTGATTACTCTACTATTATCTAATTATCTAAACTAAGGTTGTGGGAGTCTATGTCTAATTAATGTGTGCTCGTATGATAGTTTAAAGATGTGTTTACTTAGGTTGTACTACTCCTTAATTATCTCCTATTGATGGTTGAATTGTCACGTCTTATTCTTAGTTGCGTTGTGTGTCTAAAGTTGTAGGGTATGCGTTTCTCCCTAACTCTTTGAACTTACCAAAGGGTCTCATCTACAAACCCACTAGGGATGATAAACTCTTACTCTAAGGCACTCTTTGGATGGTTTAGCCTACAACTACTCAGGTAATTATATTCTAAGGTTCACAAAGATGAATCAAGCATTAAGTACACAACGAATGACCTATCGCATTACTAGATCATTAATCAACTAAGATAAGAAACAACTAATCAATATTCAGTAATTAAGTTTCATACTTCCTAAGCAAACACACAAATAAATTAGCCGGACATGGAGAACATGCAAGCATACACACAAATAACCAAAGACATAATTGAATTAATGAAGTAAATACTTATCTTGATGTAAGATAGGGTTTAAAACCGTAAAATACTGTACAAGACACCTTAGGTTCGGTTTTAGGTTTTCACTCCAAAAGACTCTCTACACAAGACTGAAAAATTCGGATTCTATATATAAGATTACATATGCGATGGCGTCACCTTATGTTTCGTGACGTCGTCGTGTCGCCTCATTAGGGTTTCGTCTTGGCCACGTTAACCTTGCGACGGCGTCACCTTATGTCCGTGACGCCGTCCTCTTCAGCTTCTGATGTCGTCTGGATTGCATCTAGGCCGTCTGAGTAGCGACGGCCTACTCTTTTACACTAGACGTCGTCACTTGAAAATACGAGTTTTGGGTTCTGTATCGTCACAAAAATCCTGGGATGGCGTCGCAATTAGCACCTGACGCCGTCGCCTTCTAATTTCAGCAACTGTGAGTGTTTCGATTTTGACTTTGGCCATTTTCTTCATATATTCGCGCCTTTTCGTCCAAATAAGTGCCATTCCAGCATTTTGCCTTCAAGAGACCTAAAAAGTGAAAAAGAACGATATTAAGCAATAACGGATACAAAAGTGATCAAATAAGGACTAAAACGACCCCTCAAAATGGTACCTTGATCCGTGCAAAACCGTCAAGTTTTATCACTCAAGCCTGCCACTTGTGAATGGCCGACCGTAACAAACTTAAAACAGTTTAAACACGAATGCAATGAAGATCAGGAGAGTATAGTGTTTCCCCAGGTCGTTAAGTCCCAACGAGCTGTGCGAGAATAGTCAAACGTAAAGTGATCGAGAGGATTTGAACGTGAAAGGATAGTGGTTGATCTATACCTAAAGAGAAAGCCCATAAACTACAGGGGCTTAAATGCAAATTAAAGAAAGTTAAAAAGATAAAAAATATTAAATAAACGCTATCACTATATTTAAAATGATGTTTTTGTTTTTATGTTTTTATAAAACTGAATTAAAAACTACGTAACGTACAAATGAAAAAGTGAAACTAAATCAATATTAACCCTAAAAATATGAAAATGATATTTTTACAAACCTAATGATAAAAGAAAATATTTAGAAAAAGAAAATTAATTTTACAACTATTATTCTAATTATTATTAATTAAAAACTATTTTTAACTATTTAATAATAACCTAAAATGCAAGAAAATAGGAAATAAAACTAGAAAAATAAAATTAAGACTTAGAAAAATCTAAAATATCAAAATAGAATTTTCAAAACTATTTTTGTAATTTTCTGATTATTTTTGGATTTTCTAGGAATTAAAAACTATTAAAAACTAATTAAATTACTTAAAAATATAAATTTAACTAATAAAAATCTAGAAAAATATTTTTTTGTCTTTTTATATTTATCTAAACATAAGAAAAATGAAAAATTATTTTTTTTGAAACTTTTCTTAATTTTTTGTATTAAATGCTATTTAAAAAGTGCTTAAAAATGATTTAAATGCAGAAAAATATCAAACCAACTTGGAAAAATCTGAAAATTTCAGGAAAAGTCTAAAATGATATTATGAAGCTAGGAAAAATAGAAAAACAAGGTACTATGTGGAGGAATATGAAACTGCAAGCACAAGTGCTTAGAAATAAGCACTTGGAATAAGCTAATGAGCACCAAGGACCACCCACTGATCACAGAAGCTTGGATAAGCTAAAATGACCAAAATGCAATAAATCTAAGCTGCTTTAAACCACTGGAATGGCAATTACCAAGATTTGATGAATTGAGCTTTTTGCTAAAAACAGAATTTGAGGCCAACTTTGGGCTTAAAAATAAGCAACTAGATAAGCTAAAAACTAGAAAACAGAACAAGGGACTTGAAGGAGACCTGGCCAAGTGCTTACAAGCCAAAGACCAGACCTTGGTGAGCCAAGGTGAGCCTTGTGCAAGCTTTGCACACACCCTGTGCAGACTCAGTGTTAACTGAGTCAATGCACAGGGCATATGACCCTATGTTCACAAGCCATTATGAAGCTTATAGATAATTCACAAAAATACACAAAATTGGTAATAATAAAATAGACCAGATGAACTTTTCAAACCTACAAGTTTCATTTGATTTGGCCTAGAAATGAGCCCAAGAAAAATCACTCCAGTTGGGCTTAAAACTAGATTTTCAATGTTTTTGACTTTTGACAAAATTGGAGTTTTGACTTTCATGAGTTTTGATCCAACTTTGTGGGCTGAAAATGATGTTAAATGATAAAGCAAAGCTGATGCAACCTATGTTTATGAATTCTAAACATAAAACAAGTGTTGGCTTATTTAAAAATCCAACAGTTAAGATCTTAAGAGAGTTTAATGGAATTGTTGACTTATTGCATTGCAGACACAAGAATATGACAGATATGAGTCTCAAATGACTAAACAAACATGAAACACCAGGAACTTAACACTGAATAAACCTAAACCATAGTTCAAGCAGTAAATCCAAACACACTTGTTAATAACTGTTTTATAATCAAAACTACCCAAACTGCTAAACTGGCTTATGCCATTGATCAAACTAGGTTTCACTATCCTAAATACACCTTAATAAACAAGATTGAACAATTTAAGACTACAAATACAAATAAAAACACAATATGCAAACTTTGTGAAAACTGAAATTTAGAATGTTACTCACATGTGTCCAAATTGTTTGCAGGCCAAAACCAAACCAAATCCTATACTACCCTAAGCTATTTCCAACCCATTTCAGCCACTGCAACAACCCAAGATCACCATTTTCCAGTTTTAGCTCCCCAGTTGACTTTTGTTGACCATCAACCAAATTTGCTTGAAAATGTTATCCAAGCTTACCAAAAGCTCTAATAAGCTTAAGTGAGCTTATTGGAACTGAACAAAAAGCTAATTGAAGCTTGAATGCAAGATTTTGAAATTAAATTTCTCAACAGTGGTCTTTAAAACATGAAATGTAAGTGAAACCTGAAATTGAGATTTGAAATGTATTATAGTGACAAAGTAGCTCAATTAGAGTACAATAAAGCTTAAGTTTACATTCTAAAACATTGATTAAGATAACTTGCCAAAAACGACATACAAAGAAATTAAAACTAAAACTACTACTCATTTCTTGCTTCACTTCCTCTCTTTTATACCCAACTAGCTTCCCACATGTCTTCTGAGTGGATCCCACTTAGTATCTTGTCCACTGGATCACTTGAGTGCAAGATGGCCACTTTGTGAATTTTGGCGGGAAAGTTAGTTTTGACCTGTGTGGACTGTTAGACTGCAACTAGGGGGGGGGGGGGTGAGAGGTGTGATGATTATGTGGGTGAGAGTGGAAGGGATAAGGGGAGCTGAGGTGATGGGAGAGTGGGTTGCAAGGCTAGTCAAGTGGAGGGGAATAGTGAATAGGGTGGGCGGCAAAAGGGTAGAGTTTGACTCTGGTTTGACTTGGGGTTCAAAAAGGGAAGGGGTCAAAAAGGGTTAGATGGCAGGGGTTCAATTCAGTTTTGACAAGGCAAGTTTTAATACTATAGGGACCAATTTGTAAATCTGCCAATTTAGAGGGATCAAAACTGTAATTTCTCCAAAGTTGTTACAAGGGACCAATATTGACAAGTTCCAATAGTACAAGGACCAGTTTTGACATTTTCAATTTTCCAGGGACCAAACTTGACATTTTATGAAAGTTCAGGGACCTTTTCTGCCATTTAACAAAAGATTTATTCAAGGACCATTTTTGACAAATTAGAATATTTTAGGGACCTTGAATAACATTTTTCTTTATTTAGATTTACCAGGGACTGTTTTTGACAACTTTTGAAACTTGGGGGACTAAAACTGCCAATTATGCAAACTTTATACGTTTTTTACCAGATTTTGATATTTTTGCATTTAAAACACATAAAACACTTATTTGTGATATTTTTATCATTTTGATGCATTTCTGAGTGTTTTCAGATGTTTTTGCAGTTTAAATGGTACAAAAATGATGAATATTTAGACACTCATCAATCCCCCACACTAAGATATTGCTAGTCCCTAGCAATGTTTTGAGAAAAATTAATGGATTTCAATCTCTTTACCAAAAGCCATTACTTCTGGAGTAGCCAAATGTTTCAGTTCAAGTAAAAACCTTGGTACACTGATAACCAAATGATTTTGAGCAAATCACCAGCTTTCAACGGATTTGATTTGTCTTTACCAGAAGCCGTTTGCTTCTGGACTAGCCAACTATTAGATAAATTATCAATATTATCTTTGGTGAGCTGATTACCAATTATGGTTTTTCCACTGCCTTTACCACAAGCCATAAACTTGCGGGCTAGCCAACTCTTCACTTTTAAGGATATGGTGAGCTGAATACCATACAATTTTGGGCAAATTGTAAGCCGTCAACGGATTTGAGATATCTTTACCAAGAGCCGTTTGCTCCTGGATTAGCCAATCCTTATGTGGGTTAGACATGGTGGACTGATTACCATTTGTTGTGTTTAGTACAGAGTACTTCCACTAAATTTTTTTTTTAAAATTTGGCCATTTTGGGGGAAAAAGGGACTAAAAGGGTACATTTATGATCAAATTCGCCAGAATTTCCCCCCCACACTTAGAAATGAATATTGTCCTCAATATTCAAAGTACCGGCTGTTATGCCGAAACTTAGAACGTAAAAAGATAACATTACTAGCTAAGTGTGGAAACACAACAATTATTCTCTTTTTTTTAATATTTACAATTTTCATTCATTTTTTTAGATCTATATACAACATGTGGGGTATCTCCCCCACACTAGGGTGGTACACACGGGTGAAAACCCATGTAGCATGCTACTGTTTTTGATTACCGAGTCGCTAGCTTGACTCGACCCCGAATTAATTTGTTCATGGGGGAGTAAGTGGAAGAAACAATCTCCATCGGACTTTCATTCAAGATGTTTGGATAAACATTGAAGTACGTGAAAGTTCCACACCGATGAGATATACAGACGGACCCGACTCACAAATGGTACATGGAAATGCCTGGGTCAAAGATAATGTCTTCATTCCCGAAGGAGTGAAGAACAGGAGAAGCCACGGGATAGGTGAAGAAGAGAAAGAAAGTCATGATAAACATCATGACTAACTCATCTTCATCCATAGGAGGATCCATAATTTCAGGATTATGAATCTCGTCATTTAAGCTTATGTGATCAAGACAAATCTCGGGTGTGTCATGATCAAATTGGGGGTTATCATACTCCGGCGGAGATATGATATGAGTGAGTTCACTGGCGAACTCCTCATGAAGAGAATCAATCACAAGATGTAAATCTGTGAATTCTTGTTCCACTGGAGACTCATCACTATCCTCAATCTGAGTATCAAAGAGTGGATTCTCAGAAATTAAAGTGAATTCAGAGTCGAATTCAAATAGAGGATTAGTGAAAGTAGTTTTGAATGTTTCAGGAACAAAGTGATTAACATTCTCAATTGGACTGTTAGGGTGAGAAGTGAGTGAATGATCATTATCAATGAGACTTTCTGTCTCTCCTAGATCAGCTTCGAAATCAAAGAGTGGATTGATGTGAGTGAGTTCATTGGTGAACTCCTCAAGATGATGATCAACATCAGACTGTGGGAGTGACGCCTCAACATACTCGATGTTTCCATGAGAAGTACAATCGTCGCTAACATCGGAGAAAGTTTCAAAATGATCTTTTGAACACTCAAGAGGGGAAATAGAATTACACACATGATCAGAAGTTCCCTGTGACTCTCTCGGGATTGGGACAAGGTTCTCAACACTAGACTTTATGAATTCGTCCGATTCCTTTTTAGGAACAGTGTCAAGATGCTCGTCCCCCATGTTCAGAGAGTGAGTGGGAGCTTCGAGTGTGATAGCAGTTGTTTGAGATGGAATCTCAACTGCTGGGATATCATCTGATGAACTTGATGAATCAAGTGTATCATCATCATCACTGTCATCAGGAATAAAACGAAATTGAGAGCTAGATCTGGCTGCTTTTTCTTTTGCAATTGATTCCCTAACAGATTTCTCAAAGGCAATTTGGGATTTTATTTTAGCAGCCTGATCTTATCCCTTAGTTAACGTTTTCTTTTTCGTCGGTCTAGATCGAGAGTTAAAGCAAAATAAGGACTACTGTCACTACTACTACTATGTGAACTAAGTAGTTCAAGTAGTCTACTATAGGGTCGTCAACTCTAAGGTAGAGTTTGTTGACGATAGTGTGAGCTTCGAGGGTGAGTGAGAGACTTGTACCCCCTGCTCGTAGAACTGTGACAAGGATTTTTCCTTAGCCTGCTTAAGTATTTCAGATCACAACTCTTGGAACAGGGTTAGGGCTCTCTCAGTGTCCCTTGAAGACTAGTACACACATTAAGATAAAGGGGAGAACTCACAAGTTTTCTAGTAAAACTTTGAAAGAGGCTACAATCGCTGCT